>CAKXYN010000076.1:1200000-1690000 GCA_935064755.1 Tragelaphus eurycerus | reverse complement strand
TGGGAAGAGAAGGGAATCATAACATTGGCCAGCAGTGGCCAGAGTAGTTATTAGGAGGTCTTCTTTGGCTGTGGGGGAAAAAAAAACAAAAAACAAAAAACAAAGTAAGAAAAATTTCCGTAACTGTGTCCGTCATTTAGAAGTCATTTTATGGAGCAGGCTGTGAAAATTGTGGTGGGATAAGACAGCTGACCATAGGGAAAAGAAGAGTAGTAGGCAGTAGGGGCCATCTAAGTGTTCTAATAAGATGACTGTATTTCTCTAAGCATCATTGGAGAAATGAAATCCTTACTCACTCATTTTTTTGAGATTAAATTTACCAAAACCTTTTGTGAAAAAATATTAGGATATCACTGCAAGTATACTGTATCTTTTTTCCTGTACATAAGTAAACTGGTGCTAAGTGTGTTATATCATTTAGAAATGTTGCAGCCCAGTCAGGAGAAGAATTGTGGTAAGAAATTTGAAATCTTGTAACATTACTTCATCCATTTAAGCATTCATTGCAAAAATTTTTCGAAAACTTACAATATTCCAGACTCAGTATTAATACTGGGAATACAAAATAAAGAGTAATGTTTGTTTGTATGGAAGTTCACAGCTGGCTAGTAGCAGGAGCTTAGACATTGACATACATTGCACAAATGCCAGGATAAAATCTTGACTGTTTGATTTTATTTGACAAATATTTATCCCGTGTGCAGTTGATATTGTGCTAGGTACTTGAGATACAAAGAGAAATAGAGTCTGATTGCTGCCTTCAAGGAACTTACATTTAAGTGATGTGGGGCAGAGTGATGAGAGAACACAGGGTGATTTGAGGTATGGAATATATTCCTAATTTTCAGTTTGTGGCTAGCACAATGTACCCTCCCTAAGTAGCTTTCCAAATGACAGTTTCTAACAACAATATCAAAGTCCCCAGAGGCCTATATTAGCAATAAATACAGCCTCAGTCAGTTCAGTCGCTCAGTTGTGTCCAGTGGACTGTAGCATACCCCATGGACTTTGTGACCCCATAGACTGCAGCACCCCAGGCCTCCCTGTCCATCACCAACTCCTGGAGTTTACTCAAACTCACGTCCATGGAGTCGGTGATGCCATCCAACCATCTCATCCTCTGTCGTCCCCTTTTCCTCCTGCCTTCAATCTTTCCCAGTATCAGGGTCTTTTAAAAAGAGTCAGTTCTTCACATGAGGTGGCCAAAGTATTGGAGTTTCAGCTTCAGCATCAGTCCTTCCAATGAATATTCAGGACTGATTTCCTTCAGGATGAACTGGTTGGATCTCCTTGCAGTCCAAGGGACTCTCAAGAGTCTCCTCCAACACCACAGTTCAAAAGCATCAATTCTTCGGTGCTCAGCTTTCTTTATAGAAATAAAATATAGAAATAAATATTTCTTTATAGAAATAAAATATAGCCTCAGTCTCTCATAATGTTTGCTTTCCATAATGCATTCAGAAATCCTTTAGGATTTTGCTCATGTTCAAAACGTTTCCCTATCTCACCTCCTTCAAACCTGGAAGGAGGAACATGGAGCGGAGAGGAGCGGGCCCGGGCCGGGCGATCTATGAACGCCTCACAGCGGAGGAAATGGATGAGCAGAGGCAGCAGAACATCGCCTACCAATACCTGTGCCGGCTGGAGGAAGCCAAGCGGTGAGCAGAGGGGCTGCCTCTTTCTGGCCTCCTTTTTCCATCTTGCCCACCCCAGGGATCTGTCCCCAAAGCAAGCTGAAAAAGACAAGAGTCCATTCTGTAGGAAAGGGAGAGTTGAAATAGCATCTTTTATTTTTTTAAAGACTTTACAGAGCCTATTTAGGTTCACAGCAAAATTAAGATAAAGACACAGAGATTTTTCGTTTATCCCCTTCCTAGAAACATACATAGCCTCCCCACCATCAACATCTCCCACAAGAGTAGTACATTTGTTACAATTGGTGAACCTACTTTGACACATAATCTCTCAAAGCCCATAGTTTGCCTTAGAGTTCACTCTTTGAATTGTAGGCGTTCTATGAGTTTGAACAAATATATAATGACATGTATCCTTCCATAATTATAGTATTAGTTTCACTGCCCTAAAAAGTCTCTGTTTCACGTATTCACCCCCTCTCTCCCACCCCACCTCCAATTTCTGGCACTGACTCATCTTTTTACTGTCTCCATAGTTTTGCCTCTTCTAGAATTTTACTTACCTGGAATAATGCAATATGTAACCTTTTTGGATCGATTTCTTTTTACTTAGTAATATACATCTACGTTTCCTCCATGTCTTTTCATGGTCTCATAGCTCATTCGTTACTAGTGCTGAATAATATTCCATTATCTAGATGCACCACAGGTTATTAATCCATTCACCTATGGAAGGTCATCTTCGTTGCTTCCAAGTTTTGACAGTGTGTTTGCAGATGTAAGTTTTCAACTCCTTTGGTTAAATACCAAAGAGCACAGTGGCTGGATCACATGGTGAGAGTACATTAACCACCACATGGCTTCCCAGAGTGGCTTCCCATCAATGAATGAGAGTTCCTGTTGTTCCACCGCCTCAGCAGCGCTGATATCGTCAGTGTTCCAGACTTTGACCATTCTAATAGGTGTATATTGGTATCTCTTCATTGGTTTAATTTGCATTTCCCTGATGACATATGATGTGAAGCATCTCTTCAGATTCTTATTTGCCATATGTTTATCTTCTTTGTACATCTTTCTTTCTTTTCTTTTTTATTATGAGAGGAGAATAAAGTTTATTAGAGTGGGAGATGCTGTTAGAACAACAGGTCGGCTCAAGGGAGAGCCAAACCTGTACATCTTTCTTGGTGAGATGTCTGTTAAGATCTTTATCCCATTTTTCAGTCAGGTTTTTTGTTTTCTTACTGTTGAGTTTTAAGAGTTTTTGTATATCTTGGGTAACAATCTTTTATCAGATATGTCTTTTAAAAAAATAAGAATTTAATTTAATTTATTTATTTTTGGCTATGGGATCTTAATTTCCTGACCAGGGATTAAACCTGGGCCCTGTCAGTGAAAGCACCAAGTCTTAGTCACTGAACCTCCAGGAAATTTCCTCAGATGTGTCTTTTGTAAATGTTTTCTTTTGCAAATATTTTATCCCAATCTGTGACTGTCATATTATTTTCTTGACATTGCCTTTTGTCGAGCAGAAGGTTTTAATTTTAGCGAAATTTAGCTTATTATTTCTTTCAAGGACTGTGCCTTTGGTGTTGTATCTAAAAAGTCGTTGCCATACCCAAGGTCACCTAGGTTTCCTCTTATGTTGACTTCTAGGATATTTATTATAGTTTTGCATTTTACTTTGGAGTGGATGCTCCATTTTGAGTTGATTTTTGTACAGGGTGTAAGGTCTGTGTCTAGATTCATTTTCTGCATGTGGATATCTAGTTATTCTAGCGCCATTTGTTGAAAAGAATGTCTTTGCTCCATGGTATTACCTTTGTAATTGGTAATTGACAAAGGTATTGCTCCTTTGTCAAAGATCAAGTGACTGTATTTACATGGGTTCTGTTCGGTTCCACTCATCTATTTGTCTGTTCATTCACCAATACCATACTGTCTTGATTACTGTGGCTAAGTCAGGTGGTGTTAGTATTCCAACTTGTTGTTCTTCTTCAATATCATGTTGGCTAGTATGGGTATTTTGTCTCTCCATGTAAACTTTAAAAGTCTCACGCTCTATCAACTAAGCTAGCTGGGCGCACCTCCTTGTGAACTTTCAAATCGTTGTATGGACAACCAAAAAATAACTTGCTGGGATTTTGATTAGGATTGAATTGACTTATAGCTCAAGTTGGGAGGAACTAACGTCTTGACAATATTGAATCTTCTATCCATGAATATGGAATATTTCTCCATTTATTTAGTTCTTTGATTTCATCATCAGTTTTGTAGATTTTCTTATGTAGATTTATACCTAATTTCATTTGGAGGTGGCTGCTAATATAAATAGTATTGTGTTTTTAATTTCGAATTCCACTTGCTCATTGCTGGTATATAGGAAAGCAATGGAATTTTATATATTAACCTGGTCTCCTACAACCTTGTTATAATCACTTATTATCTCCAGGAGTTTTTTGGTGTCATGCTTTCAGATTTTCTGCAAAGACGAGTGTGCCATCTGTGAACAAATACAACATCACATCCTTTTATCCCCCTATATGCTTTAATGGCACCCCACTCCAGTACTCTTGCCTGGAAAATCCCATGGATGGAGGAGCCTGGTAGGCCGTAGTCCATGGGGTCGCTGGGAGTTGGACACGACTGAGCGACTTCCCTTTCACTTTTCACTTTCATGCATTGGAGAAGGCAATGGCAACCCACTCCAGTGTTCTTGCCTGGAGAATCCCAGGGACGGGGGAGCCTGGTGGGCTGCCGTCTCTGGGGTCGCACAGAGTCGGACACGACTGAAGCGACTTAGCAGCATCTCACCATTAGAGCTTGGCTTGTAAAGAGTATTCAGAGCTTGGCTTGTAAAGAATATTCCATAATTGTTCTCAGAAAGCGCTCCAGAAGGAGTACCCATGCCCAACTTTGAAGACTGGTCCTTTTCTCACTGCTGCCTCCCTCTGGAGCTGGAGCACATTACCTTCGGGGAAGCACTGTGTTGGACTAAGTTCCCTGCCCTGGTCCTGTTTACTCAAATATGGAACTGTCCAGTCACGTAGAAATTTTCTGAGACTGAATCAGAAGCTCAGTGCAAATATTTCTATAATACTAGAAGAAATTAATATGTATGAAGATGCTTATTAACTTTGTCTGACTTTGGACTGATGGATAGACTTGGAGCCATGTCATTTGGGTTTACAAATGAATGAGTTTGACCAAACCTGTTGATTGTAGGAATGAGCTTTTGTCGTTCCCCTCTCCGTCTCTGTTTCTTAGATCTCTGTGTGATCTTTGACAAGTCTTTTAATCTATCTGTAAGAAGTAGGGGGATGATATATTTGCTCATTCCATTATGGGGCTGTTGTGAGTATCCAGTGAGTTAATGGATGGGAAATCATCTTTCCAAATGTGGTAGAAAAGTGTGATGGTAACAATAGTACTAGTAATAATTATTTTTATCAATGAAGTATTCATTGATTTGATATGCGTGTAGCGTTGGAGCCTGAGGGACCTGGGTTTAATGCCTAATTCTGTGACTTTGAGCAAATCATTTACCTTTCTGAACTTCAATTTCTTCATCAAGAAAATGGGCAATAGTAGTAATTTTAGAAAGGGAGCCAACATATGTAATTGAATACTTGATGTTATAGACTGCATAATTGTGTCCCCTCAAAACTTACATGTTGAAACTGTAACCTCCAATAGGATGATATTAGGTGGTGGGCCTTTGAGGGTAATCAGGTCATGAGGGCAGAGCCCCTGTGATGGTATTGGTGTCCCTTTGAGAAGGGAAAGAGTGCCAGCCCCTCTGTCTACCATGTGAGGACACAGCAGGAAGACTGCTGTCTGCAACCCCGAAAAGGGCTCTCACCGGCGTAACATGGCCATGCTGATGCTCTCTTGAATTTCTAGAACTGTGAGAAATAAAATTTCAGTTGTTTAAACAAGCCAGACTAAGGTTATTTATTGTCATTATCAGTCACAACAGCGATGGCAGGATCCACACCTAAGAGAAACACTAAAGGATGTAGTCTTTGTGAGGATTAAATGACATAAATGATTCATTCCATAAATATTTACTGATATTTTCCAGGTGCTAGAGAATGTCAGTAGGGAACGAAGCAGACCAAAATTCCTGCCCTCATGGAGCTAACATTCTAGTGGTGGGAGGGAAACAATAAAAACATAAATTGACAAGTACAATATGTAGCCTGTTCAGTGGTAATAGGTATTATGAACAAGGATTACAGAGAGGAAGGAGTTTCTGATTTGAAGTAGGATGGTCAAGGAAGACATCAGTGAGAAGGTGGACTTTGTGTAGTGATCTGAAAGAGGTGGGGAAGAAAGCCAGAAGGTGACTGGGGTAGGGAGCTTGTGAGACAGAGAGAAGAGCAGTTATAAGGCCTGAGGCTGTGAGGTGTGAGTTGACAGCAGGCATGGCTGGATCTCAAGGGTCTTAATTAATGCAAGACATTAGTGGGAAAGTCTGTCCAAGACCTGGTTCTGGTTTCTTGTTAGAATGTTTATCCCAAACAGCCAGCTTGAGGTTGATGTAGGGGAATGCTCTATCCAGTTGGCACCATAAACTGGCCACATAGCTTTACCCTAAACTTGCTCTTGAGGGCACAAGCCATCTGGGCTGGCTTGGTTTTCAACCAAAAATATGACAACGGCAAACTCCTTTAACTTCCAATTTCTAAGAAACATGCCTAACCAACCACGAGTGCTTACTGCGCTCTAGGATGGGAGTCTCAGTTTCTCTTTGTCAGAGAGTCCTAAAGAGAGAAAACGAGGGCATTCATAGCCCCCAGAAGCCTGGGGCCACAGTCTCTAGTAACACTGAAAGCTTGAAATTTCCTGAGAGCTTGAGTTTATCTTAACTCACATCAAATTTACAGTGTATTTGTTCTATCTTTATAGAATACTAAAACTTCAAAAAAAAAAGGAACAGTCTAAGTTATATTTATTCTAAAGATTTATATACTCATTTTTTGTACATTACCATGTACCTTCTTGAGAAGTATGAAAAATTAGGCTATTGTTGTTCAGTCACTAAGCTGTGTCTGACTCTTTGCAACCTCATGGACTGTAGCACGCCAGGCTTCCCTGTCCTCCACTATATCCCAGAGTTGGCTCAGATTCATGCCCAACCATCTCATCTGCTGCCACCCTCTTTTCCTTTTGCCTCCAATCTTTCCCAGCATCAGGGTCTTTTCCAATGAGTCTGCTCTCTGCATTAGGTGGCCAAAATATTGGAGCTTCAGCATCAGTCATTCCAATGAATATTCAGGGTTGATTTCCTTTAGGACTGGCTGGTTTAATCCCCTTGAAGTCCAAGGGACTCTCAAGAGTTTTCTCTAGCACCACAATTCGAAAGCGTCAATTCTTTGGTGTTGACCCTTCTTTATGGTCTAACACTTAATGCTCTTGTTCAAACTGTATCATATCCATAAACCTTGTGAATGTGGATTTGCATGCAAATGTAACCCATGCCTGATTTCCTTCTAGTCTTATTATCTCCAACATACAGTTTTCTACAATTTTCCAAAGTGGGTAAGCATTGCTTCTTTTTGACACTCTTCTCTTTTTCCTTGTGATTTCTTTTCCTTTCCTTTTTTCAATTGAAATATATTTGACATGTAACACTGGGTAAGTTTAAGGCCTACAACATGCTGATTTGATCATCTATTGTAACGTGATTGCCATTGTAGGGTTGGTTAGCACCTTTATCATGACATGTAATTATCATTTCTTTTTGGTGGTGGGAGTAATTAAGATCTAGTCTCAGCAAGTTTGACGTTTATAATACAGTATGCATTTCACCGCTCCCCCCCCCATCTTCTCACTGCCAGCATTGCTAATCCTTTTTGTGTTCAAGCCTCTTTTTGTCTTCTTACTTATATTGTTTGAAAATATGTTTGCAGAAGCCAGACTGCTGCCACTTTCTTCTTCTTCTTTTTTTTTTTTTTGAGCAGATGTACTGAGATATACTGCCTGGATTTTTAATCGTGCCACCACTATTTACTGGCTCTGTGACTTGGACAAGTTGCTTAACCTTTCTATGTCTGTTTCTTTATTTTAAAATGAGGATAATCATAGAATCTGTCTTCTAGGACTGTTGTGAAGATTAACGAGTTAATGTCTGCAAAATGCTTAGAACAGTGTATGACACATAGAAAGTGCTCAGTAGGTGTTATGCTGTGCTGTGCTTAGTTGTGTCTGACTCTTTAGACTGTAGCCTGCCTGAGTCCTCTGTCCATGGGGATTCTCCAGGCAAGAATACTGGAGTGGGTTGCCATACCCTCTCCTCCAGGGGATCTTCCCAACCCAGGGATTGAAGCCAGGTTTCCTACATTGCAGGCAGATTCTTTACTGTCTGAGCCACCAGTGAATACGTGTTATCTGTTGTCTATTATTTGCTTTTTAGCATACTGAGTTACTGGAGTGTGATTAATGCTGATAGAGCATTCATCCTCCTCTTCCTCCACTCCGGGTTATCTAGCTGCTCTCTTCTGAGTGCTCCCACAGCATTTCCTACAAATTCTAGCCCTTCTCAATGCATTGTGATTATTTGATTACAAAACCGTATTTCTCCCATTAAATGAGTGGTTTTCAACGGGCTGTGAAATTTTGCCCCTCCAGGGGACATTTGGTAATGTTTGGAGACATCTTTGGTTGTCACAACATTTTGATAGCAAAACTGAGGCAGAATGCTACTGGCATCTAGTGGGTAGAGGCCAGGGATGTTGCTAAACAGCCTACAATGCACAGGATAGCTGCACAGCAAATAATTACTTTGCCCCAAATGTCAGTAGTGTTGTTGTGATTGGGAAACCCTGTCCTGGACTATGAATCCAAAAGGTAAATCTCCCCCATCTTTACATATCCAACTTTATAATGAGGGTTTCCCAGGTAGATCAGTGGTAAAGAATTCACCTGCCAAGTGGGAGACGTGAGTTTGATCCTTGGATCCCCTGGAAGATCCCCTGGAGAAACAAATGGCAACCTGCTCCAGTATTCCTGCCTGGGAAATCCCATGGACAGAGGAGCCAGGCAGGCCACAGTCCATGGAGTCACAAAGAGTTGGACACAGCTTAGCTTTTGGAAGTCTCTGGTATAATGCCTAGTCTGGGGCAGGCACCCAAGCTGTTTATTGAATCAGTTGCATGAATACTATTGATGCAGAGGACATGATACTTCTGGTGGAAGTTCTGTTTTCCTAAATCCTTATAGAACTCTATTAACCATGGACTCTGATGTTTGCATATTTATCACATGTTTATCACGAGACTCCAAAACACAGCCCCCATAGCTATGTAAAAGAGGCTATCTGCTTTTATATCTATATGCTGGATATCTAAGCATATTTAATTTCCTTCTTTTTTGTAGTTCCTGGCCATCAGTGAGGGCCAAATCCATACAGATCCTCTGGTGAACTACTGCTGAATATGATTTAGACTTATATTAGATCTCTGATTAAGTCCTAAGAAGATTTCTAATCTTTTTTATTCCCCCTCTCTCTCCAGCCACTTGAACATTCTTCCCTGTGACCTCTGGAAATGGCTGGAAGGACACAAATCCCTAACCCTCTCAAGTCATTCCTTGATTCCTTGAATTGCTGACTGAATCAGCACAGAGGCACAGTCTCCCCTTTTCCCTCTGCCTCACCAGTTGCTACCAGTCAGAGAGGAAATGACTAAAGATGGAACGAAGGCCTCCAGCTGAGCTATGAGGAGATCTAGCCCGGTTTTAGCACCTTTTAATGTGAAAATGTCTCTCAGCAGGACTTCCTCACTCAATGTTTGTTTAGTTATGTGGTCAGAAAGTGGACACAGTTTTCTCGAATTATTCCTGCCAGACACTAAATTATATCTCAAAGAGCAAATCTTTTGATTTTTTTCTCCATCATTCATTTTTATTTTTGTTATCACATCAAGGCTTGGTGGCTGATCCAGTTGAAACAATTTTCTTGCTGAATTCTAGTGGAAGTGAAAAAAAGAGCCAGTTCAGAAAATAAGCAAGAGGATTGAGTAGTTTATTTCTATAATGTGAAATCCAAGACAGAATTCAATTAAATTTCCTTTGCATTCTGAAATGTCCCCTAGAATCCAAGAAGAGAAACCATCCCAGGATAAGGGGAATGTATAAGGTTTTGGCTTAGATTTGCCAAGTACAGGGTGAGAGTATGAGACTGGTTTACTGTCTGTTTGAAGTTGTCACTGAGTAGCAGTGGGTTTGGATCAGAAGAGAAGAGAAATTATGTCCTGCTGTGTAAAACAATTAAAGTTGACATTGGTTGTAAGCAGAAAAACTATTAAGGGGAGAAAGAAATTTTAGCTATGAGAAAATGATATAATTGCTAGCCTTTTGTATTATTTCAGAACTAATTCTGTTATTTACAAGAGCCGTTTATTTTTGTGCAGTGTGAACCCTTTTTATACACAAACATTAGTTACTCCATTCGACCAATAGGCACTGGCTGGTTTTAGGCACTGCCTGGGTGCTGGGATGCAGAAAGGAAAGATGTGTAGCCTTCAGAGGAATTCCCTTACCTACAGAATATCCAGTTATCTAATCTGGTTGTGATTAAGTATCTTTCTCTGCAATCATGTTTCTGATGATAATAACTCCAGTTCTTATTTGCTGTGAGAGCCAAATGAGCTAGTTTATGTAAGAAAGCCTATTCACTGGGAAATATAAAGCACTCTACCCATCAATTATTATTTTGTTTTTAGGACCAAGTCTGAAAGTGTCTTACATCACTTCTACCCACGTCTAACTATCCAAATCATGGTCAAGGTAACTTCAAGGGCATCTGGGAATGTAAAGGAACACATGAATTTTGGTGAGCACTTGATATAGACCCCACTTTAGAGGGACGGAGAGAGGGGAAGTCTTAACTACCTAAATGCCTTAGAGAAAGATGATACAGCACTTCTCTGAATGAGGTGGTGGTTATCCTTTGTGTGATTAATGGGCATTTGTACCACACAATACCCTGTGCATATGGAGATCAGTTCTAAGTTTGAAACTTATATTATTACTTTACTAGCTACTTCAGTATTCTTGTCTTGAGAACCCCATTAACAGTATGAAAAGGCAAAAAGATAGGATACTGAAAGATGAACTCCCCATGTCCATAGGTGCCCAATATGCTACTGGAGATCATTGGAGAAATAACTCCAGAAAGAATGAAGAGATGGAGCCAAAGCAAAAACAGCACCCAGTTGTGGATGTGACTGGTGATGCAAGTAAAGTCTGATGCTGTAAAGAGCAATATTTCATAGGAATCTGGATTGTTAGGTTCATGAATCAAGGCAAATTGGAAGTGGTCAAATAGGTGATGGCAAGAGTGAATATCAACATTTTAGGAATCAGCGAACTAAAATGGACTGGAATGGGTGAATTTAACTCAGATGACTATTATGTCTACTACTGTGGGCAGGAATCCCTTAGAAGAAATGGAGTAGCCATCATAGTCAACAAAAGAGTCCGAAATGCAGTACTTGGATGCACTCTCAAAAATGACAGAATGACCTCTGTTCATTTCCAAGGCAAACCATTCAATATCACAGTAATCCAAGTCTGTGCCCTTACCAGTAATGCTGAAGAAGCTGAAGTGGAATGGTTCTATGAAGACCTACAAGACCTTCTAGAACTAACACCAAAAAAAAAGATGTCCTTTTCATTCTAGGGGACTGGAATGTAAAAGTAGGAAGTCAAGAAATACCTGGAGTAACAGGTAAATTTGGCCTTGGAGTACAAAATGAAGCAGGGCAAAGGCTAATAGGGTTTTACCAAGATAACACACTGGTCATAGCAAACACCATCTTCCAACAACACAAAAGAAGACTCTACACATAGACATCACCAGATGGTCAACAATGAAATCATATTGATTATAATCTTTGCAGCCAAAATGGAGAAGCTCTATACAGTCAGCAAAAACAAGACTGGGAGCTGACTGTGGCTCAGATCATGAACTCCTTATTGCCAAATTCTGACTTAAATTGAAAAAAGTAGGGAAAACCACTAGACCATTCATGTCTGACCTAAATTGAACCCCTTATGATTATACAGTGGAAGTGACAAATAGATTCAAGGGATTATATCTGCTAGACAGAGTGCCTGAAGAACTGTGGACAGATGTTCATGACATTGTACAGGAGGCAGTGATCAAGACCATACCCAAGAAAGAGAAAGGCAAAAAGGTTGTCTGAGGAGGCGTTACAAATAACTGTGAAAAGAAGAGAAACTAAAGGCAAAGGAGTTATAAAAGGAAAGATATACTCGTTTGAATGCAGAATCCCAAAGTATAGCAAGGAGAGATGAGAAAGCCTTCCTCAGTGATCAGTGCAAAGAAGTAGAGGAAAATAATAGAATGGGAAAGACTAGAGATCACTTCAAGAAAATTAGAGATACCAAGGGAACATTTCATGCAAAGATGGGCTCGATAAAGGACAGAAATGGTATGGACCTAACAGAAGCAGAAGATATTAAGAAGAGGTGACAAGAATACATAGAAGAACTATTCAAAGAAGATCTTCATGACCCAGATAATCACGATGGTGTGGTCACTCACCTAGAACCAGACATCCTGGACTGTGAAGTCAAGTGGGCCTTAGGAAGCATCACTACGAACAAAGCTAGAGAAGGTGATGGAATTCCAGTTGAACTATTTCAAATCTTGAAAGATGATGCTGTGAAAGTGCTGCACTCAATATGCCAGCACATTTGGAAAACTCAGCAGTGGCCACAGGACTGGAAAAGGTCAGTTTTCATTCCAATCCCAGAGAAAAGCAATGCCAAAGAATGCTCAAACTACTTCACAATTGCACTCATCTCACACGCTAGCAAAGTGATGTTCAAAATTCTCCAAGCCAGGCTTCAACAGTACATGAACCATGAGCTTCCAGATGTTCAAGCTGGATTTAGAAAAGGCAGGGGAATCAGAGATCAAATTGCCAACATATGTTGGATCATCAAAAAGTGAGAGAGTCCAGAAAAACATCTACTTCTGCTTTATTGACTATGCCAAAGCCTTTGACAGTTTCTCACAACAAACTGTGGGAAAATCTTCAAGAGATGAGAATGCCAGACCACCTGACCTGCCTCCTGAGAAATATGTATGCAGGTCAATAAGCAACAGTTAGAAGTGGACATGGAACAGCAGACCGGTTCCAAACTGGGAAAGGAGTCTGTCAAGGCTATATATTGTCACCCTGCTTATTTAGTTTATATGGAGAATACATCATGAGAAATGTTGGACTGAATGAAGGACAGCTGGAATCAAGATTGCTGGGAGATATATCAGTAACCTCAGATATGCAGATGACACCACCCTTATGGCAGAAAGCAAAGAAGAACTAAAGAGCTTTTTGATGAAAGTGAAAGAGGAGAGTGAAAAAGGTGGCTTAGAACTCAACATTCAGAAAACAGATCATGGCATCCAGTCCCATTACCTCATGGCAAATAGATGGGGAAACAATAGAAACAGTGACAGACTATATTTTGGGGCTCCAAAATCACTGCAGATGGTAATTGCAGCCATGAAATTAAAAGAGTCTTACTCCTTGGAAGGAAAGTTATGACCAACCTAGACAGCATATTAAAAAGCAGAGACATTACTTTGCCAGAAAAGGTCCATCTAGTCAAAACTATGGTTTTTCCAGTAGTCATGTATGGATGTGAGAGTTGGACTATAAAGAAAGCTGAGCGCTGAAGAATTGATGCTTTTGAACTGTGGTGTTGGAGAAGATTCTTGAGAGTCCCTTGGACTGTAAGGAGAGCCAACCAGTGCATCCTAAAGGAAATCAGTCCTGAATATTCATTGGAAGAACTGATGCTGAAGCTGAAACCCCAATATTTTGGCCACCTGATATGAAGAACTGGCTCATTGGAAGAGGCCCTATTGCTGGGAAAGATTGAAGGCAGGAGGAAAAGGGGACGACAGAGGATAAGATGGTTGGATGGCATCACTGACTCAATGGACATGAGTTTGAGTAAACTCCGGGAGCTGGTGATGGACAGGGAGGCTTGGCGTGCTGTAGTCCACAGGGTCGCAAAGAGTCAGACACAACTGAGTGACTGAACTGACCTGAACTGAGCTATGTGATATCAGGCAATTTATTAAAGCTGTCTGAGCTTCAGTTTCCTCATTTGTGAAACGGGCCTGGCAATACCTTTCTTGGAGCCTTTTATAACAATTGGAAATAAATATGTGAAATATCTTTGCTCAGTATCTGTTGCCCAAGTAGGTACTCAAAAATAGTATATATTAATGTTTCTACTCACTTCCTAATGCTGTAAGTGAGTAAATGGGGACCCATAAAATGCCTTTGCCAAGGATACAGCTAGTAAAAAGCAGAGCTGAAGCTAGCCCCCAGTTCAATTACTCCTAGTCTGATGTGCTTTCCCTTATAGTACCTGTCCAACATTAATTTGTCACCAAGTCTTGAGTCATCCTTTGAAATGTTTCTTTGAATTGTCATCTCCATTTCTTAAGAAGGCCTCTTGCTTGGATTTATGCAATAATCTTACTGGCGCCTTTCATTCCGGTTTTTTTTCTCTTCTTATTCTCGGTGAATCTTCCAGATTGATTGTTTTCTTATCCTAGAATTTCCATTATGTACTACATCAACTCTAAATCCTTCTGCCTGTTTTCAAAGGTCTTCTATAATCTGTCCTTATCAGAAGACCCATGGAGCCTGGGGAACGGGCTGTGTTATATACATGTGACTGGGACTGTATAAAGAAATGGCAGCATATCAGCGGGTATGGGTTCCTTCCCCTCTTCCCAAATGATTGGCAGACTTTTTCTGTAAAGGACAAGACAATAAATATCTTGGGCTTTGTGGGTCTCAGGGTCTCCATCACAACTACTTAACACTACCATTGTGTGAAAGGAGCCATAGACTGTCTGTAAAAGAATGTGGCTTTGTTCCAAGAACACTTTACTTACAAAAATAGGCTTCTGGCTGGAACTTGACAACTGCCGTTCTACACTGCAGCTTCACACCACCTGTCCTTTTTTCTCTTTCCCCTTTTCCTGGCACATACCCTCTTTTCCATATGAACTGGTCTTCTCGCCATCATATACATGTGGTATGAACATTCTTTTTTCCTCTGTCTTTGCTCCAGAACTCCAGAAACTAGAAAGCTTTTCTTTCCAACTATTCTAACACTTTCATCATTATGCTTGCCGTCTGACCTCTTTTCCAGTCTAAACCATATCAACAACATTTAATTATATAAATTTTATTTATTGCTAATTGTTTCGTGTGTGTCTTAGCTCCCCCAATTAAAATTGCACATTCCTATAGTCCCAAATTGTGCCTATTGTATATGTAATTAGATATTATAAAGTAAATACCAGTTGATTCAATTTTTTGGACCTGTATACTACTCTAGCAATCTGAACTAAGAACTTGGCAGATAACTTGGCTTACTTCGTAAAGATTATGTGGAAGTTAGCGATCAAAAATGGTTAGTAAAGCAAATGGTGCCCAGTGAAACATAACTCAGAAAAAGTGTCTACAGTGTCATTTTCATATTTTTAGTTTGTGTACAGAAATCCTCTCATAGATTTCTATGGATTCATCTGAAGCTTTATCTGCTTTGGAGCTAATCTTTTCAAATAGTCCAAGCCCATTGTCTTTGGCACATAAATTTGCCAGGCCTAGAAAAAGACAGCGGAGAAGGCAGTGGCAATCCACTCGAGTATTCTTGCCTGGAGAATCGCATGGACGGAGGAGCCTGTTGGGCTGCCGTCTATGGGGTTGCACAGAGTCGGACACGACTGACGTGACTTAGCAGCAGCAGCAGCAGAAAAAGATAGAGAAATGTTCAGCTGAGTCAGTGTGGTTGAAATAAAGAGGGACTTCTTTGAAATGTAGTGTGACTTTGGCAGCAGTGAATTGGTTCAGATTTCCCAGGTTTTTTTCCCCATATTTCTTTAGAAAAGTTAACATATATTAACAAATGCTAGATGTTAGGGATTCAGGCATGTGGGTAAACTTCATAAAGGAAGCTCTACTCAGTTGCTGAGCAAACAGGTTCTGATACACTTTGATGTTATTTCTTGCTTGAGATTTTACTAGTAAACGTTTTGGTTTAGTCAGTTTAATTTGGATGTTTTGTATATGATCCAGTAAAGTAGAGTAGTGATGACAACATTTTATTATGTCTTTTGAATGGTTTGCAGACAATCTGTGAGCCTTTATTCATCTTGGGTACGTTCTTCTACCTCTTTGTAGCTTTTCCAAATTGTTCTATCTCTAGTCTCTCCTAGGAGACTGTAAGCTCTCCAAGGGCAGATGTCTACTTTTATATTATTTTGATCTTGCCTTATTCTCTGTATCCTGATTTTGATTGGCTGAATGAATAAGTGGCTGAACAATCTAGGAGAATAAATATATATCAAATGGCTGTACATAATAGAGAAAGGGGTTTGTATGTATTTTATAAAAAAAAAATGCTCAGATAAAGTTGTCAAGGCAGGAAAGTACAAAAAGCTTTCTTAGCTCTTTAACACATTCTTCTTCAATTGGCCTGTTTAAGTTAGTTCTCTTTGGTAGGCTATACTTACCTATTATCAGGGAAATATCAATAGGGAATTCCAAAATTTTCCAAGAGACTGGGATGCTGGGACTACTGAAGTCATTAAGGTTATCTAATAGTGTTAAATGTTCATCCTTTGAAAGCCCTAAGAAAAGACTCCCACATTTGCTCATATGATACCTATTCATGTAAATCTACATAGTCAAATGAGGGCTTATAGTTCTCACATCTGGAGAACTGTGTGTTTTTTGGTTAAATGGTATTTGTATCTGCTTAAATTATTTTTCTTGTTTCAAAAATAAGGGAAAGTCCCATATTCCAAACACAAATTTTATAATAATATCACTTTGACACTTCTGTTTCTGATAGAATAAATTCTTAAGTCAGTATCCTATAATTTTGACAATAAAAGAGATTCTGATTAATTTTTCAGAAACACCCATGTCCCTCTTTAGATTTAGCAAATTCTGGCATTTTAATGGACACTTTGATTTTTTTTTTTAAGCCCTAATTTTAAAGAGGAGGATAATTAAAACAAATAGGATGGAAACTTGACCAGTTTTAATATTTCATTAAAATATTTTGTGGATATTGCCTTTCTTCCTCACTTTGCTAGATTTTTCCAGTGCTGCTAATCTCTGTCTCTGCTCCATCCTGGTCTCTAAATGTGTTTGTTCCATACAGTTTGTGTATATGTTCATTCATTGACTCAACAAATACTTATCAAGTAGTTACTTAAGCACTTACTCTTAGATGCACTCAAACCAATAAACATGCCATCAAGGATCAGCTTGAAAACTTTCTGGGACTTGATACATTGCAGAAATATCAAATTCACTTAAGTTCAATATATTTTTAAAGAATTGGCTCTATTTTGTGAACTATATGCCTGCCTTTTTGAAAAAATGCAACGTAATTCTTCAAGGGTTCAACCCCTTGAAGATTAATTGTGGCTCTCATATAGTCTTGCATTTAAAATTCCTTCTATAGGTTAAGAACTCAGTAGGTATGTGTTGAACACATAAGGAGATAATCAGCCTGCAGTGTATAAGTTTATTTATTTTTTTACTTAAAAATTTTTGGTAAGAACATTTAACATGAGATTTACCCTCTTAACAAATTTTTAAGTGTGCAATACAGTATTCTTAACTATAGGCTGGATGTTGTACAGCAAATTTCTAGAATTTATTCATTTTGTGCAGCTGACATGTTATGTCCATTGAATAGCAATTGCCCATTTCCCTCTCCTTCCAGCTGCTTGCTACCATCGTTTTATTTCTGTGAGTTTGGCTATCTTGTTGTGAAAGTGTAGTCACTCAGTCGTGTTCCACTCTTTGTGACCCCATGGACTGTAGCCTCTGTCCATGGAATTCTCTAGGCAAGAATACTGGAGTGGGTAGCCATTTCCTTCTCCAGGGGTTCTTCCCAACCCAGGGATAGAACCCAGGTCGCCCATATTGCAGGCAGATTCTTTATCATCTGGAGCACCAGGGAAGCCCTTGACTGTCTTAGATACCTCGTATAAGTGGAATCATGCAATCAGTCATACAGTAATCTTCTGTGACTGGCTTATTTCATTTAGTATAACATCCTTCAGCTTCATTGTATTATTGTGTACTGGCAGGATTTCCTTCTTTTTCAAGGTTGGAGTAGTCCATGGTATGTGTATACCACATTTCTTTATTCATCCATCAGTGGACATTTAGATTATTTCCAAATGTTGGCTGTTGTGAATATTGCTGCACTGAACATGGAAATGCAGCTGTCTCTTCGAGATCCTGATTTCGGTTCTTTCAGATGTAAGTCCAGAAGTGAGATTGCTGGGTCATATGGTGGTTCTCCTTTCTATTTCTTTGAGGAACCTCCACACTGTTTTCCATAGCACTGTATCATTTTACATTTTATTAGCCATGTACAAGGGTTCTACTTTTTCCACATCTTTGTCAACACTTGTTATTTTATTTTTGTTTTTAATGATAGCCATCCTAACAGATGTGAGGTGATAATCTCATTGTGGTGTTGATTCCCTTGATGATTAGAGAGGTTGAACATCTTTCATGTCTGTTGACCATTTATATGCCTTCTTTGGAGAAATGTTTTTTCAAGTCATTTGTTGTTGTTCAGTTGTGTCTGACTCTTTGCTACCCCGTGGACTGCAGCACACCAGGCTTCCCTGCCCTTCACCAACTCCTGGAGTTTGCTTAAACTCATGTCCAGCTCAGCTGATAAAAACTCACCTGCAATGCAGGAGACCGCAGTTTGAGTCCTGGATCAGGAAGATTCACTGGAGAAGGGAAAGGCTACCCACTCCAGTATTCTAGCCTGGAGAATTCCCTGGACTGAGGAGCTTGGCAGGCTATACAGTCCATGGGGTCACAAAGAGTCAGACATGACTGAGCGACTTTCACTTGCACATTGAGTCAGTAATGTCATCCTACATCTCATCCTCTGTCGTCCCCTTCTCCTCCTGTCTTCCATCTTGCCCAGCATCAGGGTCTTTTCCAATGAGTCAGCTCTTCACATCAGGTGGCCAAAATATTGGAGCTTCAGCTTCAGCATCAATCCTTCCAATGAATGTTCAGGGTTGATTTCCTTTAAGATGGACTGGTTTAATCTCCTTGCAGTCCAAGGTACTCTCAAGAGTCTGCTCCAGCACCACAGTTTGAAGGCATCAATTCTTCAGCACTCAGTCTTTTTTATTGTCTAGTTCTCACATCTGTACTACTGGAAAAATCATAGCTTTGACTATAAGACCTTTGTAGGCAATGTCTCTGTATTTTAATTGAAGTCATTTGGCCACTTTAAAAATCAAGATATTTAGAGGCTTTCTTTCCTTGTTATTTATTCTTGGCAACCTTGTGGAAGATCAGTTGATTGTATATTCATGGGTTTAATTTGGAGCTGTCTGCTCTGTTTCATTGGTCTATATGTCTGTTTTTATGCTAGTGCTATATTGCTTTAAAATAATTAAACTATTTTGTAATATATTTTAAAATTGAGAATTGTGATGCATAAAAGACATCCAAATAGGCAAGGAAGAAGTAAAATTATCTCTGTTTGTAGACAATATGATTTTACATGTAGAAGACCTTAAACATTCCACAAATAACTATTAAAACCTATAAATTCAATAAAAGTGCAGGATATAAAATTAACAGATAAATAAGTTGTGTATTTCTATATACCTACAATTAACTATCTGAAAATAAATTCAGAAAACAATATAATTTACAACAGATTGGAAAGTAAGAAGAAACTTGGGAATAAGCTTAACCAAGGAGCTGAAAGAAAGACTTGCACACTGAAAACTATGAAAGATTGATGAAGGAAATCAAAGAAGGTGAAAATAAATGGAAAGATATTCCATGCTCATAGATTAAAAGACTTAATATTATTAAAATGTCCATGCTACCCAAAGTGATCTGCATATTCAATACAATCTTTACCACTGGCTTTTTTTTTTTTTTCAGAATTAAAAAAAAAATCCTAAAATTAAGGTACCATAAAAAAAATTCCCAAGTAGCTGAAGCAATCTTGGGAAAAGAAAAATAAAGCTATAGACATTGCAGTGTATAGTTTTTAATAGAGAAAGTGCTAGAAAATGTACTGGAGAAAGTCATTTTTAAAAAAAGGGGGTTTGGGCAATGTAAGGACATTGCTAGCCAACTATGCTGCTGCTGCTGCTAAGTCGCTTCAGTCGTGTCCGACTTTGTGCGACCCCATAGATGGAAGCTCACCATGCTCCCCTGTCCCTGGGATTCTCCAGGCAAGAACACTGGAGTGGGTTGCCATTTCCTTCTCCAATGTATGAAAGTGAAAAGTGAAAGTGAAGTCGCTCAGTCATGTCCAACTCTCAGCGACCCCATGGACTGGAGCCCACCAGGCTCCTCCGTCCATGGGATTCTCCAGGCAAAAGTACTGGGGTGGGGGTGCCATTGCCTTCCCCAAGCCAACTATATGTTATCGAAAATGTCCAAATATTAACTGCCATGGAAAGATACATTTGCTTCCTGGTTTAAACCAAATGTTTCTATAAGAGTGCTTTAAAGTTCCATGGGATAATAATAAAGATCTTTTGTGAAGAAGTATATTCTTTGGTCACCTAAGCTTGAGAAATACTGAGTTAAACAAGGAAAATAATCTTTGTTGCAGCTTCTCAGAGTCTTTAATGTGCATTGTGAAAATCCAAGAAGAGTGACAGAGTGTGTAGCGTATCTCCAACATATGTTTCCATTAAATTCCACTAATAGAACATTTCTCAGTACTGGTGCTTGTGCAAAATAAACTTTAGAAAGTGGTGTTTTAAAAGAATGATATTCCAATTGTGTTCTGTTAGGTCCTAGGACACAGGAGAGGTTCTTGGAGACTTCTACAGGGCAGGGTGAGCCATGGTAGGAATATAGGCTTCCACTGTAGCTTAAACCAGAAAAAAAATGTAGTTTTATCAGTTTATGTGTTTGAATTCTACATGACATTGTATATAGGCTCCTGTAAAATATTTGTTAATTATTGCTCTAGGGTTGGGGATGCTTTGATGCTTTTGAACTGTGGTGCTGGAGAAAACTCTTGAGTCCCTTGGACTGCAAGGAGATCAAACCAATCAATCCTAAAAGAAATCAATCCTGAATATTCATTGGAAAGACTGATGCTGAAGCTGAAGCTCCAATACTTTGGCCACATGATGGGAAGAACTGACTCATTGGAAAATACCCTGATGCTGGGAAAGATGGAAGGTAGGAGGAGAAGGGGATGACAGAGGATGAGATGGTTGGATGGCATCACCGACTCAATAGACATGAGTTTGAGCAAGCACCGGGAGTTGGTGATGGACAAGAAGGCCTGGCGTGCTGCAGACCATGGGGTTGCAAAGAGTCAGACATGACTGAGTGACTGAACTGAACTGAAGGTCGGGGAAAAATTAGTTGTTTTTTTTTTTAAATAAACAATGAAATTTATAATATAACTCTAAAGTGGCTATGACATCCCCTATGCAGTAATAAATTTCACAAAGGTGTACCCTCCCAGCTCTATTATTTAGAATGTCCCTCAGACATATTAAAGTTCACATACAGTCCACATTGCATCTGTACATATATCAGAGATGTAGACTTGATGTGTTGAACTTCCAAATTAGTTTTCTTCCTCAAGTACTCTTCTTTCAACCCAGAATATTCTACCTCTTAGGATTCTTTGTGGCTTTTCTTGAGTATTATTATGAAATGGTTTGGTCATACTAGGTTGGCCAACCCAACATAAGCATATAAAGGTTAATAATGAATAACTTTTTATTAAGAAACACTTAATGTTAATAAAAAGTATAAAATAAAAGTTCATAAAGCATAATATAATTACTCCTATCTGTTTACAACTCTGTTGAAACTGTCTGTATATTTTTTCCTAGATCCCAGATTCCCCGTGACATTCCCTTCTTTGATTTTGGAGTTTGTCATCTCTATGCATTGAATTTTTATTTCATAAATATGTATACCTGAACAGCATAGTATTCTTTTGCATGTCTTTTCCCTCTCATAAACTATCATCTTTATGGGCACTGTATTTTTTGCTCAGCATTGTGTTTATGAAATTTATCCATGTTGATACAGTAACTCTGGTTCATTTATCTTCACTGCTATTAGGTGGGCTTCCCAGGTGACACTCGTGGTAAAGAACCTGCCTCCCCACGCAGGAGACGTAAGAGATACGGGTTCTGTCTCTGGGTTAGGAAGATCCCCTGAAGGAGGAAATGGCAACTCTCTCCAGTATTCATGCCTGGGAATCCCATGGGCAAAGGAGCCTGGTGGGCTACAGTCTACAGGGTCACAAAGTGTCGGACATGACTGACGTGATTTAGCACACATGCATGCTGTTTGGTATTCTCTAAGTCATCCAGTGATGAACATATTTAGATTGTTCCCCATCTTTTGCAATTAAAAATGAGGCTTCCATGAATAATACTTTAAGAATAACAATTTAAACTTTTCCTTATGCACACATGCAAAAGTTTCTTTTCCAAAAAGTGAAATTTATGTATCATGGGGTAGAAACATATTAAATTTTCTTAGATTGCTTCTCAAGTGATTGTGTCAATTTATACACCCACCAACAGTTTTCTTTCACCAACAAATATTTATTTCTCTTGACTTCACCAACCAATATTTATTTCTCTTGACTATACATCCTTGGGGAAGGCAATGGCACCCCACCCCAGTACTTTTGCCTGGAAAATCCCATGGACGGAGGAGCCTGGTAGGCTCCAGTCCATGGGGTCGCTAAGAGTCGGACACGACTGAGCGACTTCACTTTCACTTTTCACTTTCATACATTGGAGAAGGCAATGGCAACCCACTCCAGTGTTCTTGCCTGGAGAATCCTAGGGACAGGGGAGCCTGGTGAGCTTCCGTCTATGGGGTCACACAGAGTTGGACATGACTGAAGCGACTTAGCAGCAGCAGCATACATCCTTGCCAACACTCAGAATGATAAAATTTTGGCCAGTAGTTTGAGTGGGAAATAGTGTTTTCATATTATTTTAATTTGCATTTCATTGTTTATTAGTGATGTTGGATAGCTTTTTATATGATTTTTGGCCTTTTGGGTTTCTTATACTTTAAAACCCTCTTCATCTCTTTTGCTCATCCGAAGTCTTTCGTGTTGTTTTAATATCCTTTGTGGAAAAAAAAAAAATCTTTAGGCCCATTCTGGAATGTGATAGGGTAATTTTGTGATTTACTATGAAAAAAAGTCATTCTGTCTTCATCATATTCAGACTGGTTGGAGAAGAATTTGACCTGTAGCCCCATGTGACATTTTGAGTCACTTATCACCTCTCATAAGGCTATGTTGAGACAATGGCTACAACAAAATTTCACCATCATATAAGGACCCTGAACAAGGCACAGAGGACTGAAACATTGTCTGTAAGATTCAAGCCTAGGTGAGAAGCTTCAGTCTCCAAGATAAAGCTGCTGCTGCTGCTGCTGCTAAGTCACTTCAGTCGTGTCCAACTCTGTGCGACCCCATAGACGGCAGCCCACCAGGCTCTCCTGTCCCTGGGATTCTCCAGGCAAGAACACTGGAGTGGGTTGCCATTTCCTTCTCCAATGCATGAAAGTGAAAAGTGAAAGTGAAGTCGCTCAGTCATGTCTGACTCTTAGCGACCCCATGGACTGCAGCCCACCAGGCTCCTCCATCCAGGGGATTTTCCAGGCAAAAGTACTGGGGTGGAGTGCCTAGAGATTTACTAAGACTCTACACTTCATCTTTCACTTTTCATCTGAAAACCTCCAGGCATTCAGGAAACATTAATTAATTAAGCTTTACAACAGCCCTGTGAACTAGGTAAGGATATTCAGGAATGCTTCTCCAGGGATACAATATGGCAGCTGTTTGGCAACATGCAGGAATACTAAGTGGCAGACAGAAAGGAATTACAGACACGTGCAATTAAAAAATGAGAAGAGCACTTGGAGGTGGGGTGTTGTCTTGGAATTTGGCTGGGCTCCTGGCATCGATTGCTCTGGTGTCGGCAGGAGGGCTGGGTCTGGCAGTGAGCACTGCTGAAAGCCCAGGTGAGCCTGGACCATTTTGAGTCTAAGTGCAGTACTGCAGTGTTTCCTTAGAGAAGATGATGTTTGCTTGTTTGTTTATTCATTTAATTACATGAACTACCACTCCTCATGCTTCAAAGCTTACTCTGAGGGGTGAACAGAGCTAATATAGAAAAATAAGTAAAATACAGACCCTTCTGAGCGAAAATGTCTATTTTTCATGATCAAAAGATTTCCTCTGAGTTTTCTTTTTTTCTGTCAAGACAATCTGGGGCAGAGAACACCAATTAGAAACAAAAATCACATCAACAATGCCAGTATTTAGGATTTAGAAGGGATTTAGAAGGAAAAGTGTTTACTGTTTAAAAGTTCAAAATTTAAATAGATTAGTTTTCTTTAGTAAAGAAAAAAATAGGAAGATAATCTAATTGTCTTTTCTTCTGTCTAGAAGTTTTTAATTTTAAGATCTCGTGTTATTTTTTTTGTGTGTGAACACAGGCACCAAAGTTATAAGTTTAAGCTCAAAAGAGCTTTGGTGAGTCCTAGAGAAGAATTATTCACTTTCAGTGTTAAAGGAGAATATAATTAATGTTATTGGGTATTTCTACCTGTGCCAAGTAACTTATATATGTTAATTTTATTTATTTATGTTTCTATGTATATATTTTCTTCATACATCTAATATTGGGTAGGTCAGAAAGTTCGTTTGGGGAAAACCCAAATGAACTTTCTGGCCTACCCAATATGTTAATTTCACAGAAAGATATACAATGAAAAGCAAAATATCCCCACTCTCACCATCTCTTCCTTTTGTATATATTTTCAGAAAAGAAAAAAAAGGTTTTGTGCATCTACCTGTATGTGTGGAAATATGTATGGTGAATATACAATTGTATGTATGTTTATGTGTATATATTTAAAATACATGTATAACCTAGATAGCATATTCAAAAGCAGAGACATCACTTTGCCAACAAAGGTTTGCCTAGTCAAGGCTATGGTCTTTCCTGTGGTCATGTATGGATGTGAGAGCTGGACTGTGCAGAAGGCTGAGCGCCGAAGAATTGATGCTTTTGAACTGTGGTGTTGGAGAAGACTCTTGAGAGTCCCTTGGACTGCAAGGAGATCCAACTGGTCCATTCTGAAGGAGATCAGCCCTGGAATTTCTTTGGAAGGAATGATGCTAAAGCTGAAACTCCAGTATTTTGGCCACCTCATGCGAAGAGTTGACTCATTGGAGAAGACTCTGATGCTGGGAGGGATTGAGGGCAGGAGGAGAAGGGGACGACAGAGGGTGAGATGGCTGGATGGCATCACTGACTCGATGAATGTGAGTCTGAGTGACTTCCGAGAGCTGGTGATGGACAGGGAGGCCTGGCATGCTGCAGTTCATGGGGTCGCAAAGAGTCGGACACGACTGAGCAACTGATCTGATCTGATCTGATAATTTTAATTTATGCAAATAGAATCATACTATGCAAATCACTATCTTCATAGATTTTAAAATGTAATATATGTGGGAATTTTTTCCCCTTAAGCATGTACAGACCACCCTCATTACTTTTGACTGCATATTACATTGTGTGAAGGTACTGGAGTATATTAGCTGGTGCTCGTTGACGGATATTTAGATTGCTTCCTTATTTTATAATTATAAACAATGCTAAAGATGTATCTGTGTCCTGGCATATATTTTTGAATATGCATGTCCATAAAAAAAATTCTAGCCATGGAACGGTTGGGTTAAAGAATGTGTATATTTAGAAATTTAATAGATATGAGACAAATTGCTATCCAAAAATATATAAATTTACATTTTTCTGTCAATAATAGAAATTCCTGTTTCCATACACTGTTGCCAACACGGGGTATTATGGTTTTTGAATTTTTGCCAGATAGGTGAATTGTGGTAGTTCATTATTTTGATTTATATTTCTTTAAATTTAATAAGTTGAGAATGTTTTTATATGTTTTTATAAAGGACCTTTTTTATTAGTTTTCCAGTGAACTACCTGTTCATTGTCATTGACTGTTTTCTATTGCATTGTTTTTTAAAAATATTTATCTATTTCTGCCTGTGCTGGGTCTTTATTGCTGCGTGGGCTTGTCTCTAGTTGTGGAGAGCAGGGGCTACTCTCTAGTTGCAGTGTGTGGGCTTCTCGTTGCAGTGGCTTCTCTTGTGGAGGACAGGTGCTAGGGTGTTTGGGCTTCAATAGTTGTGGATCCCTGGCTCTAGAGCACAGAATCAATAGTTGCAGTGCTGGACTTGGTTGCTCCGTGGTATGTGGGATCTTCCTGGGTCAGGGATTGAAGCCAAGTCTCCTGCATTGACAGGTAGATTCTTTTTAAAAAATTTTATTTATTTTTAGTTGAAGGATAGTTGTTTTACAGTATTGTGTTGCTTTCCACAAACATCAACATTAATCAGCCATAAATATATCCACGGGCAGGTGGAATCTTTACCACTGAGTCACCAGAGAAGCTCTACATTGTCTTTTAAAAATTTATTTATATAGTTCAGTTCAGTTCAGTCGCTCAGTCGTGTCCAACTCTTTGCGACCCCATGAACTGCAGCATGCCAGGCCTCCCTGTCCATCACCAACTCCTGGAGTCTACACAAACCCATGTCCATTGTGTCGGTGATGCCATCCAACCATCTCATCCTCTGTCATCCCCTTCTCCTCCCGCCCTCAATCTTTCCCAGCATCAGGGTCTTTTCAAATGAGTCCGCTCTTCACATCAAATGGCCAAAGTATTGGAGTTTCAGCTTCAACATCAGGCCCTCCAATGAACACTCAGGACTGATCTCCTTTAGGATGGACTGGTTCGATCTCCTTGTAGTCCAAGGGACTCTCAAGAGTCTTCTCCAACACCACAGTTCAAAAGCATCAATTCTTCGGCTCTCAGCCTTCTGCACAGTCCAACTCTCATACCCATACATGACCACTGGAAAAACCATAGCCTTGACTAGACGGACCTTTGCTGGCAAAGTAATGTCTCTGCTTTTTAATATGCTATCTAGGTTGATCATTACTTTTCTTCCAAGGAGTAAGTGTCTTTTAATTTCATAGCTGCAATCACCATCTGCAGTGATTTTGGAGCCCAGAAAAATAAAGTCTGCCACTGTTTCCATTGTTTCCCCATCTATTTGCCATGAAGTGATGGGACCGGATGCCATGATCTTAGTTTTCTGAATGTTGAACTTTAAGCCAACTTTTTCACTCTCCTCTTTCACTTTCATCAAGAGGCTCTTTAGTTCTTCTTCACTTTCTGCCATAAGGGTGGTTTCATCTTCATATCTGAGATGATTGATATTTCTCCCAGCAATCTTGATTCCAGCTTGTGCTTCTTCCAGCCCCAGCGTTTCTCATGATGTACGTTGCATATAAGTTAAATTGGCAGGGTGACAATATACAGCCTTGACGTACTCCTTTTCCTATTTGGAACCAGTCTGTTGTTCCATGTCCACTTCTAACTGTTGCCTCCTGACCTGCATATAGGTTTCTCAAGAGGCAGGTCAGGTGATCTGGTATTCCCATCTCTTTCAGAATTTTCCACAGTTTATTGTGATCCACACAGTCAAAGGCTTTGGCATAGTCAATAAAGCAGAAATAGATGTTTTTCTGGAACTCTCTTGCTTTTTCGATGATCCAGCAAATGTTGGCGATTTGATCTCTGGTTCCTCTGCCTTTTCTAAAACCAGCTTGAACATCTGGAAGTTCGCAGTTCACATATTGCTGAAGCCTGGCTTGGAGAATTTTGAGCATTACTTTGCTAGCATGTGAGATGAGTGCAATTGTGCAGTAGTTTGAACATTCTTTGGTTTTACCTTTCTTTGGGATTGGAACGAAAACTGACCTTTTCTAGTCCTGTGGCTACTGCTGAGTTTTCCAAATTTGCTGGCATATTGAGTGCAGCACTTTCACAGCATCATCTTTCAGGATTTGAAATAGCTCTACTGGAATTCCATCACCTCCACTAGCTTTGTTCATAGTGATGCTTCCTAAGGCCCTCTTGACTTCACATTCCAGGATGTCTGGCTCTAGGTGAATGGTCACACCATCGTGATTATCTTGGTCGTGAAGATCTTTTTTGTACAGTTCTTCTGTGTATTCTTGCCACCTCTTTTTAATATCTTTTGCTTCTATTAGGTTCATACAATTTCTGTCCTTTATCGAGCCCATCTTTGCATGAAATGTTCCTTGGTATCTCCAATTTTCTTGAAGAGATCTCTAGTCTTTCCCATTCTGTTGTTTTCCCCTATTTCTTTGCATTGATCAGTGAGGAAGGCTCTCTTATCTCTGCTTGCTATTCTTTGGAACTCTGCATTCAGATGCTCATATCTTTCCTTTTCTCCTTTGCTTTTCACTGCTCTTCTTTTCACAGCTATTTGTAAGGCCTCCTCAGACAGCCATTTGGCTTTTTTGCATTTCTTTTCCATGGGAATGGTCTTGATCTCTGTCTACAGTATAATGTCATGAACCTCCATCCATAGTTCATCAGGCACTCTGTCTAGCAGATCTAGTACCTTACATCTATTTCACACTTCCACTATATAATCATAAGGGATTTGATTTAGGTCATAACTGAATGATCTAGTGGTTTTCCCCACTTTCTTCCATTTCAGTCTGAATTTGGCAATAAGAAGTTCATGATCTGAGCCACAGTCAGCTCCCAGTCTTGTTTTTGTTGACTGTATAGAGCTTCTCCATGTTTGGCTGCAAAGGATATAATCAATCAGATTTCAGCGATGACCATCTGGTAATGTCCATGTGTAGTATCTTCTCTTGTGTTGTTGGAAGAGGGTGTGTGCTATGACCAGTGTGTTCTCTTGCAGAACTCTGTTAGCCTTTGCCCTTAGTTCTAGAAGATCTTGTAGGTCTTCATAGAACTGTTCAGCTTCTTCAGCATTTCTGGTCAGGGCATATTTATATAAGGTCTTTTTAAAAACTAGGAAATTAGCTTTTGGTACACGGAACAATGGACTGGTTCCACATCGGAAAAGGCTGTATTTTGTCATCTTGCTTATTTAACTTATATCCAGAGTACATTATGCAAAATGCCAGGCTGGATGGAGCACAAGCTTGAATCAAGATTGCCAGGATAAATATCAATAACTTTAGATATGCAGATGACTCTGCCCTTATGGCTAAAAGTGATGAAGAACTAAAGAGCCTCTTGATGAAAGTGAAAGAGGGAAGTGAAAAAATTGGCTTAAAGCTCAACATTCAGAAAACAGATTGTGGCTTCTGGTCCCATCACTCATGACAAATAGATGGGGAAACAATGGAAACAGTGGCTGACTTAATTTTCCTGGGCTCCAAATCACCACAGATGGTGACTACAGCCATGAAATTAAAAGACACTTGCTTCTTGGAAGAAAAGATATGAGAAACCTAGACAGCATATTAAAAAGCAGAGACATTACTTTGATGACAAAGATCCATTTATTCAAAGCTATGGTTTTTCCAGTAGTCATGTATGGATGTGCGAGTTGGACCATAAAGAAAGAGGAGCAGCAAAGAATTGATGCTTTTGATCTGTAGTGTTGGACAAGACTCTTGAGAGTCTCTTGGACAGCAAGGTGATCAAACCAGGAAGGACTGATGCTGAAGCTGAAGCTCCAATAGTTTGGCCACCTGATGTGAAGAGTTGACTTATTGGAAAAGACCCTGATGCTGGGAGGGATTGGGGGCAGGAGGAGAAGGGGACGACAGAGGATGAGATGGCTGGATGGCATTACCAACTCGATGGACATGAGTCTGAGTGAACTCCGGGACTTGGTGATGGACAGGGAGGCCTGGTGTGCTGCGATTCATGGGATCGCAAATAGTCGGACACAACTGAGCAACTGAACTGAACTTATCATTTATATTTTAAGTGATTAAAAAACAAGAAAATATTATTTTATATTTGCCCACATATTTTCTAATGTTCTTCTGTTCCTCTGTGTAGCTATAAATCTACAGTTGTTATCTTTTCCCTTCTGCCTACATGGCTTTCTTTAATAGTTCTTATTGTGCAGGTCTGTGTTATTTATTATTTCACCTTTTATATATCTGAAAAAGTCATTATTTCATGTTCATTTTTGAAAGATATTTTTTCTTGATATAGAATTCTAGGTTTAAAGGTGTTTTTTACTTTCAAGACTTTAAAGATGTCACTCCATTGTCTTTAGCTTGCATTGTTCCTGATGAGAAGTCTGCCGTCATTCATAAGATTATTTCTATAATTTGTCTTTTTTTCTGACTGCTTTTCTGGTTTTTTAATGATTGATTCTAAACAGTTTGTTTAACATGTCTCAGTATAATTTTCAGATTTTTTGGAGTCTGCTGAGCTTCTTTGATCTTTGGGTTTAAAGTTTTCATCAATTTAGAAAATGTTCAGCTATAATTTTTTCAATTATTTTTCTGTCTCTGTTTCCTATTCCCTTTAGGAACTCCAATTACATAAGTTAGGTCACCTAAAATTGTTTCCTTTTTTTCTATTTGTTTTATTTTGGATAACTTCTACTGTATGTCTTAAAGTTTGCTCTTTTCCCATGAAATTTGTAAGTTACTATTGTCCTATCCTAAGTGTTTTCCATTACAGAGATTGTAGTTTTTATTTCTAGGTGTTTGATGTGAGTTTTAAAATCTATATATGCAGTTAACGTAATCTTTCTTCTTGCTTCCTGAATGCATGAAATAGTTACAGTAGTGTTTTAATGTTCTTGTCTACTAATTCTGTTTTGTGTCACTTGGGTTTAGATTGCCTCTGCTCATTATTGCTCACATTTCCCCCCCTCTTTGAATGCTAAATAATTTTTTATTTCTTGCCAGATTTTGTGGCTTTATCTCTCTGTGTGCTAGATATTTTTGTGTTGCTACAATATATAATATGCCTTCATTTTAATCTTTGTTAAGCATAACCAGAGTAATGTTTTTTCAGGGGTACATTTTTCCTATTGCTGAGGCAAAAGCCTTCTGAATACACTGCTGATGCTCTGTGAGTTATTTAGTTTCTCACTTTGGCTGATAGAAATAGGAACTATACATACCTGTCCCTGGGTGAGCTCTAGATATTGTCCCCTCTAGTCTCTTTTAGAAGGGCTTTCCTTTGCCTTGAGTTGTGTTGATCATTGTTCAGCTGATAGTCTAGTGGGACTCTGCAGAGCTGCACCATGTCTTTTCTCTCTCTTTTTCCCAGTGAATCTCTCGTCTCTCGGTTTTTCTGTTTTGTGAATTATAGCTGTGATGCCTGATGTCTCAGCTCAGGGTAAGAGAGTCTCCAGCCTGCAGGGACTTTCTGGGCTGGCTGCTTGTTACCGAGGATCCTCTTGCCAGTGCATCCTGGCCATCTGGTGTCTCTAGGTGAAGGTAGCATCGTATCAGTCCCGATGGGAAGGAGAGTATTACTTCTGGCTGTTTATTATCTGCAAGGCTTCTCACCAATCTGATCCGCTTTCCGTTTCCTTCACCTTGGTGTTGGCAGTGGGACTCACCTTTGGTCCAGATGAGTAATGAGTATCCTGGGGGATCTTCTGTTGCTCTGTTGGAGTTTGGGAAACACCAGGATTAAATCTTTATTAGGGGGAGAGTGGAAGGGATGTCCTTGCCCACCCCTGCCCCACCATGTTATTCCTCTAGCCCTGGGGTTCCCTAACCAGTTCACTTTCTCTTTCCACCTTTCAGAGTTCTCATTTGGTTGTGTCTTGCATTATTGCCAGGATTGTACTTAGAGGGGTGCAAAGGAAAGAGCTTATGACATTTTGTTAGAATCAGAAGTCTCAAGACTTACTTTTTTTATAATTGGAAATTATTTTTTATTGTGGTAAAATATACCTAATATAAAGTCTGTCATTTTAACCATTGTAAAGTATACATTTCAGTGGCATTAAGTATAGTCACACTGTTGTGTGATGGATACTGGATACCACCAGTATCCATCTCCAGAATGTTTTCTTCTTCCCAAACTGAAACTCTGCACCCATTAAATAACTCCCCCTCCCTAACCCCCAAGTCCCTAGTAACCACCATGCTACTTTCTGTCTCTGAATTTGACCACTTTAAATAACTCATATGAATGGAATCATACTGTATTTGTCTTTTTGTTACTGCTTATTTCACTCAGTGTAATGTCCTCAAGATTCATCTGTGTTGGCTCATTCATCTAGCTATTTGATAAATAGATGAAAATATAGGTTTAGTAGTTTTTCCAAACCACAACTCTTAAACGTGGTGGGATTTTAAACCCATGTCTGCATAATTATTGCCCTGGTCACAGGTCTGCTTGTTGTCATGTAAGGCTGTCAGTGTAATTCCATTCATTAATTTATATTTTGATTCTTCCAAGTAGCATTTATTGAGCTCATGCTGAGTGCTGGGCTTTAGGGATGGAGATGTTGGGTACAGAGCTACAAGATGCTTTTTCGGAATTGAGCAAGCTCACAGCCTGACAGGAGACAGAATCAGTAAACAGTGGTTTACTGTATAACCACAGTCAGTGGTTGTAGTGGGATGTGATACACTATGTAAGAGAGGAAAGTGCTGAAGAGGAGGGAACCCTCACTGACTCTTAAAGTCATGAAGGCAGTTTCTGGAGAGAATGTTGCCTAAACTGGAGTTTGAAGGCAACCTGACTTGTATTTTCTATTATAACCTAATACAATACCAGGAGTACTTGAGACACTACTGAATTTTGGTTATTGTACTTAGTTATAGGAGTTAACCAGACAATTGAGGTAGGGGTGTATGGGTGTGTGGAAACATGTTCTAAGAAGAAGAAATAATGTAGGAAAAGGGATAAAGATGATGTAGAATACGGTCCGTTTGAGGAAATGCAGAGATCAGTGCAGCAGAAGTAGATGGGGTATGTTGGGGAGCAGCAGTAGAGAAAACTAATCAGGGCGTAGGGGCAGGTCATGAAGTGTGCTATATATAGTATAAGAGAGGGGAGTCATTGGAGGGCAGTGGTGTGAATATACCAAAATCATCAAAAAGCAGCTACTGGAAAATGTGCTCTGTTTCTGTTGTCCTATTTGGGTAAGAATTTTGTCAGATTTGATTCGTTCTTAGATCAAACATCTTTTTGAAAAGTGTAGGCTTCTATCCTGCTGATTTTACAATTACTCTTTTTTCCTGAGAGAAATTTGCTTCAGTGCATGGCAATCATATGCCATCTACATATTTAACCATTCTTAGAATACCTTTGATACTATGGCAGACACTACTCTTCCCTATGGGTGCAGGAGGGATGAATTGCCCTGTAACTCGCTCAGTGAAACCCTCCCTGTGTCTGAGGACTCGGGCACACGGGGTAAACTTTTCAGGGCTTGAATGTGTCTTCGCCTTCTTCTTTGGAGCCACAGACCATCTGGAAATAAATATCTTTTTATGTTGAATCAAGTTCAAAACAACATACAAGGCACCCAATTTACACCTGTGGGGAAAGAAGAAACTTCAGTAAGAGCTAATTGAATAGCTTTGCCCTTGCAGCAGGCACTTGTGTTTCTGTTAGTGGAAAGAAGGCCCCTGGAGAACTAAGAATCAGGCAGCCCAGGTTTCCTGGGAACTCTTGCATTCTGGAGAAGTGCAGGATTTCAGAGGCAGTCTTCCTGTTTTCTGAACATGCAGAGTATTTGCAGGATGAGCAGTCTGTTATTCCTCTGACAGCTGCAGCAGCCCTCTCTGAGGCTCTTCAAGCTGCCCACAGAGGGTGGTCACTGGGGATGGGATGATGGGAGTGGACCCCAGGGTGGAAGACCTGATCGTCCCCTGAAAGAACCCGTCATCTGATGATTTTATAGATATTTGCCTCTGGAGTATGGAGGACTGTCAAGCCAGTAGCTAGTGAGTCATGATAGAGCAGATCAGGCTTGCCAAGGCAAAAAGGAGAGAGCACCACTGGTTGAGAGAGCCAGACAGGGTCCTCCATTGTGGTGGGTTAGAGCAGGATTTTGAGATTAATTTGGTGTTTAGCTTGAAGAAGAGGAGATGTACAACCATTCCAAGCAGGTGGAAAGCAAATGAAGTTGGAGACAGATCACTGGAGCTTTCCAAAAGACCTATCTGATCTTGTGTTTGCTCAGCTTAAAACCTGTCACGGCTCGTTATTTGTGAGACAAAGTGCAAGCCCTTAGCTTGGCATATCACTAGCCTCTGCTTACCCTACGGCCTCCTCATCCCCCCACCATGTGCCCTGGTCCCTAGGCTCTGGAATACCACCCTCTTATACCTTTTTGAGTGCTCCTTGCTATTTCATGCCTTCATGATGATGCCTCTACTGTGTCCTCTGCCCAGAATGCCCTCTCCTGTCCTCTCAGCCTGTTGAAGTCTCATTCATCCTTCAGGTTCTTCTGAAATTTCACCAGCTACCAAGGGACATTAGGTGATGGCAGTGGGAGTAAGTCCATTTGGTCTGATCCCGGAGCCTCTGCTTTTCACTGCTGTCTGGGCCCATGTCTTAATTTACAGAGGTGACAGCATAGACAGGTTAATGCCATTGAAAAAAAGTTTAGTATTACAGTTCCCCTAGAAACGAGAGGCACAGCTCACCATACAGGGCCACAGAAAGAAAACTGGGTTTTGCCCAGGGAGCAGAAGGGGAGCAAGCAGCAGTTTAGGCAGGAGCATTACTGGGGTTTCTGAAGGGAAGACAAGGGAGAGCAGGAAGAGCAGCTTAAGACTGGCTAGTATGCCCTTAGGTGTTCTCTGCTTGCCTGCTCTCTGTCCTGGGATGATGGCCTTCTGAGACCAGATAGGAGGCTGTGGTTCTGGAGTGGTCAGCTTGCAGGTCAGAGGCCTGCTCCAGGCCGGGTCCTTTGTCATCTCTAAGAACTGGCTTAGAACTCCAGCCAGAAAGGTTTTTTGAAAAGGTCAAAACAACATAAAATACAGAAATAAAAAACATGGCAACTACAATCTCTATGCTGTCTTAGTTGGTGGCATGGATGGTACAGAATCTGCCTGCAATATAGGAGACCCGGGGTTCAATCCCTGGGTTGGGAGGATCCCCTGAAGAAGGAAATGGTTACCCACTCCAGCATTCTTGCCTGGAGGATCCCATGGACAAAGGAGCCTGGTGAGCGACAGTCCATGGCGTAGGAAAGAGTCGGACACGACTGAGGGACTAACACTTTCACTTTCACACAACCTGTAAGGAAGAAACCACTGTGCACTACCGTTTATACTGTATGGAATTAGTCTCAGTAGGTGAACTGAGTGCTTTGGGAAGAGAGATTGCCTGGTATTCTAGTTCCCTGCCTGCTACATCATGTTAAGCAAGACATATTTACCTGTGGGCTTTACTTTTCTCATTTGTAAAATGTTAAGTTTGGTCTTATTTATCTACAGACTTTGCATGAAATGTTCCTTTGGTATCTCTGATTTTCTTGAAGAGATCCCTAGTCTTTCCCATTCTGTTGTTTTCCTCTATTTCTTTGCATTGATCACTGAAGAAGGCTTTCTTATCTCTTCTTGCTATTCTTTGGAACTCTGCATTCAGATGTTTATATCTTTCCTTTTCTCCTTTGCTTTTCGCTTCTCTTCTTTTCACAGCTATTTGTAAGGCCTCCCCAGACAGCCATTTTGCTTTTTTGCATTTCTTTTCCATGGGGATGGTCTTGATCCCTGCCTCCTGTACAATGTCACGAACCTCATTCCATAGTTCATCAGGCACTCTATCTATCAGATCTAGGCCCTTAAATCTATTTCTCACTTCCACTGTATAATCATAAGGGATTTGATTTAGGTCATACCTGAATGGTCTAGTAGTTTTCTCTACTTTCTTCAATTTCAGTCTGAATTTGGTAATAAGGAGTTCATGGTCTGAGCCACAGTCAGCTCCTGGTCTTGTTTTTGCTGATTGTATAGAGCTTCTCCATCTTTGGCTGCAAAGAATATAATCGATCTGATTTCGGTGTTGACCATCTGGTGATGTCCATGTATAGAGTCTTCTCTTGTGTTGTTGGAAGAGGGTATTTGCTATGACCAGTGCATTTTCTTGGCAAAACTCTATTAGTCTTTGCCCTGCTTCATTCCGTATTCCAAGGCCAAATTTGCCTGTTACTCCAGGTGTTTCTTGACTTCCTACTTTTGCATTCCAGTCCCCTATAATGAAAAGGACATCTTTTTTGGGTGTTAGTTCTAAAAGGTCTTGTAGGTCTTCATAGAACCTTTCAACTTCAGCTTCTTCGGCGTTACTGGTTGGGGCATAGACTTGGATTACTGTGACATTGAATGGCACAATAAAGGACAGAGATGGTGTGGATCTAACAGAAGCAGAAGATATCAAGAAGAGGTGGCAAGAATACACAGAAGAACTGTACAAAAAAGAGCTTCAAGACCCAGATAATCATGATGATGTGATCACTGACCTAGAGCCAGACATCTTGGAATGTGAAGTCAAATGGGCCTTAGAAAGCATCACTACAAACAAAGCTAGTGGAGGTGATGGAATTCCAGTGGAGCTATTCCAAATCCTGAATGATGATGCTGTGAAAGTGCTACACTCAATATGCCAGCAAATTTGGAAAACTCAGCAGTGGCCACAAGATTGGAAAAGGTCAGTTTTCATCCCAATCCCAAAGAAAGGCAATGCCAAGGAGTGCTCAAACTACCGAACAATTGCACTCATCTCACACGCTAGTAAAGTAATGCTCAAAATTCTCCAAGCCAGGCTTCAGCAATATGTGAACCGTGAACTTCCAGATGTCCAAGCTGGTTTTAGAAAAGGCAGAGGAACCAGAGATCAAATTGCCAACATCCGCTGGATCATGGAAAAAGCAAGAGAGGTCCAGAAAAACATCTATTTCTGCTTTATTGACTATGCCAAAGCCTTTGACTGTGTGGATCACAATAAACTATGGAAAATTCTGAAAGAGATGGGAATACCAGACCACCTGATCTGCCTCTTAAGAAATCTGTATGCAGGTCAGGAAGCAACAGTTAGAACTGGTCATGGAACAACAGACTGGTTCCAAATAGGAAAAGGAGTACGTCAAGGCTGTATATTGTCACCATGTTTATTTAACTTCTATGCAGAGTACATCATGAGAAATGCTGGACTGGAAGAAACACAAGTTGGAATCAAGATTGCCGGGAGAAATATCAATAACCTCAGATATGCAGATGACACCACCCTTATGGCAGAAAGTGAAGAGGGGCTAAAAAGCCTCTTGATGAAAGTGAAAGTGGAGAGTGAAAAGGTTGGCTTAAAGCTCAACATTCAGAAAACGAAGATCATGGCATCTGGTCCCATCACTGCATGGGAAATAGATGGGGAAACAGTGGAAACAGTGTCAGACTTTGTTTTTCTGGGCTCCAAGATCACTGCAGATGGTGACTGCAGCCATGAAATTAAAAGACGCTTACTCCTTGGAAGGAAAGTTATGACCAACCTAGATAGCATATTCAAAAGCAGAGACATTACTTTGCCAACAAAGGTTCGCCTAGTCAAGGCTATGGTCTTTCCTGTGGTCATGTATGGATGTGAGAGCTGGACTGTGAAGAAGGCTGAGCGCCGAAGAATTGATGCTTTTGAACTGTGGTGTTGGAGAAGACTCTTGAGAGTCCCTTGGACTGCAAGAAGATCCAACCAGTCCATTCTGAAGGAAATCAATCCTGGAATTTCTTTGGAAGGAATGATGCTAAAGCTGAAACTCCAGTATTTTGGCCACCTCATGCGAAGAGTTGACTCATTGGAGAAGACTCTGATGCTGGGAGGGATTGAGGGCAGGAGGAGAAGGGGACGACAGAGGATGAGATGGCTGGATGGCATCACTGACTCGATGGATGCGAGTCTGAGTGACCTCCGGAAGCTGGTGATGGACAGGGAGGCCTGGCGTGCTGCGGTTCATGGGGTCGCAAAGAGTCGGACACGACTGAGCGACTGATCTGATCTGATCTGATCTGATCTACAGACTATTTTTATTCTATCAATATATTCATTTTCTCATATTCCAGAAATATTGGTAAACTTTAGCACGTTGATATAGACTTGTATCCAAGCACCTAAATGAATCGCTTCTGTTTAAAAAGCGTGTATGGTAGGATATGGCCTAATATCAAGATTTGTTGTTGTTTAGTCACTCAGTCCCAGGAACAGGGGAGCCTGGTGAGCTTCTGTCTATGGGGTCGCACAGAGTCGGACACGACTGAAGCGACTTAGCAGCAGCAGAAACAGCAGTCACTCAGTCATGTCCAACTCTTGAGACCTCACAGACTGTAACCTTTCAGGCTCCTCTGTCCATGGAATTCCCCAGATAAGAATACTGGAGTGGGTTGCCATTTCCTTCTCCAGGGGATCTTCCCCACCCAGGGATCAAATTCCTGTCTCCTGCATTGAAGGCAGATTTTTTTTTTTTTTTTTTTTTTACTGCTGAGCCACCAGGGGGATTTAAAAACAAATTAAAAACAAAATAGCACACACCTTTGTAAAAGTTGGAGGAAAGAAGGATTCCTCTGTTTGCTGACTGTGTGACCTGAAGTAAGGTTATCCTCGCTGATTCTCGGTTTTCTCCTCTGAAAATGAGTAAAATAATACTCTATAGGGTTGTTCTAAACATTAGGTCAGATCCTACGCATAAACATCAGCATGCAATATATAAATAACCCAGTAAGTTTTAGCTGTGGCTTATGGGATGGTATGGCCACTACTTGTAGAGGGTGTGCTAAGAGGGCCAAGACCAGCCGTCCCTTATGACCTTCTTGAGGAAGTTATTAAGAATGAAGGACATTATTTCCAGTATCAGGTCTATTAAGAAATGAGTAGAACCAGTGTAGAAAGTAGTATTTATTTTTACAGCAGTAATCTTATTTATATAGATAAAACAACCTCACTAATTGATTTCTTTTTGTCTTTTCATGAGGAAAATGGTTCTTTTGAGCCTAAATGAAGGAGACTCAGTGCCGTAGCCCCGAGGAATAACCAACCATTACTACTGGAGTCGGGGAGCCCAGGCAAACCGCCCTTCTCTTTGCTCGCCACTTTTCCGTCCTCCTTTTGTCCGGGACGCGTTCTGGGTTCTCTGTCTGCCGGGTTCCGCTGGTGCTGATTGGACACCCACCCAGCGTCTGCCTGCCTGTTGGTGCCGCTGAGCCTTGTTCTTCTTGGCTGGCGAGACGGTGGCCTAGGAGCCCCCACAAAGCCATGGGAGAGGTAGTTGCTTAGTGGTTATTGACTAGGTCTGACTCCTTCTATGGGGATATGATTTTAAAGCCCCTGTAATTGAGGTCAAAAACATTTTAACAAGAACACATCCTAAGAAGGGAGTTTCCTTAGGCTTATGGAGGAGAAGTTGGAAGGATTCAACTTTCTAATGGTGATTTATGTGGCCATAATGGGGCTCGAAAAGTGACAATTTATTGGAAAATATTTTCCTTTTTGACAAGTCAAACATCACAGTATTATGGAAATGGAAAAGAAATTCCAGGGTGAGAAAATTCTACTTTTGGAATAATAGTTTTTATTCTTTGATAGTTAAAAGATGTTTGCGTAAGGGCTTTACTACCTCATTAAAATAGTGCCATCTAGTGGTGAAAATTTCAAATTGTAGCTGGGTGCCCAGAGAGTTGTCACAAACCCTCAGGGGGCTGAGCTTAAAGATCAAGCAGAATTTAAAGTTTGATCCTTTATTTGTTCATGTATTATTTCATGTCATTATCATTTACTACATGATGGGAATCTTTATGGATGCTGTGTTGAAATAAGCAAGCAAGCCCTGACCTCAAGGCATGCACAGTCTAGTTGGGAAGAAACACTTGTAAACTAGTAATTGTGGTCCAGCAATCACAGCTATCAGAGCAGCACAGAGGGACCTTGTAGTTGTTCAGTCGCCTAGTCATGTCCGACTCTTTGCAACCGTATGGACTGCAGCATGTTAGACTTTCCCGTCCTTCACCATCTCCAGGAGCTTGCTCGAACTCATGTCCTTTGAGTTGGTGGTGCAATCCAACCATCTCGTCTGCAGCAGAGCGTAGAAGACTGAGATGTCACAGGAAGCTTCAGTGACATTGCTAGAAAGCCCTTCCGTGTGTAATGAAGATGTAACTTACAGGGAGTATGGTGGCAAGGAGGAGACAAGCTGGTGGAACTATCAGCAGCTTGCACAGACTTCTCTTTTGGGTTTCTCCTTGGATCTTTGGCCCTACCTCTAAATCAGGGAACTGAACAAACTTGCAGTTTGCTATCCAGTGGAACTCTCTCTCTTTCATGGGTTTGACTCTTGACCAAGAGTCAAAGTGGTGTGCTTAAAGCCCTGGACATTTTCTAGGAAATAATTATAAATCTTTACAAGTCTTATTGCTCTTTGCTCATTTATCTTTTCCTTTTCTTCTCCTCTGAGAGTTTTTTTTTTTTTAAATAAGTTTTCCATTCTTTACATAGCTTTGTCTCTGTGTAATGCAACTCACACAGTTTTGGTTTTTTTTTTTGTTTTTTTTTTTTTGAGGAACAATCATTGTGTGATCCTGTTGAGATATCTAATCTTTCTAGCTCCAACGGTTGTTTTCTCTTTAAAAAACAAGGCCAATAATATTGACCTACCTACCTTAATTAGTGTTGGTAAAGTGCTTTAATTGTGATTTACTATTTTATACCATCTAAACACAAGCAAAAGACTTGTTATGCCTTTTCTTCACTTGTTTTAAGTTTCACTGTGTGAAAATTTCCCCTCATACTGTTTTTGGGTAGAGTTTAACACTTGAAAATTTTCCACTTCATTTACTTTTTAACACCATACTCCTTGAATAAGTCTTTTCACTTTCCTTCTAATTGGCTCTCGTTGGTTTCCTTAGTTTTCTGCTCCTTCCTTCCTCTCCATTTTTTTCTGTGAACGGCACTTTCCATCTCTGTCCTTGTATATTTCCCTTATACTGTTGTAACTCTTAGTTTATTTTTTCTTTCTTCTATTGGTTATCCAAATTTTTTTTTCAACCTGCTACTTCTCCTTTCTTCTGGTTCTTCCCATTCCATTTCTCTCTCTCTTCCATATGTCTCTCATGATGTTTCTTGTGCTTTTATTTTCTATCTCTGGGAAGTTTGTAAATAGCCGCTGCTGGTTGAGAAATCTATGTTTACTTTGTCCGAGTGACCAGACAGGAGCACCACTCTGCTGGGTAAGGAGGTCAGAGATCTCTGAGGAAGAAAGAGTGAATTCATTAATTTATCAGACATGCACTGAGTGCCTGCTAGATTCCAGGCATTGTGCTAAGGGCTGGATGAGAACAGATGCAAAGAAGAATGAGATGCTCCTTGCTTTCAGGGAGCTCATAGTCTAACCAGAAACAAATAGGTCAACACACTATTATGATACAGTTAAGAAAGGGGCTATACTAGAGATAGGTAGGAAGCATTATGTGTGTACAGAGGCCTGAAATAAGTGTGTCTGGAAGAGGTGGGAAAAAATTCATAGTGCATTAGGCATTTGGACTGGAACATGAAGAATGATTGGAGGATCACCAGGAAATGGCTTGAGAAACTGAAGGGCCATTCCAGGGTGAGAGATGGTTTACTGAAACAAGGAACCTTAAATGGATGTGGTGGCTCCAGGGCAAGGCAGATGGGGAATGTTGGGTATCTTGGTAAGAAATGATACTGGAGAGATGGGAAGGAGTTTTGTGGAGATTCTTGCATTCTGTGTAATGGAGTTATGGAATCCTGTAAATATTGGGGAGCCATGAATAGACTAGGAGCCATGGTATCGATATTTAGATATCTAGGTTTGTTGTTCAGTTGCTAAGTCGTGTTTATTTGCAGCCTCATCAACTGCAGCACACCAGACTTCCCTGTTCTTTGCTATCTCCCAGAGTTTGCTTAAACTCATATCCGTTGAGTCAGTGATGCCATCCAACCATCTCATCCTCTGTTGCTCTCTTCTCCTCTTATGTATCTAGGTTATGTGTAGCTTAAGGGGATATATGAAAATGAATGATGAATGAATTCACTGGACATTTCAGAGGTCAAATGGACCCATGGTGAGACTGGATGTGGGAGGTGAAAGGGAGTGAGCATTTAGGGAAGATTTACTTTCATTGGCATATTTGTTGCATAGGATCGCAAATTTTCCTGAGTTATTACCCTTTTCTGTCCTTTTTTTTTCCCAGTAGAATCTTTCCTAAGGAACATAAAATTTGAAGTTTTCTCTTTAGCTGGGAGAAATTGTTCTAAATTGTGGCAACAAAATTCTCTTTTCTTATCTTCCCTAGGTTGGGCTTACTTGTCTGTCCAGCTCTGGTGGTTCTCAGGGTAAGCATAGGTTCTACTTTTAAGCTTCTGAAGGAGGCAGATTTACTGTGGTGTGTGTGGGGTCAGTGCTGTTCAGGTGAAGCCACAGAGCACTTTACCCACTTTCCCCTCTCACTGTACAGACAAGGCACCCTGTGGATGTTTACTGGGTGGAGGCAGAACTAATTCTGAAAGGTGTATACCGTAAAAAGAATATGTGTAATCTTTATATGAAATTATTATTTGCTGGGAGAAATATCAATAACCTCAGATATGCAGATGACACCACCCTTATGGCAGAAAGTGAAGAGGAGCTAAAAAGCCTCTTGATGAAAGTGAAAGCGGAGAGTGAAAAAGTTGGCTTAAAGCTCAACATTCAGAAAACGAAGATCATGGCATCCGGTCCCATCACTTCATGGGAAATAGATGGGGAAACAGTGGAAATAGTGTCAGACTTTATTTTTCTGGGCTCCAAAATGATGGTGACTGCAGCCATGAAATTAAAAGACGCTTACTCCTTGGAAGGAAAGTTATGACCAACCTAGATCACATATTCAAAAGCAGAGACATTACTTTGCCAACAAAGGTTCACCTAGTCAAGGCTATGGTTTTTCCTGTGGTCGTGCATGGATGTGAGAGCTGGACTGTGAAGAAGGCTGAGAGCCAAAGAATTGATGCTTTTGAACTGTGGTGTTGGAGAAGACTCTTGAGAGTCCCTTGGACTGCAAGGAGATCCAGCCAGTCCATTCTGAAGGAGATCAGCCCTGGGATTTCTTTGGAAGCAATGATGCTAAAGCTCCAGTATTTTGGCCACCTCATGCAAAGAGTTGACTCATTGGAGAAGACTCTGATGCTGGGAGGGATTGAGGGCAAGAGGAGAAGGGGACGACAGAGGATGAGATGGCTGGAAGGCATCACTGACTCGATGGATGTGAGTCTGAGTGACCTCCGGGAGTTGGTGATGGACAGGGAGGCCTGATGTGCTGCGATTCATGGGGTTGCAAAGAGTCGGACACGACTGAGTGACTGATCTGATCTGATTATATGTGGAGGGAGGGAGACTTGGAGAGGTTGAATGTCAGCAGGCTTTACCTTCTTGCATTTTTTTTTACTTAGATCAGTATTGAAATTTTGTATATTTTTCATAGTGAAGTAATGGGGTAAGGGAAGGATGTCAAACCAGTAAAGTATGTGGAGACTTATGACCAGGTTAGGACTCCTCTTCCTCTGGAGGATTTGACCAGGAGGTAACTATGCTGAATTAGCATAGGACCTAACCTCCTGTCTTAAGAAATGACAGATGTCAAATTTGGGATCTAGCAGCTCTCCTCTCTCCCCACAGCAATTGGCAACCTGTTAAATTCAGCTAATGTTTTTTAGATTTCATGTTTTTTTTTTTTTTCCTTTTAGGAGGATCACCTAAAATTCATCAACTCTTAAGATTCATCATTCCCACTATACTTCTTCAGTGTCTTGAGGGCATAACCCATTGTTTCATCATATGTATCCAGAAATTATTCTGGAGGCAACAGTGCCCTGGTCTTGAGTCTCCATCTTCATCAGCCATTAGATTGATTGTATTTGTAGTCTCAATTCTCTGTCCTTTCCATGTCCATGCACCTTTGGGTTATGGCTTTATAATTCCTCTCACTGGAGTTGAGTTCTTTGCCTTTTGGTTCTGAGTTTGGCCATGTGACTTCCTCTGTCCAGTGGAATGCTGAATTAGCTTGACTCCAGTTTTTATGTTTAATCATCGACGACAATGTTGAGGATTCCAACCTTCCCTCCTCGACTGCATCTGGCCTTAGGAAAGAAAACATGCATGTGCCTCCTGAGCTCTTGGCATTGACAGAAAGTCTGAATACCCTCAAACCCACATGATAAACCCTTCTTCACCCCACCACCGCCACTATAAAGACTCAACCCACTTCCTCCTCTCTTGCCATTCCAGAGTGTCTTGTGTCTGTCGTGCTCCCTCAGGAAATCCCTTGTGTGAATGATAAGCGTTTTTAAAAATTCTCTGTGTGTGAAGTGTCATCAGCTTTGACTTGCAGCCTGTTAATTGGAGGGTGGGGGGTGGTGTTGTATGTCCACCCTACCTTCACAAGATGACTGCAAAACAACTGTATATGTGTGATACTTGCAGATGGTTGAAAAATGGTTTACATGTTTCTGCTTCAGCTGTTGCTCCTCTGTCATGGCCATGAGAACATGCCTGAGCTAGCCTTCTAGAGGCTGAAACACATGGAGTAGAGAGCTGCCCCTTCACCCTGGTGAGTGCATCAATCAACAGAGAGCTGACCCCAGTTATGTGAACAGCTCAGCTTAGATCAGCAGGCCCCCCTAGTCAACCCACAGCTAATTGCAGATGTATGAATGAGGCCAGGCAAGACCAGCCAAGGCCAGCTGAGATCAGCTGAACTCCAGACTTTGAGCTACATATATTTTTATTGTTGTGTACCACTGAGGTTTTGTGGTTGTTATGCAGTAAAATGGTGGAAATAATGGGCAAATCAAGTGTGGGGTGTTCTGGACTCACCATGCTATAAATAATTTAAAGTCTCCAGACTTTAACAATTCTTATTGAAACCAGCAAGTCTCTTTCCCCTTCTAAGAGTTTATTTTGTTTAATTGTGTGTGTGCGTGTGTGCGTGTGTGTGTGTGTGTGTGTGTGTGTGTGTGCCCATGCGCCCATGTGCACGCTCTAGGACTCTTAATAAGCAATTCCAAAAAAAAAGCCTTAAGTAAGATTAGCAATTTGCACCTTTTTAAAAATTAACAGCACTCTGTTGTTTTGATATTGAGCTCCATTATCAATTTGCATCTTTAAAGAGGTGTAACCTTTCTCAGATATTTTGCTTCGTGTTCTTATATTTAACTAGCAAGACTTGATTTTTACATTGCTTATGTTGCATTTAGTTCTGCACAATTAAAGCAAGGAGAGAAGAAGAAAAAGCCCAGGACTGGAGATTCAGGGGCATGATATAGATTTCTGTAACCAAGCTCTTCAAGTACTTAAACCAAACTATGAAGCACCTATGCGTCTCGCAGACTTCACTTTAAACCCAATCAGTCTATTTTATCAAACCACGAACAAAACCAAATTTTCAGCAATAGCCCAGTTAAAAGTGGAGTCTAACCTATATATTTTCTCAATCTCCTGAGCTGGAACCAGGCATTGAAATTTTCTTGAACTGAGTTGATATTCTACTGAATTAAATCCCTGTTGAGATCCTGGGAGGGGAGCAGTGATTCTTGGCCACTATTTAGAGTTATGTGTGAAATCTAAAAGCTTTGTTTTTATCTTTGATTAAAGCCAATTTCACCTTGAATAAATTTTTCTTTCTAATGGAATACATGAAAAAAGATGATGTTATTCATTGTAGAGGAGAAACAAACCTGAAGCATTCAGGCAGATTATGTTCGTCTTTACCATGTAATTTAAATAATTTGTTAAATCTTGCTTTTGACCTCAGTCTAGCCAGTTGCCATGGGATGTATCAATGTGTCATCCCCCATGGCATTGTTTTCTTGCTATTGTTTTCTTTGGGGAGCCTGATCCTGGAAATCTCTAAGGGATAGTCTCTAATTTCTAACTTAAGTTATCATTAAAGTTCAGTCAAATGGTCCCCCAATTTTTAGCTCATGTGTTTCTGTAATCCAACTTACAGATTTGAAAAAATGATCACTTATATATAAACCATTTAATATGTAAATAAAGATAATCATATCACTTAGAATTTGAAGACATTTTGGCTACATTGGTTAACTTAACAAAGATTAATTCTGGCAAATAATGAACTCATTTACTTTTCCAAAGATAATACAGAGAGGCCTTTCGCATATTAATTGAAAAACTCAAAGAGGAGTGAATTGTTAAGACGCTAAAGGTATGCAAGAATTGTTATATGAAGTGGGCTGTGTTTGAAAATATAGGAAGAATAAAAATTCATGAGTAGACAAGGTATAAAAGGAGGCAGGGTGGTGATGAGTAGGACTTCCAGACACAGCATAGCCTGAGGAACCATTAACAGAATCCCAGGGATGGGGGAACCTGGTGGGCTGCCGTCTATGGGGTGGCACAGAGTCGGACATGACTGAAGTGACTTAGCAGCAGCAGCAGCCTCTAGCTCAGCAATCAACAACAGGGCATCAAAACAAAAGGTGTGGTTGTCTCTAATGAAGTACTGGCTGCTACCACTGAATTCAAATTTCAGGAAACCACTGCTCTGCTTTGAAATTTTTCATATTTGATATTTTCTCACAAAGTGGAGGAGGAAATGGCAATCCATTCCAGTATTCTTGCTGGAGAATCTCACGGACAGAGGAGCCTGCTGCACTACAGGCCATGCTCATGCTCAGTCACGTTAGTCATCTCCATCTTTTTGCGACTCCATGGACCATAGTCCTCCAGGCTCCTCTGTCCATGAGATTCTCCAGGCAAGAACACCGGAATGGGTTGCCATGCTCTTCTCCAGGGGATCTTCCTGACCCAGGGATCAAACTGAAGTATGCTGTACTGCAAGAAGATTCGTTACTGCTGAGCCACCAGGGGAGACCTGGCTACGGTTCATAGAGTCACGGAGTCAGATATGACTGAGCGTACATACACGCAATGACAAAGTACTCTGTTCTTGTTGATACAAAATAAAACCAAGAGATACAAAGAGAACCCTGATTATCACTGCCACTTCCCCTTCATATCCCGTGCTACTGAAGGATTCCATGACAGCTGACTGGTATGGACTTCACACTTTGCTCCTTTTTTCTTACATATGTACAAAAATATGTTCTCATGCATAATTTAAAAATGTTTGTATTGAAATAAGACCATACATTAATCTGTATTTTGCCTAAAAATTTGCTTAAAATATACTTGGAGTATAACCTGGAAACTCCTAAGAGAGTGTAGATACAGGTTGCTGCTGCTAAGCTGCTAAGTCGCTTCAGTTGTGTCCGACTCTGTGCAACCCCATAGACGGCAGCCCACCAGGCTCCGCCATCCCTGAGATTCTCCAGGCAAGAACACTGGAGGGGGGTTGCCATTTCCTTCTCCAATGCATGAAAGTGAAAAGTGAAAGTGAAGTTGCTCAATCGTGTCCGACTTGTAGCTGCCCCATGGACTGCAGCCCACCAGGCTCCGCTGTCCATGGGATCTTCCAGGCAAGAGTACTGGAGTGGGGTGCCATTGCCTTCTCTGAGATACAGGTTAACTCTATCCTTTTTCATTTTAATGTTTTCTTTATGTGTACGCATATACACACATGTGTACATGCACACAGAATTTTACATAAATGGAATCTTTTTAATTAAAACTGTTCTTACATGTTGATTTTTACTTTCTTTGCTGCCCTTTTCCTTGCTCTCTCGCATTCCCTCCATTTGTTTCAACATTGTTCCTATAGTACAATTTGGTATATAGCCTTCAGAAATTCTCTCTATTCTCCTGCAAACTCTACGCCTGGGCGCGCATGCCCAAACACACCCTCTGGCAGATAGATTTCACTTTGCATCTTAGCCCTACAGTGTGTTTCAGATTGAGGTTGGAAAAGGTAACCCTTTTAAATCTCTTTTCTCCTTTGATCTCATCTCATAAAGGTTCTCAGTGGTTTTGATCATTGCCCACTGCTCTTGTTTTTCTATATAAGCCACCCAGGTAACCTCATACTTTCTTACAGTTTTAATTACCACCGTTTTGTTGAACATGCCCAAATTACATTTCCAACTCAACTTGCTGCAGGGTATTTCCAACTAATTTTTTCATAGGCACCCCACACTGAACGTGCTCCAGCATTTCCCTTCTCTCCTCCTCTTTGTATCCCTATTATCTGTTGCAGTTCATGCTGCCATCATCTATCTGGATGTCCAGCTAGGAATCTGTTGCTTATAATCAGTCACCAAAGTCTGACAACTGTATCTCTAAAACAGTTCTTGATTTATTTTCTCCTTTCTGTTTTTTCCTATTTGTGTACTGGTTCAGATGTTCATTAAGCTTCATATAAATTATTACAAAATCTTTCAGGTTTAAAAAAAATCAGACCCTATAGCAGTGGGTCACTGGGGCTGTATAGCCCCTAATCTATCAAAGAAAACATATATTGTTTTTGATAGGGTTGAAAGTATGATGCAAAGGTTTACATCAAGGCTTCATTTGTTCTCTCTGGAGTACAAAGTGTAAAATATTGCTCAAGATTTTAAACAAAGATGAAGAATCAGATCAGATCAGATCAGATCAGTCGCTCAGTCGTGTCCGACTCTTTGCGACCCCATGAACTGCAGCACGTCAGGCCTCCCTATCCATCACCAGCTCTCGGAGGTCACTCAGACTCACATTCATCAAGTCAGTGATGCCATCCAGCCATCTCATCCTCTGTCGTCCCCTTCTCCTCCTGCCCTCAATCCCTCCCAGCATCAGAGTCTTCTCCAATGAGTCAACTCTTCGCATGAGGTGGCCAAAATACTGGAGTTTCAGCTTTAGCATCATTCCTTCCAAAGAAATCCCAGGGCTGATCTCCTTCAGAATGGACCGGTTGGATCTCCTTGCAGTCCAAGGGACTCTCAAGAGTCTTCTCCAACACCACAGTTCAAAAGCATCAATTCTTCGGCGCTCAGCCTTCTTCACAGTCCAGCTTTCATGAGCATAAGAATCTGGGCAGGAATACTCTTTCCAGATATAGGAAAAGCAACTAGATCCAAAGAAGCATTGATACTCTAGCAACATGAGGCATACTACCCTTACCCCACCCTGCCCCCGTGCAGCCCTGCCTCCACCCCTGGTCTTGCTGGTGCCTTCTGTTTTAGACAAGTGATTTCTATGCCATTGCTTTTGTGTCTGTTCTCCTGCAGCCAGAATGAGCTATATAAAACACAGATTTGATCTTTTTACCACTTAGCATTGCAGTACATGGATGAATATGGTTGATTTTAAGGGCTTGGTTAAGTTCAGATTTAACCAAGAATAATAACCAAGGAAACAAGGACCATGAGTGATGGAAAAGCTGCTATCAGAAGACCACTGGACTCATTGTATGGGTGATGGAAAATGAGCTGACAAGACTCTCCTTGGCTTTGCTGAGGCACCAATACCAAATTACCCGTGTGAATGGACGGGTCAGTACACTTGGTGTGTGTTCTCTGTAGGATACTAAGAGCTAGAATAAATGTCATCTGTGGTTTCTTGGGGCTCAGTTAGGCATCAACTGGGGAAACTGAGCTTAGGGAATAGAAGGTAGGAAATGTTGGATTATGTGACAACAGACAGAATAGAACAAAGTGTTTGGAAGAAGGTATAGATGACAGTGTCGTAACAACTGGTTATAGGAAGGAAAGAAGACCCTAAAATTCTGATGATGGGTGTTGTTTCAGTGAAAATCCTATTTTATTACTGTTGAATTTTTCTAAGCCTTTGAAGAACATTTTGGCAATAGGGCAATAAACTGGTTCTTATTAGTCATGGACATCCAGCCTCCTTAAAGACTCTGTTGGTAGTTTTGGCAGTTGTTGTGGATGTGAATCTTATGTCATGGGAATTTCTGTATTTCAGTATGGCAGTAGGACCATAGGATGAGGTGAGGTCAGTATGAAGTTCAGTACCGTCAGTGACCAAGAGTGTTGCAGGATTAAAAGGTGCTGAAGTTTCTTTCTGGGTTCCTTAATCACCTCCATGCTTCACAAATAGTTAGGAATGGACTACTGTATTTCATTCTGGACACCAACTACCAAAAGTTCCATGTTACTTTGTGAAAAGTTTGAGAGACGTTTCATTGGCCTGAAGGCAGCATCATAGCATAGAGGTATTTTATCTACTTTAGGTCTGCTCATGTAGATCACATAGGTGTAGGAAGCTCTGAATATGGGCAGTGTCAGAAAAAGCTTGAGTTGTTAGGTACCATGGGGCTTGCTTTTTGATAAGGGAAATTGGACCCAGTTTTCAACAGAAAGTGGTTTGGTCCTCGGGGTCCTCAGGGAAGGTCTAGCACCAAAAAGTTCTGGAAGCTATGGGAGAGGGCTTTTGATTCCAAATATTAATAGGACTCAGATGATTTGAAAGTTAAAATGGAGAAGGAATCAGACATTATTCTTTCTGCAGTAGCAGAAGGCTAGTTTTTTTTGGTCTGTTATATACCTATAAATCATAATGTCATCAGCTTTGGCCCCAAGGCTGTCTAATAAAATAAATGAGTCATAGCCCTCCCCCCCACCCAGTGTTCACTCTCTACATTTAGAGGCACCATAAAAAGTGGGAGTTAATAGTAATACTTGTTTTTCTGTCTGTCAAGGGCAAATGTCTAAATGTGGAAGATGGAACAGCTTAAATTGCAAAATGGTAGCTGTCTAAAAGCATTTTCCCTGACCTTCCTTAAAGCCCAACTAATCGTTATCATGGACCATGTTCCTATTGGTGAATAAACTTAACTACTAGGTATAATGATATTCTTGTGTGAGGGGGGAAAAGTCTGGAGATTTATACTGCCCCCTTGGGAAAATTCTCAGTTTTTTGTCTCCTTTGCAAGAGGTGTCAGAGTTAAAAGGAGATGACCCTCCCTAGGAGTTCCCCCAATGTAATCAATGTTAGTGCATTAGTATTAGCTAATACTAACCAGGGTACTGCATTGCTATGTAATCTAGACTGGAGAGGAGAGAGAAGATGAGCCAAGAATGCCTTGACCTTCAGAAGCCCCCCAAACTGTGGTGTCATAAAAATGAGTGAGAGGTTGGTGACTAAGTTCCACTCAATTACAGTTACCTGGAAAATCCCATGGACGGAGGAGCCTGGTGGGCTGCAGTCCATGGGGTCGCTAAGAGTCAGACAAGACTCAGCGACTTCACTTTCACTTTTCACTTTCCTGCATTGGAGAAGGCAATGGCAACCCACTCCAGTGTTCTTGCCTGGAGAATCCCAAGGACGGGGGAGCCTCGGGGGCTGCTGTCTATGGGGTCGCACAGAGTCAGACACGACTGAAGCGACTTAGCAGCAGAGGTAAACAGGTGGAGAAGGAAATGGCAACCCACTCCAGTATTCTTGCCTAGAGAATCCCAGGGACAGAGGAGCCTAGTGGGCTGCCGTCTATGGAGTTGCACAGAGTTGGACACGACTGAAGCGACTTAGCAGCTGCAGCAGCAGCAGAGGTAAACAGGTAGACTTTAACAGCAATGTCAGCCCCCTGTTAAGCCTTAGCCTACAGAGTGAAGAGCCTCCAATCACATCAGTTGGTGTGAGATGTGTTGCCTTCTAAAGTTTAATTTTCAGGACTCAACAGCTTCAAAGCATTTGTTTGTTTTTTATTTTTGGTTTTTGTATATTTGGGGGGCAAGGTAAACTAAAATGATTAGGCAAAATATATCCATATCAAGGTCATATTAAAAGCCTGGTTTTACCCAATGTTTTTCACCATTCTATTCCATCTAGTGAAATTTCTCTCAACTCCTTTTCATTCTCAAGCCATTGCTTAAGTGCTCCTGTGGTTTTGGCTTTCTGGATTACAGGATGGCACAGAATGGGCAATAAATATACCACTCTGGAGATGAATTTCGAATATTGAGTCTTCCAGAAATTTGAAATTTAGCCAGGTGTCTTTTCCTATTCCTATTTTTTATCCCTTATAATTTCTGAGAAACTTTCCTGCTAGCAGACTTCTCAGACAGTGACAAACTGGATCCTCATTAAAACAAAGAAAGGTTAAGGGGAAAAAATAACCTATTTAAAATGAGGTAACTCACCAGTCTTTCAGCTGTAAATTGACAATAGGATTTATATAAATCCATAATTGTATCTCTTTTACCTGCAGTTAGGCTAGTTAATGATGAAAAAAGTATACAGCTGATCGTGTGGCTTTAATGAGGATTCTTTTTACAGAGTTAAAAAAACCCACCAAATTAAATTCTGCCAATTTACTCCATTGCAAATTGAGCACCACCCTGTGAGAAAAAAAAAGAGGAAAAAAAAAAAGAAACGAAAAAAATCATCAAGTAGCTTAAATCAGTTACAGCTAAATGTGTAAGTCAGCATGTGCTTTAGCCTTTAGTCATGAAGAATATATTAGATTTTAAAAATAAATGGCTTTCTGCTGAGTCTTCATTGCAATGGCTTTCTGACTTTTAATTAAATTTTCAGTACTTGTGGATGCTTCCTCATGTACCCTGGCCACAGAGCTCGAATTGCCTCCATCATTAACTGGAGTGGAAAACCCGATTGGAGATTATTAAGCTTGTTCATTTCTTTGTTATCAGTAGCTGGTGATGCTCTCTCCTTTTTCACTTGTTAAATAAGGATGGAGTTTTCTACCAGGATATTTTCCAAGAAGGAAATAAGCTCTTGTAAACAGAGCATGATTAGCCCTAATGCAGGAGCTTGTTAAATGTTCCTCATTATACATTTCTGGTCTGTTTCATCAGTGTTAAATGAACTTAATGTAAATTAATAAAAACAGGTTTGCATTATTTGTAACAGCATTGAAAGTAAAGAAGAAAACTGCAAGAATACTAAACTCAGCAACTAATGTTGAAGTTTGCACTTGTTCCCTGCTGTCCTTTCTATTCTATGGAATTGAATAAATTGTTCTGAAGATTTAATATTTAATCTTTTGGAAAGGAACACTACAGTTTAGGTTTTACATTAGAGGCTTTAGTTGCTAATTTGATGCTTTTCTGCAAACTTTATTTTTATTTCTTAGAAACTTCCCAGAAATAAGAGATTTTTGAGAATTATGTATTACTGTAGGAACAAGTCTTCAACAAAGAAATTTGAACTTTCATAACAACCAGGGTCAAGAACAACGTAATTTTAACTCTAGGTCTAATTGTTGGTTTTATATTCATATTTGTTTTGATTTATAAAAATGAGTTCATTGTAGAAGCTTAAGGCAAATGTGTGATGTAAAATTCACATTGTTTTAAACAGTGACATACTTAAAATATTTTCTCCTAATTAAGAAGAAGCCAAACTTAACAGACACTTAAACATGCACAGAAGGTCAAAAAGCTAAGGGCCACTAAGCTAAGTGATAAAATGATTTATCTCTGAGATGTGGAATTAGATGTCCATGGCAGGTAAGAATAATTGGGGATCCCAGCATTTAAAATTTCAGGACCTTCATTAACTAAAGTCAAATGTACCTAAATTTCAGACTCCTTTAGATTATATTGTTAGGAATATGAGGCTGTAGTGACTTCAACTTTGTGGTTATTGATGGGGCTAGTGGAATGTCTGTATAACAAATGGTTGTTTGTTATGTCCATGAACATTGAATGCTCACACGGACCAAGCTAGTGTCTAGAAATTTTGTGAAACCTAGGTAAAAGCTACTAAATTATGAAAAAATGCATCATGCACCTAAGGATGTAGTCTTATTTTCTGTAGGAGTTTTCTGGAACTTAACGTTTTACTAAATATTTTGTAGCTCACAGACTCAGTGAATATTAACCATTTGTATAATGTCAGTGGCAATGTGTTCTCAATGTCATTTTTGCTAGTCTAGAACAGGAAAACACAGACTGTAATCCACAAATATCACCCATGGCAGATACAACTAATTGTTCACAGAGCTCTTTCCTGCTCAACCTGAATTGGCCTCAGACTCCTTGTCAGCGCAGTAACGTAGGCACACCCCACCAAAAGATTGCAGTTGTTACCTGAGATGAGGCTTTTTTGCCATCCCTATTCTAGTTAGAGCTTCCCTGTTAACTCAGACAGGAAAGAATCTGCCTACAATGCAGGAAACCCAGGTTTGATCCCTGGGGTGGGAAGATCCCCCGGAGGAGGGCATGGCAGCTCACTACAGTGTTCTTGCCTGGAGAACCCCATGGACAGAGCCTGGTGGGCTACAGTCCATGGGGTTGCAAGGAGTCAGACATGACTGAGCAACTAACACTCACTCACATTCTAGTTAGTGAAACTGTATTATTTAGATTTAGTTAGAAATTTTTTTTAACTTTTGTGGCTGAAACATTTTAGACTGTTTTCTGCCTTAGTAGGGAATGGTAAACACATTTTAATTGTCATGGCATGATTCATTTTAATCTTCCCTCTCTGGAGATTTTATTTTGATTCAGTGCCATCATTATGAAAATTAATTTTATGTTTATAATGAATTATATATTTAGAAAGCATAGCAGATTAGACTGAAATTGTACTGGACTCAGAATACATAGTGGAAAATTTCTTTCTTCCTCCTTCCTTCTTTCCTTCTAACAAATCCTTGATTCCTTGGGATATGGTCAGATAACCGAGAAATAATTTACGTTTTTCAGTGGCTTAGAGGAAAGGCCAAACATAGGCCTTCTGAAATGTCCAGTTGAAAATGTTGTCTATCTGGCTTTGTCACAGGGCTCACTACTTTGAACTTCAGTCCCTTTCTGCTTTGTTGCTTTCCGTTTATCTTCTGCCCTGGTTCAACCTTGATCTTATCCTCTGATGTTTCCATGCCGGCTTCCTTGCCACTGGCTGGTTCCTTATCCTGGTCCTTTGGCTGGACTGAGAGACACAGTTTTCTCCTTACTCCCCAAGTAAAGCATTAAAAATAGATTCTGATTTATTGATGAAAAACTTTTATTAAATTGGCTCTATTTAAATGGTTTACTAAATATAGTAACTAAAAGAACAGCAAGCTGAAACTCATTTTTGCTGTTATGTAATCAGGACCAACCAGAACTTTGGTGTGTGTCTGAGTGTGAAGATCACAGGGAAAAGATTAGCCATTTCAGAACAACCTCAGAGAAATCAAATGTTACCTTAGTATAGAGAAATTAGGTTTGATATGCTGCCTACAGGTAGAGTAAACGCAGTAACAATAAACAGCTCTAGATCACAAAATCAACTTAAGGCGTACACAGATGAGTAACAAAGAATTCTTAAAATTAGAAGAAAAAGAAATGAATTATATGTTTATGAAATAATATTAATTTAACAATAATACTAATAGTGATGATAAAACATAATAATTGAAGACTTACTATGTGCTGACACTATTCTGAGAGCTTTTTGTATGTATTAACTCATTTCATAATCACAACAAGTCTACAGGATAACTAATCTTCTTTTCCCCACTTGATGAATGAAAACATTGAATTGCATAGAGAACAAATGACTTGTTCTTTGTATATAGCTAGTGAATGCCAGAGCTGGGAATTAACTTCAGAGGATCTGACTCCAGAGTCCACATTTGGTATGTGCTCCCTGAAGCCAAAATCTGTGTTTTTCTCCTTGCATTCTTAGACGTAAGAAAGAATTTCTGAAGGTACAGTCACATCTTGAGCCAAGCTCTTTTGGCCGAAATAATAATGCTAGAAAGGGTAGGGGAAAAGAGAGGTTTCCAGAGATTGATAGAAAGTGGGTGTATTACCCAAAGGGCTTCACTTTTATTAGTATAAAGATACTAATCTCCAACAAGTCAAAAGAACCAGAAACTGGAAAAGGATCATCAAATCTCAGACTTCTGGATAAAAGTAGATCTAAAGATAATATTATTCTTCATATTAATTTCCCTTATTTCTGCCCCCCCCCTTGTTTCTTTTATGATTGTGTTGGGGGGAAGAAATGAGATCATTTGTTATTTTATTGCATGATTTGAAAATATTCATAGGCATCGAAGGAAGTGAGTGACCAAAGCTTCAAGTCGGTGTTAATAAAGCAAAAGCTGGCACAAGTCAAGATGAGGAGCTGGGTCAAAATCTACCATCTAGTTAGGAGGAAGTAGAACAAATGAAACTGGAAGGTGCATGCTGGTGATCTAAACAAAGCTGATGGTGGTGAGGGTGATGGTGGGGCTCTGGGGCAGGGGAGATCTGGCCAACAGTTGCCACCCCGATCATCTGACAAAGCTGTTGATTGTGTCAAACCCTAAAGTAGTTGCTTTTAAGAGCTTGTGTTTTGGATCGACTCAAAGAAGTTGCCTTTTAGAAATTGATTAATGTTATTTTCATACTTACTGAACATCTAACATATATGAGGTCTTGTGCGGAATCCTAAGATGAACACAGGGATACTTAGGGGTAGATTTAAAAAATTACAGGCATTCATGTTTTCCTTTGTCCCTGTTCATCCCTCCTTGTATTAGCAATGCTGATTTAGTTAAGGGATATGCAGAACAGTGCCATGAGCCATCCACTTCAGTTCAGTTCAGTTGCTCAGTTGTGTCCAACTCTTTGTGACCCCAGGTATGACCTGAATCAAATCCCTTACTATTATACAGCCATCCATCTAATTTTCATTAAAACTCTCTCTTCTCTGCCACCTTTCAGGCAGGTACTGAGGTAGATAGCGCCTAGGTTGGTGCTAATTTGCACAGTTAGAATATCATCTCTTCTGTTCATCCCTCCACACATCAACTCTTTCTCAAGTAAATGTACACAATGTGTTAGGCTCTAAAAATGTACAAAAATTTGAAAAAACGGATAAGGGAACTAAGAATTGCTAATTCTGACTTCTAAAATCTGCAATTTACTTCTGGGGAAAAAAGAAAGCATAGAAAGAAACATTTCTTATTCATATGATCTTAGGAATATCCTAACAGGTGGTGCAATTTTTTTTCTAGAATGCTGATCTTGTTGAAAGTAATCCCTGTGACATATAGCAGAAGTGAGGTTTGCCATGGAGGCTGCCATGCTGGACTTCCTTTGTAGGATTCTTAGAAGAATTTTGAGTGGTTTTCGTTCATGTTTGCCAATTTCACAGACTTTCTTAACATAAATTGAGAAAGCAGAGGGAAATCTAAGTGCATTTTCTTGAGATAATTTTCTAAGAGGAGTTTTCTCAGAACCAGTTTGGCTCATGTGTCTCTCTAATGGGACAAAAGGCCTCCAACCCAACTATTCACCTCCTCCATCCTGCCCTTTCCTTTGTCCTGCAAAACAGCCCATGAGTAGATCAACTGGCTTAATTAGGAAGCTATGCTGGGAGGAGTGTGGGCAGGAGGAGAAGGAGGTGACACAGGATGAGATTGTTGGATGGCATCACTGACTCAATGGATTTGAGCAAACTCTTCAGTTTGAGCAAGCTCTGGGAGATAGTGAAGGACGGAGGAACCTGGTGTGTGCAGTCTTTGGGGTCGCAAAGAGACATGACTTAGCGACTGCACAATAACATGCAATAGCAATAAGATGTAATAATAATAACTTGTTTAGTCACTAAGTTGTGTCCAACTCTTTTGTGACCCCCATGGACTGCCTGCCAGGCTCCTCTGTCCATGGGATTTCCCAGGCAGTAATACTTCAGTGGATTGCCATTTCCTTCTCCAGGGGATTTTCCCAAGCTAGGGATTGAGCCTGCATCTCTTGTACTGCAGGCAGATTCTTTACCACTGAGCCACCAGGGAAGACCTAGTAGTAGCTACAACTTATTAAATACCCAATTTGTAGCAGTAGATCACCCATGTGTACCATTTCTTTTAGTTCTTATGGCAACTCTGCAGGGCAGGTATTAGGTGGTTGAGAAAAGTTAAGTGATATTAGCCATTCAACCAGTAAGAGGTGGAGCTGAGGTTCATAAAAAATGTCTGCCTACTGTAAAGCCAGTGCTTTCAACACTTCACCATCCTGCTTCCCTGTCTTACCTTCTGTTAAAAATTTTGTGTCCCCTACTTCATGCCAGAAACAAAGGACCAGTCATTGCCATGTTATAAAGTTAAATACTTGGAGGGGCCATTCAGCCCCCTTTGGGGCTGAACACTAAGAACCAATGCTTTGGGTACAGGCTTAAAAATTAGGCAGGTGGGTTGGCTGGATGGGATTTAAGGCCCTGGAACTCTTTGCTGAGCAAGGTGCTCCTTCCTGTCAGAACACGTTTCCATAGAGCCCTGCAGCCTGCAAGCTGGTAGCACCTCCTCCTGCTTCTGCCTCCTAGTGGGCTGTCTGAGGGAGGCTATACATATGTATTAAGTTATTAAGCGGTGGTATGGGTTCTCACAAGTTCAAACACAAAGCATGCTGTGTCTCTGCTGGAGCATCTCCAGGAGGGCCTGGATTAATAGAAATGCAAATGGAGCATCTGCACAAGGCCGTATGATTAGAGCCTCCCCCTCACACCTCAAAGTCAAGAGCAGAAAAACACTGCATGTGAAATACAACAAAAAATGGTGAGATAATATGCAAAGTCTGTTACCCATTTCAACAGCAGTCAGCAAAACATTCCTACTCACACCGCTCAGAACAATTCTGCCCTAACTTTATTATGTAAGCTAACATTTTTCACTGGGATAAACTTGTCATTGGTCTGTTGAGTCTCTACTGACTCCTTTGATGCTTAAGACTCTGCACACCCTTATCAGGCCCACTCTAGAAAGATGCTGTTAAAAAGAGAAGTGGGGCTTTCGTTTTTGTTTTTCCCACCTCTGCTCTCTTCATTTCTCTGGGGTAGAAACACGATGGTCAAAGAAGCAACTAGCCTAGAGTTACTTTTTCGGCTTTAGGAAAGAGTTAGGAATCTCAGCCGGCCAGGGTCGCCTTCCAGCCTGGTCTGGTGCGAGTCACAACCTTCCTCAGGTTGGCTTGAACTATGGGGTCAAGTTGCAGGTTTCGTCTCCATTTGACTAAGATGGTGTCAATCACTTTTGCAGACATGTTTTTAATTCTGTGCCTTGGCAGATAGCAGTCTGTGACTTCTCAGGGCAGGGACCAAATCCAGGCCCCAGCAGTGTTCGAATAGGTGTGTGAGATGATCATGAATGAATAAAAGGAAAAAGAGGCTGCTTGTACCTCAGTGCACGCTGTGGGCAGGAGGAGCCATCCCCACTGGAGAGATAGCTCGAGCTTGCCTGTAACTATCCCTCGTCTCTTTTTTGCTGGTGTTTTCCCTCCCTAAACCCATCCTTCCTCTTGGATTTAGTTAGTTAATTTGGCCAATGTTTGCCTGTGTGACTTTATAAAAAATACTCTTTCTCCAGTCATGACTCTGCAGGGTTATGTAAATGAGTGAAGGATTGCTGCTTTTTCCTGCCCCAGAGTAACAGGGGCCACCTGTGTGGCTGGGAGGGAGTCATGTCTGGGGTGTTTGAGTGTTCTCTATATTGAGGCAGCTTCATGCTTTGAGTGACTGCTGAGCTGCTGGAGATTATCATTGAGAGAGCCATCAGAACTGGTGCTTATGCTTAGTTGTATTTCTGAAGAACATCATTCACTAGAGGACATTACTTAAGAAGTGTGGCAGTAGATTTTCCTACCTTCATACAAGGCATTCATACAAGGTATCCCATCTACTGACTTCTTTTATTTCATTTCATTTATTTTAAAATAATTTAATGTAAATATACATAACATATTTAATATATTAATTATAATTTAATATAAAATATTAAATATTTTATATTGGAGCATAGTTAACAATGTTGTGTTAGTTTCAGGTTTACAGCAAAGTGATTCAGTTATACATATACATGTAGCTATTCTATTTCAAATTTTTTCCCCATTCAGGTTATTGCAGAATATTGAGCAGCTTACCGTAGTGATGCCCAGCACCACCCCTACTTCTCACCCAGGCTAAGGTATCTTCTTCTGGCCTCTGGCTCTTCCCACCATTCAGTTAGACACATACACACTTCTTCCAGATTCGTCATGCTATATGTACCTCTGAGAACTCCTCAGCTAAACGTCTTCAACAACTTCCCATTGCCTAATAAATAAATTGTGAACTTCTTATTCTGGCGTTCAAGGCCCTCCAGGATCTGGCCCCGGTCTGCATTCTTCACCATTTAAAATTGCCTGTGCTCCATTCACACCACGCAATTCATCTCTCTCACAGTTCCCTCTCACTGGAACCCCCTTACCACCATTCACTTCACTTAAAATGAAGCCCCTTCCCAGTCCCATCGTTCAGGAAGTATCTTAGCTATCACCTTCTGTTTGAAGCTTACCCAGATGCAACCCACCAATCTCTTTGTGGGATTGCCCAGCACACTTTGTCCCTCCTTTTGCCCAGTGTCCTGATTTCCCTGGTCTTTGATGCTTGTCCCTTGGGTATGCAGGCGATAGATACTTGTTGAACAAGTGGGAGAATGTTGAGTGACTGTGTACCTCTGTCTTATCTCCCCTTAGAGTTTGTGAGATTCCTGAGGGGGCAACAGTGTGATATAGCAGAAGGCACTGGGGCTTAGGGGTCAGAGAGACCTAGTGGGGAGCTCCCCGCCTGTTTATCACCTGGAGGCCCCAGGTGAGCTACCCAGCTTTTCTGCACCCCCACTTCTATCAATACCTGTTGAACGCGTGAACTTTTGTGGATTCTTCGTTCATTTGCATCTACTGTACTCCCTGGAAATGTTGAGAAGCAAAGCACTGCTTGTCTTACAGATACAGAACATTTTCTTCACATATAAATCATGGCATGAACTGACATCATAATATACACCACACACCTAGTAAGATGTCACTTGAAAAATAATGAGGCAGGTAAGTATTACATGATCACATTAGCATCTAGCTCTTTGACAGCTAACTCTGAACAATGGAAACCATCTGCTTGCTTTAAAAGACGGTACGTTTTGGTAGTTTAACTAATTTGGTTACCTGGTAATGGAAATGACACAATGCTACTAATCCAAACATCTATGATGAGGTATCTCTTGGAAAAAGATAGAGAAGGAGGGAAAAGTTTCCACAGTGATTGCTTGCATCTGCAATCCTAAATCTAATTTAGTATTAGTGCTCCTGACAGGAAAAGAAATTTCAGGGCAGTTACTCATATTTTTGAAGGTTTTATTTGGTTTAACCTCAGAAATAACTGTACTGATGGTGCTGAGTGCTCTCAGATGTGGGTTTTCTCTCTGAAATAATGGACTCTTGAGTTTCTTCTCTTCCTAAAATTAGGTCTGAGGTGCTGTCGAGGCTTCTTGACGAGTGGCTTTAACTACTGTGTGATGTTATAAGATAAAAAAAAAAAAAAGAATAATCCTCCACCCACTTAGTGGGGTATTTTTTTGAGAACATGAAGGAAGCCGGGAGGCCTCACTGACCACACCATAGATTTCACCACGATGAATAGCAGGCCTCGCTGAACCACAACGAAGCTCCCCCCATGAACCCCCGACTGCCGTCATGCACCACCCCTGTGGCCAGGGCTGTTCTTGGTTCCAGGGCCACTGAGTTATGAAGAGAGTTCCATCCGTGTCTCAGACACTGTCTGGGAGTCGTTTCCATGTTATTTACAGCATTGTCTCCCTTTCATGACATTTGTCCTTGTCTTTCCCTCTGGCCTCTTGTCAAACTACAGTAGCAAACATAAAACTCATTTTTCTTTGTTCTGTTGGGCATGAGATAAACAACCAACCAAGAAATAGTCAATCTGATCACAGACACTACAGGTATAACACTATATTATGTCATGGCATCGGCAAAAGAAGGAGTTCCAATTTTTATATGGGATGTAATTCAGCTCGAGACTAGATTTTTATTTGGATATTTTTGTTTTTTCCCTGTTTTGTATAATTTTAAAGAACTCTCTAAAAAAAAATCACTAACATTTGTGTAGTTGCTTACTGTTTATAAAGCACTTCTCAAAAATTTTTTCTTTTTTAATGTGCTATTAAAGAAGAACATGATACTATTCTTCTTCTGTTTTTCTGATGATGAAACTGAGGCAGGGAGGTGTCATAAGTTAAGTAATGCAAGTCATGGGTCACCTTTTAGTGGTTATATCCGTGCTAACCTCAGGCCTCAGTAGCACAGGACTTGGAACTCTACTCTCAGACAAACAAGCCTGGGGCGCAAGACAAGGCCTGCTTTCCGGAGCCTGGAGTACAACTGGCCTGAAGGCTCCAGACCATGAAGTTGAGGGAGATTTGAGGCAGAGAAGAAGCCCAGATAAAAGTCAGACAGGAAGTCTAGAAATGTCATTATGAGGGGGCAGCAGAAGGGGCAGATCTAAGGAGGAGGTAACTGGTCAGAACTTATGCCCATTCACCAGGCTGTGAGGGTCCAGATTCGAGATAGGGAGATGGGGCCTGGTAGGAGTCCTCGAATAAATACAGAATAACTGCAGCACTTTGTATAAGACATTTGCAGCCTTGGCCATGATCTTGGAGGAGCGAGCTCAGGTCATGAATTTGGGACTGTTTAGTTAGTTCTTAAGAATGAAAACCTCCAGAAGAGATGGCTATGATTTTTCCAGTAGTCCTGTATGGACATGAGAGTTGGACCGTAAAGAAGCCTGAGCACCAAAGAATTGTTGCTTTCACACTGTGGTGCTGGAGAAGGCTCTGGAAGTTCTCTTGGACAGCATGGAGATTAAACCAATCAGTCCTAAAGGAAATCAACTCTGAATATTCGTTGGAAGGACTAATGCTGAGGCTGAAGCTCCAGTACTTTGGTCACTTGATGTGAAAAGCTGACTCATTGGAAAAGACCTTGATGCTGGGAAAGATTGAAGGTGGGAGAAAAAGGGGTCGACAGAGGATGAGATAATTGGATGACATCACCATCTCAATGAACATGAGTGCAAACTCTGAAAATCGTGAAGGACAGAAAAGCCCAGCGTGCTGCAGTCCATGGGGTCACAAAGAGTTGGACATGACTTAGTGCCTGAACAACAACAGGAGATATAGCAACTAAAGTGAAGAAACATTTTGAACGCATGTGATGCATGGAAAAGAGAAACAGCACTGCATCCAGTGATTCCCAGGCCATCTCTTTCTTCTTTCTTTCCTCTCTTCTTCCTTGACTTTCTCATCTTTCTCTATCCACCTTTCCTCTTTCCCCACCTTCCTTCATTTTTTTTCTTAGTGTACAATTAACTGACATTTTACTAGAGACTATGTGAGGCTTTGGGGATGCAAACTGACTGATAAAAACATTTATATGATTTTTGGTTAATGTAGGAAAATCTATGTACCTATTGTTGAATTATTTTTGTTTACATTTTTAAACTTTTCACCTCAAGTAGGTGAATTCATGGATTGAAAGTTTTATAAAATCATTTTGGATGCTCATACTGAGTGTCTATGTGTGTCTATGAGTTGTGCACACTCACAAAGAAATACATTGCTTACTGATTGGGGTGTTAAGTGTGATAAGGAATACCAGTAGTTTGAAGTCAGAAATTAACTTTTCATATCTATGGTACCTTTCGTATATCTCATCTCAAGCAGGCAATAAATATTTGGTGATTTATTATCTTTTTTCCCCTTAACTCCAAACTTTCCAAAAATCTCTGGTCCTAGAAGATAATGGTTTATATTTCAGTATTTTAATATACTTTTCCTATATGATTTAAAATACTCTTTCTCAGTCTTCACCTTGCTTTCACATGTTGATTGGATACTTAAACAAAGCAGGTCTGAAGATGGAATGGGGGTTGGTTAAGGTAGCTATCCAGGTAATTTATAGAATCTTAAAACTTTAGCTGTGGAAGCAAAAATGTTTGGGGCTTGAAATACGTTCTGTGTGGACAACAGTTAGCCTGGGTAGCAGTGTATGTTTTCAAATTAGTATTCTTCATTAATAAACATTTTCCTTTATGGAACACATAACTGTACAAAAATTGCAATATTTAGGAATAAGGTAGAGGAGTTAATAAAAATATACAAACTTACCCTAGAGTCCCAGCATTCACATCCCTTTCTTTTTAGAGAACCTGTATGTTAATGGTGATGAAGGAACTTTGAACAGGGTATAGCACTAAATCAACAAGAGGTATTATCATCATTATTATCATTTAGCATTCATAATTTATCGGCATGCACTTTCCCTAGCCCAGGGTACCAATATTCAAAGCACTGGATATATTTAAGCCTTACCTTCATGGGCTTGTCACTGAGATTCAAGTACAGTTTATGGAAAATAACTACCTAATATTCTAATTATATATGTCTATTTTACTTGAACTCAGACATTTTAAAATCCCTTGTGTGTAGTTTTTCCAAATGATTGCCCATATCAAAATTAAACAGGCAAAAAGGAGGAATAATTAGCAAAATGAGAAGCTAGATTTGGGGCTCATCTCATTTTCCATGCTAATTGCTTACCTTGGGAGCCCATTCTGGGAAGCTGTAGGAAGTGGATCTTCAGTACATGTGCACCTGGTTTTGAGCTTCGCCTGTGCACTTAAAGGCAGTGAACAGTGTCTGTGGCCCCAGAAAATCATCCTTCAAGTGATATGGGGAAACAGCAATGCCTCCTACCTAGAGAGACTCTTAGCTGAGATTTTTCCAGGGTCTGATTCTAATTTATTGTGTATCCTGGACATTTTATGAAAGATAAAGGAGAAACTAAGGAACATTCTCCCACTTTGAAGATAGTCTCACTGAAGTTTTCTGTCTCAAGTTGTAGATGTGGTTAAAAGTAATACCTAGTTCTGAATCTATTGTTCAGGTAATTCACCAACCTAAGAAAAAGACCAGATAAGACCACAAAGTCCAGGGAAGAAGAATGTGTTTACAATGGTAACAAAATGCCCATAGGACCCCCTCACTTGTCCCAGCCCCTCACCTCCCAAGCAAATAATACCAGCTAATAATTATTTAGTAAATTTCAGCCAGCATTGGGAGAAGATGATAGAAGAGAGTAGAGACCAGATGTGAAAAAATGAATTAAACCAATTGGATTCTTTTCAGAAACTGAACAAGTTGCCAGTGAGGAGATGGGACAGGACAAGATGCATCAAGAGATGTCTTGAGGTGGACAAAGGCCATGATGGGCCGTGTGCAGGCTGAGGAAAGCCAAGGAAGCTGACTAATAGAGAGGAGAGCGAGCCACTGACCTGTGTCAACCAGAGGTGGCCCACGAAGACCCACAAGAGCAGAGTTGTTCACCAGCGCCCTCAAGAACCGGAATTAGCTCCAGGGAAGCCTGTTCCAGTTCTTGGGTTCCATTAAGGTCACTATCTTTGTTATTACTCCAGTGTAGCCTTACGAATCCCAGGGACGGGGGAGCCTGGTGGGCTGCTGTCTATGGGGTCGCACAGTCGGACACGACTGAAGTGACTTAGCAGCAGCAGCAACAGCATCCTTACATTAACTTACTTGTCACCTCTCCAGCCTGTCATTTGAGTTAGGTTCTGTTTCTGGCAATCAGACATAATCTTCTTTTACAAAAATAAACAACACTCCCACTTCCCACCAGGAACAACCAACAGCATTCCTCAATATCTGTTACACAGCAGGTTTGCACTTACGTCTGTAATGAGAGATAATGTAGATGGTTAGCAGAAGCCACCTTTTTCTTGCTCTGCTGATACGTTGTGCTTTAAGGACTTTTGGCAACCCTGGTGGAAATCAGGACACCTAAATTCCTTGTCCTTGACCAGCCTTTATTCAACTGAATAATCTGCAAAGTTGTTCAGTTGCTAAGTTGTGTCCAACTCTTTGCAACCCCATGAACTGTGGCACACCAGGCTTCCCTGTGCCTCACGATCTCCCAGAGTTTGCTCAAACTCATGTCCATTGAGTCTGTGATGTCATCCAATCATCTCATCCTCTGTGGTTCTCCTCCTGCCCTCAATCTTTCCCAGCATCAGGGTAGCGATATGCAAAGCCTTTAAAAGCAGGGCCTGGACTGATAGTATTGTCTGTGGTTCCAGTAGTTTTTGATAATCTGTCAAGTTCAGTTCAGTTCAGTCTCTCAGTCCTGTCTGAGTCTTTGCGACCCCATGAATCATAGCACGCCAGGCCTCCCTGTCCATCACCAACTCATGAAGTTCACTCAAACTCATGTCCATCGAGTCAGTGATGCCATCCAGCCATCTCATCCTCTGTCATCCCCTTCTCCTCCTGCCCCCAATCCCTCCCAGCATCAGAGTCTTTTCCAATGAGTCAACTCTTCACATGAGGTGGCCAAAGTACTGGAGTTTCAGCTTTAGCATCAGTCCTTCCAGTGAACACCCAGGACTGATCTCCTTTAGGGTGGACTGGTTGGATCTCCTTGCAGTCCAGGGGACTCTCAAGAGTCTTCTCCAACACCACAGTTCAAAAGCATCAATTCTTCGGCACTCAGCTTTCTTCATAGTCCAACTATCACATCCATACATGACCACTGGAAAAACCATAGCCTTGGCTAGACAGACCTTTGTTGGCAAAGTAATATCTCTGTTTTTAAATATGCTATCTAGTTTGGTCATAACTTTTCTTCCAAGGAGTAAGCACCTTTTAATTTCATGTCTGCAATCACCATCTGCAGTGATTTTGGAGCCAAAAAAAAAAAAAGTCTGATACTATTTCCACTGTTTCCCCATCTATTTCCCATGAAGTGATGGGACCAGATGCCATGATCTTCATTTTCTGAATGTTGAGTTTTAAGCCAATTTTTTCACTCTCCACTTTCACTTTCATCAAGAGGCTCTTTAGTTCCTCTTCACTTTCTGCCATAAGGGTGGTGTCATCTGCATATCTGAAGTTATTGATATTTCTCCCGGCAGTCTTGATTCCAGCTTGTGCTTATTCCAGCCCAGCATTCCTGTCAAAGTTCCTTGCAAAAGTAGAACTTTATTAACTAAGTCACTGCTTGCAGGAAGACAGGAGAGAGGGTGTTAGGAGAGATAGATAGATAGATAAAGTAAAGAACTGAGTTATGGTATTAGTTAGTCCCAAGTCATCAGGTAGAGTTCCTTGCTAATTGAATTTCCTGGTTAACAGGCAGATTGTCACACACAGCACTGCCCTCCTACAGTCTGAGAGCTGATGAGCTGAGTTGGGGGCTTCCTATCGCCCTACATAATGCCAGTAGGTCAGCAGTGCTCTGTTGCTTGCTGAGAACCCCTTAGGCTCTGCTGTGTTGCAGCTCTTCTAAGTGGTAGGAGAGAGGGGTCTGTACTTGTTTAGATTTCTTGAGAAGAGTTCCGAGCTTGTTATTATGAAGGATGTATAAGATGGAGGAGGATATGGGACATTACAGATACCCCAGATATGAAACAGAAAGCATCTTTCTCCACCAGGAATTTGTACACAGTGGTACTTTCCTGCTGTGTTCCTAAAAACAGCGTCTGGTCTTTGCACTCTTACTGCCAAGTGATGGATCTTGGGCATTTCAGGTAACAAGCTACCTGCTGTCTGAGTGGAAGTATTTAAATCCCTGCTGCTTTTCATCATTCAAGTTGTTTCTCCCTATGTTTCTCCTGCTAGGGAGCAGGGCTGCCATATGTACATGGCCACATGGCTGGCAAAACATGAGGCTCATGGTTGATTTTGGATTTGTTTGATGGCATCATATTCCTGGTGGCTGGGCTAATGCAGTATTTGTTCTGACAATTCTGGGAGGAAGTTATCATCATTATGCTCTAATTTATAGACCACCCACTGCATTCTAGTCTAAGTTGAAAGGTTCAGTTCAGTTCAGTCGCTCAGTCGTGTCTGACTCTTTGCAACCCCATGAACTGCAGCATGCCAGGCCTCCCTGTCCCTCACCAACTCCCGGAGCCTACACAAACTCATGTCCATTGAGTCGATGATGCCATCCAACCATCTCATCCTCTGTCATCCCCTTCTTCTCCTGCCCTCAGTCTTTCCCAGCATCAGGGTCTTTTCAAATGAGTCAGCTCTTCGCATCAGGTGGCCAAAGTATTGGAGTTTCAGCTTCAACATCAGTCCTTCCAATGAACACCCAGGACTGATCTCCTTTAGGATGGACTAGTTGGATCTCCTTGCAGTCCAAGGGACTCTCAAGAGTCTTCTCCAACACCACAGTTCAAAAGCATCAATTCTTTGGTGCTCAGCTTTCTTCACAGTCCAACTCTCACATCCATACATGACTACTGGATAAACCATAGCTTTGACTGGACGAACCTTTGTTGGCAAAGTAATGTCTCTGCTTTTGAATATGCCATCTAGGTTGGTCATAACTTTCCTTCCAAGGAGTAAGCGTCTTTTAATTTCATGGGTGCAGTCACCATCTGCAGTGATTTTGGAGCCCAGAAAAATAAAGTCTGACACTGTGTCCACTGTTTCCCCATCTATTTCTCATGAAGTGATGGGACCAGATGCCATGATCTTAGTTTTCTGAATGTTCAGCTTTAAGCCAACTTTTTCACTCTCCTCTTTCACTTTCATCAAGAGTCTTTTAGTTCCTCTTCACTTTCTGCCATAAGGGTGGTGTCATCTGCATATCTGAGGTTATTCATATTTCTCCCAGCAGTCTTGATTCCAGCTTATGCTTCATCCAGCCCAGCATTTCTCATGATGTACTCTGCATAGAAGTTAAATAAGCAGGGTGACAATATACAGCCTTGACATACTCCTTTTCCTATTTGGAACCAGTCTGTTCCATGTCCAGTTCTAACTGTTGCTTCCTGACCTGCATATAGGTTCCTCAAGAGGCAGGTCAGATGGTCTGGTATTCCCATCTCTTTCAGAATTTTCCATGGTTTCTTGTGATCCACACAGTCGAAGGCTTTGGCATAGTCAATAAAGCAGAAATAGGTGTTTTTCTGGAACTCTCTTGCTTTTTCGATGATCCAGCAGATGTTGGCAATTTGATCTCTGGTTCCTCTGCCTTTTCTAAAACCATCTTGACTATCTGGAAGTTCACACACGGTTCACGTATTGCTGAAGCCTGGCTTGGAGTGGAGCGTGTTAATGTGATGCACATTGCCTAACAACTAAGATGGAGTCATCATAAGTGCTTTGGATGTTCGCTTCAAACCTTAGAGTCATTCAGTTTTTAGGAGTGCTTATGACCTTGGGTTCTGGTATGGGGAGGCCTGGGTTTAGAGCCAGGCTCCACTTCTACTGCTGTTTGACGTGAAACAAATCGCCTCACATCTCCAAGTCTCAGTCTCCTCATTCGTAAAGTAAGGGTGAAGCAGCAGCCATCTCACAGGATTGTTTCGAGGATAAATGAGATGATGTTTGCAAAGCCCTGACCTTATGTCTGTCACACAATGAACATTCAGCAAATATTAGCTCTGTAGGCTTGTGTCAGAAGTGGACACTTCTTATCCTTCTTTTGTGTCTTCCTTGACCCAGTTTGCAATGCTCAAAGTATTAGAGAGCTTGTAGAAAAGATGTAAGATTTATTTTCTACTTTTTTCCTTTAAATATTTCAGGAAACTGAACTTTGCAAGATTCATGCCAAATGCAAAGCAGTTCAAAGGCTTATAAATGCTGGCTTTTTTGGTGGCCCTGCCTTTCAGAAAATACTATAGGTACATGAGACATGAAGGCAATGTGATAATAATTCTCTGTGTCATAAGTGTCTCATTGAGTGTTATCCTTAGCTTTCTATTGGTGGCTTTAATTTTAACAAATTTGTTTCATCTCTCCTGTTCTGTTCCTGCTGGCTATGGCCCAAGTTTAAATTCTAGGTACATAACTGGAATAAAAAAATCATAGATCTTGGTTGAAAAGGACTTGAAAAGTTGCTGATTTCTGTTGGGAGTGGCAGCTTGTTCTTCTGTCATATTTCGGGTATACTCTAGTAGTTCTGTAAAGTTCTTATGAAAGAAGTGTTGAGAAGGCATTATATGAAGAAAAGAAAGTGATTGTAAATGTAGTATCATAAGAAAGTCCCCAAAAGCTTTTTGAAGGAGTGGAAAAAGAAGACAACAGATGAAAATAAATTAAAGGAAGAATAACATGTTTGAAAAATTGGACTATGTAAGAAAAATTAGACTATCTAATTCAAACAGATATTTGAATTAAACTGCAACAGGAAAATTTCTGGAGATATTAAGAATGAAATTCATAATGTTATCAAGTTTTATGAAGCATATTTTAAAAATATCTTAAGCAGTTTCCGCTTCTAGAATGCCCAGAAAAAGCTCTCTCCTTCTAAGGAGTTGTTAAGTTGTGAATATTGTGATCAAGACTTCGTTTCTGTAACTACTGTATATAGGGACTCTTAATTTTATCTTGACTTTTTTTTCTGAGCAAAAGATTAGTCTGGAAGTTGTGAGGGTTATAGTACTAAATAATCGTGATATTGTTCAAGATATTCAGCCATGGAAAAACCCAGTAATGATACTGAATGGACTGAGAAAAAATGAGCTACATTCATATTTTTAAATTTCAAGTACGAAAGTTAGATAGTTGAGAAATTAGCCTATTCATTTTATGTTTCTGGAAAAATGAAAAATGAAAGAAAGCTTCACTTTAGTCTCTGCAGTCAGATATAGCGAGATGAAATGCCAAATTAACAGACCACACTGGCAGCTGTAAACAAGCTAATCCTTTTATTTATTAGAGCAATAGAACATGCATAATACATTGGATTCTTGTTACCTATAGAGAGTTGCTCAGTTATCACAAGATAGAGGCAATACTAGTTGAAGAACATTTGTATACTAAATTTCGTGTGCAGGAAACAAGACAATAATCCTTTAAAATATTAGTAATGTTATTGAAGAGTCTGTTGGCCTGGGCCCCTCACATTATTCTCTATTAAGTAACTACTTTAGATGCAGCAGGTGACCTTGTAACCAATTCAACTATTCCAACCTAGAAGCTTTCCTAATGATAGTTGGGACTATTAGTTTGGGGGAATGCTCAAGGAAGAAAATGAGGTCATAATCAAGGGATAGTGCAGGCAATGCTCTTTAATAGAAGCCATTGATAGAATAAGACCAGATCACTAGAGGTGATGATTTGTAAAAGTATATATTTTAAAGAAGGAGGGTATAAATATAGTTATATCTTTCAGAAATAGCCATATAACTAATTTAATCCTAAATACTTCTTTCAAATGCAGGTGAAAATTCAGGTTTTAAGTCACCTGAGTGAGCAATATTCTTGTGAATTAACATCACAAAGTGGAGATTTCAGTGGGTCTTATGTAATGTAGCCAATGTTAGAGAATTTGTAGCAACTATGACTCATTGTCAGTTTTTGAGACTCTGTCCTCATCTTTCACATACATGGTGTTTGGAAGTACCTCAGAGCTCATCAACTGGAAAAATATGTGGGCAAAATTGAGGCCCAATCTAAAGTGCTGCTACTGCTGCTGCTAAGTCGCTTCAGTCGTGTCCAACTCTGTGCGACCCCATAGACGGCAGCCCACCAGGCTCCCCCGTCCCTGGGATTCTCCAGGCAAGAACACTGGAGTGGGTTGCCATTTCCTTCTCCAGTGCATGAAAGTGAAAAGTGAAAGTGAAGTTGCTCAGTTGTGTCCGACTCAGTGACCCCATGGACCTCCGTCCATGGGATTTTCCAGGCAAGAGTACTGGAGTGGGGTGCCTTTGCCTTCTCCGCAATCTAAAGTGACTCACACATAAATAAAGTTAATTAAGTCTTCCCATTGACTCTGGAGACCCTAAATAGCTCCAGCCTTTGGAAGCAAGATTCCAGGTGTTGGGAGCAGAGACAAGGAAGTAAACAAGCTCTTTTCATTCTTCAGTAACAAGATTATTTCTCCTTTCACTTAACCTGTAGACAAGCAGGATTTCTGTTTTGATTGCCAAGGCTCTGTCACTACCTATACCTGGAAGAAGCATTTTCTTGTCTGTGCAAATAGATAATCTGTTTCTGCCATTTATTTCTCGTAAATGGCAACCCACTCCAGTGTTCTTGCTTGGAGAATCCCAGGGACAGGGGAACCTGGCGGGCTGCCATCTGTGGGGTTGCACAGAGTCAGACACAACTGATGTGATGCAGCAGCAGCAGCAGTCGACCTATAGATATTCCACTTCTGACCCCCGCCCCCATTGTTACAGATGAGAAAATTGGGACTAAAAGTCAGTAAAGGGTTAAGTTAAAGGGTTAGTAAAGGGTTAAGTAAACTAAGATTTGAACCCAGGCGTCTTGACCCTAAAGCCACTGGTCTTCCCTGCCCCATCCCTCTGTACCCTCAGTATTTGCAGTGTCCCTTTTAGGGATATTTGCATTTATGCTGTAGAGTATAAGGTTTTCATTCAATGTCATGCTATGTGCTAAATCTCATCAGTAGTGTCTAACTCTGTGCGACACTATGGACTATAGCCCACCAGGCTCCTCTGTGTGGGATTCTCAAGGCAAGAATACTGGAGTAGGTTGCTATGCCCTCCTCCAGGGGAATCTTCCTGACTCAGGGATGGAACTCCTGTCTCTCATGTCTCCTGCATTGGCAGGTGGGTTCTTTACCACTAGTGCCCCCTGTGAAGCCCTTTGACTCATGTTAGAAGACTTTTTAGCACTGCCAAGTAGATGGTTGGGTGTATTGGTGACATGGTGAACCGCTTCTGGCCTTCCTGAAATCATGTACTTTATTCCCGGGGTAACAGGTTGGCAAGAATACACAGAAGAACTGTACAAAAAACATCTTCATGACCCAGTAATCATGATGGTATTATCACTCACCTAGAGCCAGACATCCTGGAGTGAGAAGTCCAGTGGGCCTTAGAAAGCATCACTACGAACAAAGCTAGTGGAGGTGATGGAATTCCAGTTGAGCTATTTCAAATCCTGAAAGATGATGCTGTGAAAGTGCTGCACTCAATATGCCAGCAAATTGGGAAAACTCAGCACTGTAAAAGGTCAGTTTTCATTCCTATCCGAAGGAAAGGAAATGCCAAAGAATGCTCAAACTACCGCACAAATGCACTCATCTCACACGCTAGTAAAGTAATGCTCAAAATTCTCCAAGCCAGGCTTCAACAGTATGTGAACTGTAAACTTCCTGATGTTCAAGCTGGTTTTAGAAAAGGCAGAGGAACCAGAGATCAAATTGCTAACGTCCATTGGATTATTGAAAAATCTAGAGAGTTCTAGAAAAACACCTATTTCTGCTTTATTGACTATGCCAAAGCCTTTGACTGTGTGGATCACAACAAACTCTGGAAAATTCTTAAGGAGATGGAAATACCAGACCACCTGACCTGCCTCTCGAGAAATCTGTATGCAGGTCAGGAAGCAACAGTTACTGGACATGGAAAAACAGACTGGATCCAAATAGGAAAAGGAGTATGTCAAGGCTGTATATTGTCACCCTGCTTATTTAACTTATATGCAGAGTACATCATGAGAAACGCTGGGCTGGATGAAGCACAAGCTGGAATCAAGACTGTCTGGAGAAATATGAATAACCTCAGATATGCAGATGACACCACCCTTATGGCAGAAAGTGAAGAAGAAGTAAAGAGCCTCTTGATGAAAGTGAAAGAGGAGAGTGAAAAAGTTGGCTTAAAACTCAACATTCAGAAAACTAAGATCATGGCATCTGGTCCCATCACTTCATGGCAAATAGATGGGGAAACAGTGGAAACAGTGACAGACTTAATTTTGGGACTCCAAAATCACTGAAAATGGTGATTTCAGCTATGAAATTAAAAAACACTTATTCCTTGAAAGAAAAGTTATGACTTACCCAGGCAGCATATTCGAAAGCAGAGACACTACTTTGCCAACAAAGGTCCATCTAGTCAAGGCTATGGTTTTTCCAGTAGTCATGTATGGATGTGAGAGTTGGACTATAAAGAAAGCTGAGTGCAGAAGAATTGATGCTTTTGAATTGTGGTGTTAGAGAAGACTCTCAAGAGTCCCTTGGACTGCAAGGAGATCCAACCAGTCCATCCTAAAGGAAATCAGTTCTGAATATTCATTAGAAGGACTGATGCTGAATCTGAAACTCTAGTACTTTGGCCACCTGATGTGAAGAACTGACTCATTTGAAAAGACCCTGATGCTGGGAAAGATTGAGGGCAGGAGGAGAAGGGGATGACAGCTGAGATGAGATGGTTGGATGGCATCACCAACTCAATGGACATGTATTTGAGTAAACTCTGGGAGTTGGTGATGGACAGGGAGGCCTGGCATTCTGCAGTCCATGGGGTCGCAGAGTCGGACATGACTGAATGATTGAACTGAACTGAACTGAACTGATTGGTTCTACCCCCAAAATTTGAGCTTATGATGTAGTGTCATTATAAGGTTTTTAAAATGAGCAGGTGAGGTGCAGAAAGGAAAAAAGAAGAACTAACTTCTCAGTCTCCATTTTATGAGGAGGAAACCAAAGGTTAAGTAAAAGTTCACAGAGTTAAGGCAAAAGCTCAGATTTTGGCCTTTCCATCTGTGTCTTTTCCAGCAGACCCTGAAACCATTATCTAGTTTATCTAAAACCAGGAAACTTCATTTGCTAATCCAGAAAACCCCCAGCTGAGCCCAGCTCACTATGTGGTTAACAAGGAAAATTCTTTAAAATGGCTTTTTTTTTCTGCTTAGTGTTGCTGGCATCAAGTATAGTTATTTATATGTTTTTCGTTTGCCACTTGATTTATTTTAGAGACTGACACTTTTACAAGCTGACATCTCAGCATACAGACACTCTTTTTTTTTTTACTCCACTGAATGCAGTTGATGGCACTTGCCTGATGCCATGCCGAGCAGAACCTAGTTAAAGGTTTCTCTTTGTGCTGCGATCCATCACTCCTTTTACAATTCTTCATCTAGAAGAGTGTAAACTGCCTCCTAATTTTGGCATCTGCTATCTGCCTTTCTGGCTGCTCCCTGTTGCTTCCTGATATCGTTCTGTCAGGTAGACACTTGAGGATTTCATTGCTACCTAGGTGTGCAGCAAATTCAAAATTATTTTACAGTTGTTTTTTTTTTTTAAAGCTCCTGTTGAGATCATTGTGATGGATGAGTGATTAATAGGAGATTCGGTATTGAAATAGAAAATTGATCAGCTGCTGTCAGTTAGTTGGTTATCCATTTATTTATTTCTACCATTTGAAGAATATTTACTGTAAGACACCTGAAGATTTAGAAAAAGAATATCACTTCCCTCAAGGAGCTCTCACTGTAGTGAACAATTGTAGGATCATCTGGTGATAACACTTTGGAGCAGATCAGCTTGCCTCCCAACTTTTCCATTTTTGCTGCTTCTATCTTTCTTTCCTTGTCCTTTTCCTAGAGCCATGCAGAGTGCCCTGCACTGGGGCCCTGTTTTTGTGGCTTTTCTAATGTCCTATTTAGCATTATAATGTAGCTGTCCTCTGCACATTTCTCTTGGGGTTCTGTTCTCTCCTTTTGTACCACTGAGTAATCTGTTATACCCATCCAGTGTGTTCATGCTGTAGCCTTTCTGGGATGAGATGTCACTTTGGGGACAGAGTTTTTCAGGTGCCATGGACCTGAATATGGGTGGGCATTTGTTAGGTCAGGAATTCCTTGGTTTTCTTTCTCAGAGACTGAAATAATGAATGCTTAAATGAATGTTTCAAGATGGTAAAATAATTTATCTCTTAATGTGAACGTTTGAGCTGGTAGCTGTCCAGGGGTGAAGGACAGCTTTTTCCCTGGAGATAATAACACCTCGATTCTTTCTGTCATGCTGTACTTCTGTTCCCTGGATGCTAACCTTATTCCCAAGGCAGGCTCACTGCTGTTGTATCAGGGTCTCACCCCAAAAGGAGTAGGAAAGAGGACATGGAGGGTAAGCAGTTTCCTTGTAAGAGCATGACCTGGATGTTGCATAAACTGCTTTTGCTTAAATCTTACTGGCTAGAATTAACTAAAAGGCCATACCTATGTTAATGGAATGCTGGCAAATCTTATACCTAACTAAAACACAGAGGTGATTTTTATGAAGGAAAAGAAGAGGAGAGTGGGTATTTGGGAAAATCGGCTATCTATGCCTCAGTGTATGTGTAGAATCTTTCATAAGAGAAGGACCATGTGAACTATCTGAAGTCACAGATGATTAAAGCAGAAAGAAACAATGTTTCTAAGTGTAGTACCTCATTGCAAGTAGTACATCTACTACTACATCAATGATGCAGTACATCATTGAAAATTATGTTTCAGCTGGCTGTTGAAATGTTACTTGAATTTCTTTTCCCAGTGTTTTCTGAGGAATACAAGGACATTAAAGACATCTATTCCAAATGAAATTGGTACGTTAACTCGTTAATTGCAGCACACCTGAAATTTTTTATTATTCCCTTTGTAGCTCTTGAATTTATCAGCATATCTGGTTGGGCATCTCTGGTCAGCCCTGGAGAAGCTGTTTTCATACTAATGATGACTGCTTGCAACCGTTCTATGGATCCCATTTTGAACCGAAACCAAGTCTTTCTAGTCAGTTTATTTCCACTCGGTTCAACCAGCTTGTCATGAGTGCCTACTATGTGTCTGGTACCAGATGCTGAGGTGCTATCAAAAGATGCCATCTCTGTTTTTCAGCATCTCACAAGTTAGGAGGTGAGACAGGCAAATCCATAAAAAGTTTCAAATGCAGGATAGACAGTGATATGTGTGAGACTAGAAACACTAAGAAAGTACTACAAGAGCACAGGAAGTGAGGGTGATTCTGACTGCAAGCGCCCAGAGCAAGAGCCTTCATTCAAGTTGTAGGACTTAAGCTGGAGAAACGTGTGGTATTTTACTTGCTGCACATGGGGCAAAGGCTCTCTCTGGTAAGTTTGTGGTTCTTAAGTATTGCTGCTGCTGCTGCTAAGTCGCTTCAGTCGTGTCCGACTCTGTGCGACCCCATAGACGGAAGCCCACCAGGCTCCCCCGTCCCTGGGATTCTCCAGGCAAGAACACTGGAGTGGGTTGCCACCTCCTTCCCCAATGCATGAAAGCGAAAAGTGAAAGTGAAGTCGCCCAGTCGTGTCCGACTCCCAGCGACCCCATGGACTGGAGCCCACCAGGATCCTCCGTCCATGGGATTTTCCAGGCAAAAGTACTGGGGTGGGGTGCCATTGCCCTCCCCGTCTTAAGTATTAGGTTAGTACAAAAGTTAATTGCAGTTTCGGCCCATGAATTTTAAAACATTGTAACTAGGTCTAAAGACATCTTTATTAATCAAAATAGGAACCATTACAATCAATACGTTCTTGCTAATGAGAAATAAGTTTGTTTATTCCTGTAGCATAAAAATCCATGCTTCAGGATTCAACAAACTCTTGGAAAGCATTTTCTGCCTCCTGCTGATTGTGGAAACATTTTCCTTACTAAAAGTTGTTGAGATGCTTGAAGAAATGGTAGTCAGTTGGCGAGAGGTCAGGGAATGTGGCAGATGAGGCAAAACTTCGTAGCCCAATTTGTTCAGTTTTTAAGCGCTGGTTGTGCACCATGTCATTGGGTGTTGTCCTGGAGAAGAATTGGCCCCTTTCTGTTGACCAGTCTAGCTGCAGGGGTTTCAGCTTTCAGTGCATCTCATTGATTTGCTGAGTGTACTTCTCAGATGTAATGGTTTTGCCGGAATTCAGACAGCTTTACTAGATCAGACCAGCAGCAGACAACCAGACAATGACCATGATCTTTTTTTTTTCTTTTTTTGCGGTGTAAGTTTGACTTTGGAAAGTGCGTTGCAGCTTCTTTAAAGTCCAACTACTGAGCTGGTTTTTGTCAGTTGTTGTATAAAATCCACTTTTTGTCACACGACACATCCAATCAAGAAATGGCTCATTGTTGCTGTGTAGATTATGAGAAGACAACATTTCAAAATGACGACTTTTTTGATTTGCTGTCAGGTCATGAGGCACCCAGTTATCGAGCTTTTTCATCTTTCCAATTTGCTTCAAATGCTGAATGATGGTAGAGTAGTTGATGTTGGGTTCTTTGGCACCTTCTTGTGTACTTGCAAGAGGATCAGCTCCCATGATTGCTCTCAGTTGGTCGTGGTCAACTTCTGATGACTGGCCACTATGCATTTCATCTTCAAGGCTCTTGTCTCCTTTGCAAAACTTCTTAAACCATCACTGCACTGTGTGCTTATTAGAAATTCCTGGGCCAAAATGTTGCAAGTTGTCTTTGCTGCTTTATGACACATTTTGAACTTGAATAAAAAAATTGCTTGAATTTGCTTTTTGTCTAATATCATTTCTATAGTTTAAAATATCTATAAAATAAACAGCAGGTAATGTTATTAGCAAAAAACATAAAGTGAGAAATGTACATTAAAATGATGTACAAAATAACTACATTTAGTTAATGTATTCCAATATCAAATGGCAAAGTTCAGCAATGTAAAATTGTAATTACTTTTGCTCCAACCTATTAGATTGATGTTGCTAGAAAATAGCAGGTAAAAGCCATGGGAGGAAAGGAGAGGACTGCTGTAGGCAAGTAAGGTTGGAAATACTGAATTTTTTTTGGAGTCAAATCATCCAGGTGTTTGCATACCAAAGTAAGAGACTAAGAAAACTCTGGGAATGGTGTGTAGGACATCTTAGATGTTGTGTATGATAACAGAAGTGTGTGTGTGTGTGTGTGTGTGTGTGTGTTTGAGGGAGATGGGATCCTTGAGGTGAAGGACTGGTTAGGAGGTGGTATTATTAGTCTAATTGGGAAGAATTAGCTCATTCAGTTCAATCAAAATGAACTAACAACCTAACCAAAAAATGTGTAAAAGACCTAAGTAGACATTTCTCCAAAGAAGACATACATATGGCCAACAAAACATGAAAAGATGCTCAGTATCACTAATTATTAGAGAAATACAAATCAAAACTACAATGAGGTATCACTTCACACCAGTTAGAATTACCATCATCCCCAAATCTGCGAACACTAAGTGCTGGAGACTGTGTGGAAAGAAGGGAGCCCTCCAACACTGTTGGTGGGAATGTAAATTGGTACAGCCACTATGGAGGTTCCTGAAAAAACTAAAAATAGAGCTACCATATGATCCAGCAGTTCCACTCCTAGGCATATGTTTGGAGAAAACCAGAATTTGAAAGGATGCATGCGCCCATGTTCATCGCAGCACTATTTACAATAACCAGGACATGGAAGCAACCTAACTGTCCATTGACAGAAGAATGGATAAAGACAATGTAGTATATATACACGATAGAATATTACTCAGCCATAAAAAGGAACGAAATTTTGTCATTTGCAGATACATGGATAGATCTAGAGATTGTCATACAGAGTAAGTCAGAATGAGAAAAACAAATATTGTGTAATATCACTTATATGTGGAATCTAGAAAAATGGTACAGATGAACTTATCTGTAAAGCAGAAATAGAGTCACAGATGTAGAGAACAAACATTGTCATCAAGTGGGGGAAGAGGGTGGGATGAACTGGGAGATTGGACTGACATATACACACAATTACATATAAAATACATAACAGATGAGAACCTACTATTATAGCACAGGGGAACTCTACTAATTGCTCTGTGGTGAGCTAAGTGGGAAGGAAATATAAAAAACCGTGGACAATTTTATACATATAACTGATTCACTTTGCTGCATAGCAGAAAGTAACACAACATTGTAAAGCAACCATACTCCCAATTTAAAAAAAGTATAAACTACGATTGGGGCATAACTGTGTAAGTATGACAAAAATTGTGAGGGTTTGATCACAACTGGTTTTGAGGGTGAGAGAAAAGTAGAAAGGCACTGTCAGTTTTCAAGACTGGACTGTTGAGAAGGTGATACCGCTAGTCAAATAAGAAACACAAGTAAATTCATGGAGATAATTGGGCCTATTAATACCCACCACCTCCTGTGTGCAAAAGATATCCAGAGGGCTTGGAAAACAAAGTGCCAAATAAATGTAAGATGATATTTTAACCTGTGCATTCTGAGGGAGCTGTCTGGAATGTTCCTCCCTGATGGCATGGACCATGGCTGGCTTACTTCCCACTGGACACTCAGAGTCTGGAGAGAGGCCAATGCATATGAGCACAAAGGTTCCAAAAGTCCGTAAAAAAGAAACCTGTTAAACTTTGTTTAACCCAGGATTTCATTTGGTCCAGAACTTTCTTGATGAAGCTATCCTATAAATGTCTCACAGAGAATTCTCCAGAACACATTTTGAGAAATACTGCCTTAGGCTAATATATGATGAATGATTCGATGAGTAAGATAAACATTCTAAAGATAGAAAGGGGTTGTGGTCTATGTCTGTCTGACTGTCAGACAGACTCTTTTCCGCCTAACAGAACTAACTGTAGTGAGATCTTCAGAATGAGTGTCCCTTGGCAAAAGCATAACCACAAAGAAGGATGAATGGCTGACCTTTCCCTCTCACCTGATCACAGGTTTTAAAAGACTCACCATCAATTTTAAAATGTGTCTTTAAAGCTCTAAATATGGCCCTAGGACTTTACTCTTCAAACTCGAGTTCAAGATAATGGTCACAAGCATGTGCTGGAGGCAATTTTGAGCACTTTAAAAGCTTCATTTAGTTTTCAAATGTTTATCAATGCTCCCGGCACCCTGGAAGGCCAAGAGAGGCTTTCAGAGTTCAATAGAAATGTAGAGAAAGGAATGGGGCACAGTGTTTAATTATTTTTTTAAAAAATATATGCTACTGGTTCTCTTATAGAGGAAAAAATGCGGTATGCACACACTGCAGAATTTATATATTGTCTATTGTTTGGCACCTCTGTGAGGAATGGGTAATATACAGAGAGAGAATATCAATGCAGCAAATATCAGGGATGTTTATTCCTTTCTAAGGAGAGATTTTAAGAAGAAAAGAAATACTCTCCTCATTTATTGCAGCATAACCTTTTTCATTTTTAAAAAGAAGGCTACACTGAAAAATTTTAAGACATTTTAGTAATCTCTGCTTTATAATATGTCAGACATTACTATAATACCTATATTACATAGGCCTTGTTTTATAATAATCAAGCCTGGAGTCAAGCCTTGGATGTTTCCCTGTTATACTAAAGCACATGTCCTTTTACTGCTTATTTAATAACTAGTGGCCATGCCTGCTTCTTGTCAAAAAAGACTCTTATTTCATGAATGATTAAAGTGCTAGAAACCCAAGATTTATGGTTCTCTTGCTCAGAATGCTCATGTGGCTCTTGTCTGATTAAAGATACCTATCGTTGAACATATTTCATTACAGTGTAATTCTTGGGTTACCAAGGTAACATTCAGGTTAATCAGCTGCACCACACTTTGCTTAATTGAGGGAGAGCACTTCAGCTCCCACTTCAGTCCATGAGAGATAGCAGTCTTGTGCTTTTGGGTTTTTTCAGTCTGACATTTGGAGGCTCTTTCAGATGCTCTTGACTTCAGAACTGTTTCCCTTTCTGGCCCTAACACATGGTGCTATGCCCTCACATTGGTTGTTCTTAAAGAACTAGGTTTTACAAAGGCCATTTCCCTATTTGGTATGTGTAAATAGGATCACATTATTATGTACTGTTCTCTGGAATTATAGTAAGATGATTGAAATTATAATTTTGTATATTAATGTCAGCATGTTGGAATGTGTTTCCTATTTTCTCTTCTTAGTTTTCTGAGTGCCTGACCACCTGAGTTACGTGAACAAAAATTTTTATTTGAAGTTGGGGGTTGAGAAGACGAGGCTGAACTTTCTAACTTTATTGGGCATAGTGAAATGTCTGAGTCAGTTGTACTACTTCATTTTTCTCTGAAAAAAGTGCAAGAAGCAACTCCTCTGGTCAGCTTCTACTTGCTGTACTGAGTCAGACACTAGATAGCATCAACCAAAGTGAAAATGGATGGCTGAGGACAGCTGTTGGAAACAGATGCATGGACTATTTAGTATCCAACATCAAGAGCCATTGTGTGAGAACCAGTCTATGAGATCATGTAAAAGCAAGACCTCTAAAAATTACTTTATATCTACCCATTCTGCTGAAATTCAATTAGGTGAGTTTGGGTCTTGACTAGAGAAAATTCAAAATAAAATGTTTTGATTAAAGGGCTGAAAAGTGATTCCACTGTTTTGTATTCTCTAGGGGGTTGTAGTTTTTTCTCATCAATAAATAAGGATATTAGGCCTTTTAATGTAATATTTGCTATAAATATGCCCCTAGTTTGCTATTTACTTTTCAGTTCTGATTATCTTGAGTATATGTAGTTAAATCAGATGGTTTTTACTTTGTGATTTCTTTTACTGTCTTAATCATTCTCTCTCTAAAACTTTGATATTTGGTACTATTTCTTTAGCTTTTGATAGATTATTTTTAAAAACAACTGAACTTTTAAAATTCAACTGGAATTTAAGTGGATACATGAGACAAGATAATGACTAAATTGGTTTCTTTTCCTGATGGATAATAGCTCTGTTTATCAAGACAGTATTCCTCTCCTCTACTGACTTTTGACTTTTTCTTCCATCATATATCATATATTCACGTGATTTATTTCTGAGCTATTTTGTTATTGACTTTTCAGTCTATTCTTATGCTATAATCATACCTTTTAATTAGTTTAGTAAATGGTAATAATTAGAACCCAGGTCTCCTTCATTGCAGGTGGATTCTTTACCAGCTGAGCCACCAGGAAAACCCATGAAAGTGTTAGTCACTCAGTCATGTCCAGCTCTTTTTGACCATATGTAGCTCACCGGTCTCCTCTGTCCATGGAATTCTCCAGGCAAGAATACTGGAGTGGTTTGCCAGTTCCTTCTCCAGGGGATCTTCCCAACCCAGGGATCGAACCCCGGTCTCTTGCATCACAGGCAGATTCTTTACCATCTGAGCCTAAAGGTTTAGATGTAAAATTAAAATCCAGTAGGACTAGCATTCCACCAAAAAATGAGGATTATTTGGTATTGTAGATAGCAGGTAAGCCTTTAAATTATAATTTTATTATTAACTTATGAAATGGTATCTTATGAACCTGTTTGCCTTTAAATATATATGTAGGTTCCAAAGTATAAAAAACATATTCATTCAGATTTAGACTATATTTGAAGAATTGCTTTTCTGTTTATTTCAAAACTTCTCAAAATTATATCCAGTACATATACATCTATGCCATGAAACCTGGTTTTAGAGAAATTTTCTCTGTTCTAAAAATAAGCTGCCATTAAACCCAGGCACAAAACAAAGCAGAGAAGATTAAAAATGGAAAATGCTACCACTTTATACTCAGATATTATTAAGGCAATTATGGGCATCCTTGGGCAATAAATAAGATCATGCTTCTCTCTTGCCCTCTTTTCCTAGTCCCTTCCCCCTTTAAAAAATACCTTTAAGCATAATTAAAGAAATTTTGCATGATATTTTTTATTCAAGGTATAAATTATATATCATCCCAACAGTCACCATGATTCTATCAATTACTGTGAATTGAGAATGCAGATCTCTCTGACTTAGTAGCATCCTTGTGTACCTGTTCTGTTATACATGTTACAGGAGACGTAAACAATATTCTAAAAGCACAAGCTGCTCTGGATTGATTACTCTGTCTACCAGAATTTAGCTGCTTTCAAATAAGGATATTTAGCCAGATATAATCTATGCAGCTTTTTTCCCATTCTAAGAATTAGCATTTAATCTCTGTTTAGCTGAAACTTAGTTAGCAATGTCGACACCTCTGCATTTTAACACTGGGATTTCTTTGTGGGACACAATTCCTTTCAATCAACTTAATATCCCATCTTGGTCTCTAAGGGACAATAATTGAGTTTAGGCTAGTTTTAAATAGCGATAAGGACAGGGAACACAGATGGGTATTTCATTGATTAACACTAACCCTGCCCTGAGGCCCCAGTGTCAGGCATTAGATTAGGACATTACGAAGAGAATGACAGAGTTTTGGTACTTTATTCCTCTCAATAACATTCTTTCACATATTAAGTTTATCCCCCCTAGGTAGCTACTTTATCATGCAGAAGGCCTTAATCCACTGATGTGACTCTCTCTGCTCTCACTTTGATGCAGCGTCTGTTTACAAGAGTAATGCGGCCTGTGTAAGACAAAGTACTCGGGACAAGGACAACTGAATAAGGCTTTTAGATGCACAGTGATCCGACCTAAAAACAAAACAAAGCAAAACCCACACCGCTCACAAACACACACACAAACACGGAGGCAAACCCACAAGCACAGGCACGCCTGCACGTACAAACGCCAACAAAACTGAGGCTTTTTTGGAAATGCAATTATGGTGCTTGCATCCTGAAGAATCAGACATTAGGATTTCATCAAGAAGACCCTACGTTACTGATCTCCTTGTTTGGCACTTTATCTTTTCTTCACCTTTGACCTTTCTTTCAGGCTCTCTTCAAGGCGTCCTGAACGTAAGCCCTTGTGGTGTTCTTTTAGAAGTAGGATTGCTGCCATCCCCTCTGGTGAATTGAAGCAGCTGCCGGAATCAGTGACAAGGTTGGGTCCAGACTTGGTATCCTGGCTGGGAAAGAGATTATGGGTCAGTCCCCAGTGCTAGGATACAAAAGATTCAAGCAGTTCAGGATTTTTTGGATATCCGAAAAAGATTTCATGAAATTTGTAAAGATCTAACAGTGCATAGCAGATTTCATGTGGTCTAAACAGCTTATACGAAGTCAAACACCCGGCAGTCAGCAAATGGTGTTTTCACAGCTATGCAGTTTTTCCAAGATTGAACAGGCCTGAAATAGTTTAATTCCACCAAATTGTGTGGTTGCTGGAAGAAGCCAGTGGTGGTCTTTTACATTTAGCTGCTTTAATTGTTAATGGGTATCTTAAGTTTAGAGCACCCCCTGTTTATATGCTCATCTTTGTAAATTTAGATAATCAGGCAGTGACTTTATTCTTCAAAGCACTAGTAAGTTATAAGGTAAGATACTATAGGAAGTATACATTCTGTAGGAAATAAATGTATTGAAATAAAAATTTATTTAAATGAAATATTTTCCCCATAAAATGAATAAACTGTACCTTAAAAGACTTATGTTTTATCGTTTGTCATCATCTCGTCTCTCACCAAAGTCTCAAGGGAAAATCTTTGAGACTTACCTAAGGTTGAAAGTTTTTTAAAAAACATTGTAATATTCTTACCTAAATGTAATTGTGAAGAGATATATTGTAATTCCATGTTGAATTTGTACATTTCTGATTATCCAAAATACAATCTGTCAAAATCTTCAGCATTTTGAAGGGAGAAAATTAAGTATATTTATTACTCATGCCTTTCTCTTTCTTTTCCTTCATCTACTTTTCCTCCAGAAATTTTTAATAGAAATCCACAAAATAATTGATATTGTGATCCCTGTGTATTAAAGATAGTATGTAATAAATAAGCAAAAAGCAGGAAAGATTTATTTTTATTATTTTTTTAATATTTGTAAAAGACAGAATATTTGGCATGACCTGCACATTCACATCAGAGACTGTTGGAATGGTCAAACAAGTCCTCTGGTGTTGACCATTGCTGCAGTTAGGGGCAGCAAACATCACCCAGTACTTTCACAGTGCATTGTTGCTGTCCTAAAATTGCCTCCTTAAGGACAGTGGCATGTTTTTTCTTGCTCTTCAGAGCTGATAGTATGTTCTGGAGGTCAACACTGATGATTCATACTTATTTTTCAATTAGTTGGAAACATGCTAACCTATGTTTGGATCAAGTCACGCGTACAGAGCACCAACTCTGGAGCTTCCTACCAAGAATACCTCTTCATCTAGGCCAGGACATGCATCATTTCAGAGATTTACAAAGCTACCAGAGATCTTAAAGATTCTCTGGTTTTGTGGTTCCTAAATTTTTATCAGTCAAGACCTCTTTTATTATTATATCTTTATGGTACACATGTTTTGAAAGATTTGAAATATGTAACTTATGAGTTTTGTTTCCTTTAGGCTAAAAAAGAATTGCAATTCATTCAGGAACAGTCATCTGTTTGGGATGTTGATTCTTGGAGATTTTTGTGGTCCCAATTTGGGTACCTGTGATCTCAGGTGACCTTGTTCTATCCATGAAGGATTTGCACTTACCTAGGGCCCTCCTCCCCCCACCGCCTTCCATTGAAGATCACAGAGTTCGTTTGAAGCTGAATAGAAACTGGGCTCTGGATAGAAATGAATTGTCTAGTAAGTCTAATCAAAGTTTTTCAGAGAACAGGTAAAAAATGTGATGGTTTTTCACCTCTGGACAAGTGGAATCCATCTAAAGGCAAATGTATTTTTATATACAATTAGTCTTGTCTTTCAGATGTTTGGGAAACTCCTAATGACTAAATTCTCACACCAACAATCACAACAAAGAAAACCATTGTGTACTCTTTAACACACTCTCACAAGAGTTTCATCATTATGAAGAGTGGCTGTTATGACATTCATATGAGTCTGACCTGAGTTAGCAAAAGCCAGGAAAATCGATTAGAGAGGAAAATTTGACCTCACATTTTGTGTTCCCACGGGGGCTGCCTGGAGCCTCGGGGCAGCCCGAAGCTGACATGTGGCTCATCTCTGACACGATTTTGAAATAAAATGAGGTGGATGGTGAAGCTCAATCCTTCCAAAAAAAAAAAATCACAGAGTGTCCCTTTGGTCCATTCAAGTTCCCACCTAAGCTCATGCTTTCATGCCATTTGAGTCCTAAATGAAAGCTACTATATAATGAGGCAAAACTCTAATGTGGAAAATGAGGCCGTTGATTTGAATTCCTAGGTTAGATTTTTTTTTTTTCCCTACAGTAATCATTTGCTCATCTTGTGCTGGTGGATTTGGTCTCTTGCATTTTCTGAACGTCCAGGAAAAGTTAGCTCAAGTTTTGCTCCCTCTGCCATTAACAGATGGCACGCAGATCTAAGCATAAGCTGTGGCTCCCGGGCCACAGGCAAAGGGTGAGGGCCGCTCCCCTGTGGACACCCTCAAAAGGCCCTAAGCTTGAGCAGCACAAATGAAAAGGTCTAGTGCTGGTGTTAATTACGCAGAAACCACACAGAAAGTGTTGGCTGTTACTGAGTTGAGAGGTTGGGCATCTCTTCTTCCCCAGATAAAAGGCTTGATATGAAAACATTTTGCAGAGGACAATGAAGTGAAGATTAGCATAATCTTCTGCAGTATCCTCGGTAAGCTATCCATGAGTGAGTTGCTTTTTTCTCATTCCTCCGGCTCTAATGTCTGGATTTAAGGAATGGTATTGTTAAAAGTAGGCTTTGTCCGTGGAGCCTGACAGTTGTGTTTTTCCCGCCTTCATGTGATCATCCTAGTTGCTAGTCCCCTGGTCTCTGGCTAAGCAGACAATGGAAGGAAAATGAAGTGTCAGTTCATTGACAGAACCTCTCTGTGCTATGTTATTCTTAATCCGGACTCCTCAGTGTTTTCTTTTCTTTTTCCTCTCTTTTTTAAACATTCTCTCACCCATGCACCCTGCTTGAATAGGGGAAAGTCCATTTAATACCATCCTGAGGGAAATGTAGAACAAGTAACACTGAACTTTGGAGCTTCAGGCAGCTTTAAATAAAAAATATTCAAATTGTGTTGTTTTCTCTGTACTTCAACCGGAACATTAAACTGCCATCCGTTCTTACATTTTATATCAAAATGTGAGTAGCTGTTAAAGTGGCTATTCAGATGTATGAAACTAAAAGCCTCAAGTGCTACGGTTTTTCACGGGGAGAATTTAACTACTTGCACAATGCAGCTTAATGCAGTTCTCTCGGGGGCTGGTCCAGAGGCTAATGCCCTCATGTGTTGACCACTTTGATCCTGGCTGCCCCGTTTTAAGTCTTGCTATGACTGGTTAAGCTAGTGCTCTACAACCCCGGGGATAACTTGAGGGTTCTGAAAGTCACGAGGCTCAGTCCCCAAGATCAAAATATAAAAATAGGTCTGGGGTCAGGGAACTCGACAGGCTCCCGGAAGCTCTTCACTTCTCCGGCTGGAGACTGTCTCTTATGTATTTAGAATTCGTCATTAGGATTCTGACAAAGAAGTGCAGTATGGGATTGCTGCGGGGCAGGCTCTTTGAATCCTCTTCCTGATAAAAAAAGAAAACCCGTCTTCTGACTGCTGACAGGAGATAAGGCAAGTACAAGGAACGCATTAAAAAGCAGCTTATGTCTATTGATGGCTGAAGAAAGTTAGGATGGCTGAGTTTTAAGTTTGGGTGAAAACTCTAGAGTTTATTTGCTATACAAGATGAGTTTGGGGAGTCACAGGTGGTTTCTAAAGGCTTGGAGAGCCCCTTAATATCTTAAAAGCCTGTGTCAGATAATTTGTTGACCTTCCCAAAGTTCCATCAAGGACAGTTTTGACATGGATTCCACTCTGGACCTAGACTTTGTACCTGTTCTACTGCCCGTGTTTAACCCATCAGACTTGGCTAAGATTTTCTTTCCTTATATGAATCCTTAGAATAAATCTGATTTTCTTTCATTGAGGCAATTCTTCCACTTCAGTCTGTATTCCAAATTGAGGTCAACACTTGATGCAACCAAAATCAACTGGGCCTGTTTCAGTGGCCAGGGGTGACTATGTCGCTATGGTGTGACATCAAACAAGAAAGGGACTTTATATGTCACCAATAGTTGCTGTACCATGATACCAAAGTATGACCTGGAACCAAACATCCAACCAGATCACTCCACCAGGAGATTTGGTGATTTGTGTGGTCAAGTGAAAGGAGCTCTTGATGTGGAGTTGGCACACCTGTGAATTCCAGTTCTGCTCTTAGCTGCTGGGTGACCAGACTGCTGTGACTATCCTTCCATTATCTGTGCAGCAGTCATCGCAGTGGCAACTCCATAGTCCTGTTGAGAGGATCAGAGGAGATCATGTCTCTTAGAGTAGCGATTCCCCGGTGGCTCAGACGGTAAAGCGTCTGCCTGAAATGCTGGAAAGTCGGGTTCGATTCCTGGGTTGGGAAGATCCCCTGAAGAAGGAAATGGCAACCCACTCCAGTACTCTTGCCTAGAAAATTCCACGGATGGTGGAGCCTGGTGGGCTACATACAGTCCATGGGCTCACAAAGAGTCGGACACAACTGAGCGACTTCACGATGTCTCTTAGAGCAATTTATAAACTGTAAATCTTCACACCTACAAAAGGTGTCATTATGGTTCTTTTAGAAAGTTTCCCACTGAACATTGACTCATTTAACAAATATTATTGAATGTTTACTATGTGCAGACACTCTGAAAGAAGTGAAAGTGAAGTCTCTCAGTGGTGCCCGACTCTTTGTGACCCCATGGATAGTAGCCTGCACCAAGCTCCTCCGTCCATGGGATTTTCAAGGCAAGAGTACTGGAGTGAGTTGCCGTTTCCTTCTCCAGGGAATCTTCCCAACCCAGGGATTGAACCCAGGTCTCTCACATTGTAGACAGACACTTTACCATCTGAGCCACCAGGGGAGGTTATGAAGACCAATAAGGCACAGTCCCTGCCCTTAAGGAAGTCAGAACCTAGCAAGAGGCAAATGAAACCAACCAACCAACAACCAAAACCAAACCAAACCAACTTGTACCTGGGACTACTATAAGTTTATGAAACTCTAACCCTTCTAACAAGTATTGGTGGAAAACTTGACTATGTACACTGCACTGTGCTGAATAATTTCTGTTGGTGGGAAATTACTGAGAAGTATGATGTAGTCATATATACTTTATAGTCTATTTGGGGAGGTAAGACATACATGCATGAATTCCTCTACCTACTAACATAAGACAGTAAAAGATAAGTGCCAAATGAACAAAGTACAGAATAAATTCAAAAGAGAGAGCCATAATTCCCAAGATGGAGTTTGATTTGGCCAAGTCTGAGAATGCTTAGAACTCTAATAGCACTTAATTTTATCTCCTTGAGGCACTTTCTCTGTCTACTGTATGTTCATTATAAATAACATTATCCTTACTACTGCTCCTAGGAAGCTCCCTGAAAGCAGGTTCTTATCTTACTCATTTTTTATCTTTTGTGATGCTTACTAAAATGCCTCTCACAGAGTAGACACTCAAATGATGTTTGTTCAATGAATATAGGTTAGCGGGATGATTTAATAGTGTGTAGACAGGGATACTAGAGACCTTATTTCCATTTGTGTATCCTCAAATCATTATTCTAGTTCACCTCGGTATCTTTCAACACATCCAGCAGCTTTGAATGAGTAAGTACATGAATTTTGAATGAACACACCTGGAACTTCTTTCTCTACACAGTCTAACCAAATGCCTTGCCCACACCATTTTTACATCTCTTGAAATCTGGCTTCCTCAGTGAAACGAAGCCTTTTACTCTGGACCAGGGAAGTGCTCACATCCGTTTTACACTCCCCATCCTTCTCCCCATGGGCAGAGGGAGAAAACACAAGAGAGATTCTTTTGCTTTTTCTCTTTTCATTTCTCAAAGAAACATTTTCCAAGGTGTTGTCTCTGATCTCAATTCCAGTTCTATCTCTAAAATACTTTGATTTACTTTACCTAAGTAGCGACTTATGTGGTGGGTCAAAGTCCCCATCTCGGAGCTTTACAAGGTGCTGATGGGTGATTCTAAATTCTGGAGGTCACTAGGGCCATGTAATTTATTTGTGATTAAAAAAAGCTCAATGCTTAGTGCAGTTAGAAACTTAATGTTTTTAAATAATAAAATGAGTCATTTAATCAATTCTTCCTGAACATTTTTGAGAGTGTTAAACTTATGACATTGCTGTAGCTTGAAAAGTTTAGCAGTTTGTTTTCTTTTTGTTGTTGCTGGAAACCTGCTGTGGCATTAGTAGTATGAATAGTTGGCCACACGATGCTGTTCTTTTCCAAACCTCTCTATGAGTGGGAGTGAGAGGTTGTTGGGTGATACAAAGTGTGAGTGGTATGCTAATGGCATGGAATCTTCTAGAATTCTTTTGGAGTGGTTTGTTAAGATGGTTTATTATTTCCCTATTTCTTTCCTCCTTCAAGTTATTCTACATGACCAACCTAAAGCAAGATGCCAGGCTGGAAGTGACTAATGCAAACAACTCATGCTAACCAGTGGCCTGCAGTGGCTCACTCAGAACTCAGTTAACACTTTTCTTTGAGTGCCACTGCTTTGCTATGACAGTCAGCTCTATTGCAGCCTTTGCTATTTCTGTGATATAAAAAGTCTCTGTATTTCTGTTTTTATTTCTCTCATATTTCTGTTGTGTCTAGGATACTACATTTTATCATATTTGATTTTCTTAAAAAAAAAAGCTCTAAGTTACCAGTAATATATGTTAATCATATCAACGCTGAAGAGTGGTCACTCAAGTCTGAAGCAGTGGACATTATTTTGAGGGGAAAAGAGCAAATATCCAGCAAACTCTCTGGTGGGTCTGAGAACTCTGTAATGCTGTGATGGGACCCCCAGGAGATGGCCAAATAATATTTAGTTGAGAAAGAAAGGCAGTTAAGCACTGGGTAAAGGAAAAGGGAAAAAATAATGCTGCAAAAAGAGAGCTTGAGGAAGCACTTAAACACTTGAGAATTTTCATAGACCCGCTATGATGCAGGTCACTAGAATGCCTTCATTGTCACTGTGGGTCTACTGCTTTTGGACCACAGGCAAGGAGGACTGGGCCACAGGAATTTTGGACACTATTAAAAATAAGTGAAAGTCAGCAGGATTGAAACAACATCCTAGAATCGTTGTTAGGCAGTTACTACTTGTCTAGTTTGGGTAGAGTGGTAATCTGACTTTTGGGGATGGCTCAGGGCAGAGGTGTTGTAAACCCACGCATATTGTCAGCTGTGCCTTTGCCGCACAGGATCCCTTGAGATTAAATTTTGCCACACATGATCACTTAAGGTTTAGTTTTTTATGCAAAATGTGGGTGGGTTTATTAATTTGATTGGAATAAGGGAGCTTAAATTACATTGATGATGGTGATGGAATACAGTTCTACTTTAAATGATCTAATCAATGTGCTAACTTTTAAAAGACTTGCAGATTTAGAAGGTGAATTGGATGAGTAATTAGTTCAAAACAGTAAGCTCTAAGGGCAGGAAATTTTTGTACCTCATGCATATTTGTACCTCTAGCCTAGAGCACAGGTCCAACACAGAGAAGATGCCCTCCAAATACTCAGTAATTTATGTTAAATTTATCTGTCTTAATTTTAACAGAAACATACCTAGAGGAAAACTGATATGACTCCCCATCTGACAAAAAGTGACTTTTGGTAAACTTAGCATTTGGATATTTTGGCGCTTTTTACCAATGAGGGTATAAGTAGTTGACCTGAGAACATGATGTGATGAGAGGCTCCTCTGCACTCTTGTTTGAAATTATCACCATTAAGTACATGCCTTTGGTAAAGAATCTACCTGCAATACGGGATACCTGGGTTTGATCCCTGAGTTGGGAAGATCCCCTGGAGAAGGGAAAGGCTACCCACTCCAGTATTCTGGCCTAGAGGATTCCCCAGACTGTATAGTCCACGGGGTCACAAAGAGTCAGACACGACTGAATGACTTTCACTTTCACTTTGATTAAGACATAGATTTTAGAAGGCTTTTGTTCAAATGCACGTGTCATCTGGGATGGGCATAAATTAACCTATGCATATTCTATAAAGATTAAGTAGTAGAAAGCAATTCCTTGAGTAAGCAGAACCAGAACAGATCTGTGAAGAAGGCTGAGTGCCGAAGAATTGATGCTTTTGAACTGTGGTGTTGGAGAAGACTCTTGAGAGTCCCTTGGACTGCAAGGAGATCCAACCAGTCCATTCTGAAGGAGATCAGCCCTGGGATTTCTTTGGAAGGAATGATGCTAAAGCGGAAACTCCAGTATTTTGGCCACCTCATGCGAAGAGTTGACTCATTGGAGAAGACTCTGATGCTGGGAGGGATTGGGGGCAGGAGGAAAAGGGGACGACAGAGGATGAGATGGCTGGATGGCATCACTGACTCGATGAATATGAGTCTGAGTGACCTCTGAGAGCTGGTGATGGATAGGGAGGCCTGGCGTGCTGCAGTTCATGGGGTCGCAAAGAGTCGGACACGACTGAGCGACTGATCTGATCTGATCTGATGGGTGAAGAAAGGAGACATAAGATGTGTGGTACCATCCACCTTGAAAGTCACTGCATTAGGCAATCAGGATACAGACTTGGATGATATAAGGGGTAGGTTTTGGATGCTACCTGCCTCAGGTTCTGGCTCAAAGGTTAAAACGTCCGCCTCCAATGCGGGAGACACAGATTCGATCCCTGAGTCGGGAAGATCCCCTGGAGAAGGAAATGGTAAACCACTCCAGTATTCTTGCCTGGGGAATCCCATGGACGATGGAGAAGCCTGGTAGGCTACAGTCCATGGGGTCTCAGAGAGTCGGACATGACTGAGCGACTTCACCTTCATCTTCATGTACCTCAGGTTCTGTTTACCCTTTTGGTGCTGTACAATCATGATGTTGACCTTGTAGCATGAATTCTAAGAACCCAACAGACTTGTCCTTAAACCTGCTCTGCCACTTTTGATCTTGTTTGTGCTAAATTTAGTAATTTTGACTTTTCCCATTGAATAAGGGGAGATGAGTCAGACCAGGCACGAGCCCAACGCTATCCCAGTCAAGTTGGTTGTGTGTTGTTCTTAGTGACTCTGTGTCTTCCTATTTTGGTGAAATGCCATGGAAAAAAGCTGTTATAACACCTATTATAGTATTTCCAGAGTGGCCCAGCAGGAGAAAAAAACATTCAAGAGAGAAAGATTGGAATGTAGAGACAAAATAGCTGGGTCTAAGAAGGGTGGTAGACAAATGAGGGGAACAGGAGCTAAATGTAGCAGTTATGTGGAGATCATAGTGCCTGTGCTGAACTTTGGATTTCCCACCTTTGCTGGCATAGTAACATTTAGTGGTCTGTCAACATGTGTGAGAGGCAGCAGGGGACGATGTGGTTGGAACCTGACATGGGAACAGTTAAGACTGTACACTCACTGAAGACTTGAAGAATTTTAAATAGTCACTACAATGCCTACAAGCTGAAAGGTTATGCGGTCTTCCAATTCCCCCTCCTCTCGAGGTCTAATGGACTCATAGCATGATTGAAAGTGTACCCTTTCTCTGCTACAGATTGCTTTACCAGTGGAGGAGAAGAGGTGGACTGCTATGCTATTTGTTGAACATCTCTCTAGCTCTGCTTTATGAAGGAGGGCAGAGGTCTCACTACTCTCCAGTTAAGGTTGTGTGGTGTTAGGGAAAGAGCAATGAATATGGAGCCTGGAGATCGGCTTTGATTCCCAGCTCTCCCCTTAATGAATACTGTCATGTCAGTAACACCTTCAGCCTCCGTTTCCTCATCTGTGAAATCCACAATGTTCAACACAATATATCTACCTCAATGTGCTATAATGGAGATAGTCAGATTGTATGTATGAATGTGCTGAAATATCTCACAACTATAATATTATTTTTATTTGCAAGACTGATGTGCATGAAAGAAAAGCTAATGCTTTTAATACCGTGTGTATAATTAGCTATTTAATGTAGTTAAGTATTGTAGTATGTGCAGGAAGAAGTCAGAATAGGGAGATGTTGGTATGAATTGCACAGGCCAGGAAAGTTTTTAGATTATTTCCGTTTGCTACCTGCACTTATTCATTCCTCATCATTCCGAATGTCTTCTTACCCTTGAACAAAGCAGACATAGTTAGCGCTGGCTGCCTTTGTTCCCTGACAGTAGTTAAAGCTTCAATTAGGCTGGTATCCATTGAAAGTTGACATACCCATTTCTTTTACGTATTTGTACAGACATAGAAGCAAGTCTGTATTTGGGTTGTGTTTTGGCAGGGTTTGAAGTCATGTTCAAAGATCTAAAAGAATTGAATGACTGAGGACACAGACTGGAATTCTAACCTTCAGTTTATGTGCAAAATCAAAAACATGCAAAGTTTGTGGTATCTGAGCTTCATCTGATCGTTCGAACATGAAAGTATAAAAAGAAGGCCCAGAAATAGGAGTCTTGTCAGTTTGAATGTTAGTTAAATAAGTACATAAGATAAACAGTTCATGGAAGGTTATGCAGCTGAATTTTCAATCAGAATGCACAGGAGACTGTTGCAGTACCGTCTCCTGATAACCAGAGCCTGCTGGGTTTGTTGCTATCCTGCTTAGGCAGACAAGGTTGTGAGTTTTAATGCTGGGAGCTTTAGTACACCTACATCTTCCTCTCTTTAAACTTTGTTAGATGTGCTGACTCAAATCCCATTCTTCCTTGCCTTAATATTGTTTAGGAAGTGGGTAACAATACCTCAGTTCAGCCACCCCTTTGCTTCCCTGTTATTGCTCCCATGATGAATTTTCCACTGTGAGTGCTAGAATCAGTTGGACTTCTTGGACTCTTCTTATCTTCTTAGGGAGAAGAGGGATATAAAGTAAAGGTTCCTGGTGGTCACAGAGTAGGAAAGGATCTGGTGCTGTGTTGTGCTTAGTTGCTCAGTCATGTTCGACTCTTTGCGACCCCAAGGAGGAGTCAGGCTCCTCTGTCCTTGGGGATTCTCCAGGCAAGAATATTGGAGTGGGTTGCCATGCCCTCCTCCAGGGGATCTTCCCAACCCAGGGATTGAACCCAGATCTCCCATATGGCAGGCATATTCTTTACTGTCTGAGCCACCAGGGAAGCCTAAGAATACTGGAGTGGGTAGCCTATCCCTTCTCCAGGGGAACATCCTGACCCAGAAGTCAAACCAGCTCTCCTGCATTGCAGGTGAATTCTTTACCAGCTGAACTGCCAAAGGATCTGGACCCCGGGTATTTGTGAACCAAGTGTGAAGAGTCCTGAGACCCATTCTTTTCTTATACTCTCCATAATAAGAGCAGAGATGGTCTACAGTGGTGTACTTCAGTCCACCGATTTTTGGATAGTAGGTTTGTGCGGATGTTTGTGGAGTGGGGCAGTGTGTGGAGTGGGGAAAAACAATGGCTCAAGAGTCCAACAGACTGAATTTTGAATCCTGTTTCTTTCACGTGCTCGTTGCCTGACTGTGGGAAACTTATTTCACCCTCTGTGAGTTCATTCCATTTTTACAGCAGAAGCAACTTAAGATCTACTATTTATGGTCGTTGTAAGAGTTCAGTAGTGTGATGTTGCTGAAGAGCTTCGAGAAACCACTGCTTGTCACAAATTCAGCGCTCAGTGAGTGGCTGCTTGTCACTCATGTTCACCCACCATAGTCATGTATAAATGGAGAATTTGAGCCTACTGCATTTTCTCCTCAGTGCTTTTGCCTGGAAAATCCCATGGACGAAGGAGCCTGGTAGGCTCCAGTCCATGGGGTCGCTTAGAGTCGGACATGACTGAGCGACTTCACTTTCTCTTTTCACTTTCATGCATTGGAGAAGGAACTGGCAACCCACTCCAGTGTTCTTGCCTGGAGAATCCCAGGGACGGGGGAGCCTGGTGAGCTTCTGTCTATGGGGTCGCACAGAGTCAGACACGAATGAAGTGACTTAGCAGCAGCAGCAGCATTTTCTCAGTTTTACTTTGAGGTTTTCACTTTTCCCGTTTCAGTATCTGGTAACAGCATCCCCCAGGAATGAGTCTGTGCTGATTTAAGAAGACAAGCGCTGAGGTCCTGCCTCAGTGGCTTTGACCGCCGCCTTACTACAGTGACATCCTCTTCCCTGCCTCTGGCCTGGCCCAGTCTTTATCTTTGTTCTTATTTTTGCTCTCTGTTTCTATCTATCCTTTCTACCCTTCTATCTTTACGTACATGCTCCATTAATTCAAATGCCACTATTATGAATGTGCAAAGAAAAGGAATACAAAGTCAAATAATAGGGAACCCCCCTCCAAAAAAACCCTACAGTGAAATAACCATAACAAACCAAACTTTCCCAAGCACCAAAATGTTTAATAAAAAGACTGCATAAATTATCTGTTTTATTTTTCTGTGTTAAGTTCTTTCATGCCTTTGATATTAACAAAGTGAACATCTGCTTCAAAAATTTCTATGCTGTGTTGGTGTCCTAAATATCCATATTATTATAATGCACATTCATATATACACACACAAACATATACATTTAAAAAACAGTGATGAAAGGAAGGCACAGTAAGAACTTATATTAAAAGAATAAAAAAGTAGCTGAACTATACCTAAAATATGCACCAATTGTTGAATCCGCTTCTAATCCTGCCCCAACTGTGAAGGGATTGCCCATTCTCTAGACATGTGTAGAGACTAGCAAATTAGTGGAACAGCTGTCTAAGTGTGGCATTCTTTAGATAATGTGATTTTAAAGAGTTTCAGTAAATATCAGTTATAAATGAGAGGTTTGGGTTGCAAATATTAGACCCAAATGCTGTAGAATGCACAAGTTGGAAGAGACGTTATAGATGTTTTAGTCCAATCACCTGTTGTTTTGTCTGAATCATTGTTTTGATAGTATTTTTGCCACGTGATTGGTTAGTCCCTGCCGGAACACCTTTAGTGATGGGGACCTTGTTGCCTTCCTAGGAAGCTCCTTCCATTCTTAGATGATTGTGATGATTAGAAAGCTCTTCCTTATATACTGAGACAATGTTGTATTCTCCAGGGATTCTTGTTCTAACTAAGGCATAGATTTTCTCTCTCCAGGTTTACTGAGATATAACTTTTAAACCATAAAATTTGATCATGATGTTAAAATTTGATGATTTTAGTAAATAGGTTAAAAATTGTACAGCCATCATCACAATCTGGTTTCAGGGGGTGATGGAGTTGTTCAACCATCACCCCCTAAAATCTGCCCATGTCTGACTGAGATCAATCCTTACTTCCATCCCCAGCCCTGGGGAACCACTGATGTGCTTTTGTCTCTGTTGTTTTGTGATAACTAATCATTTGCATAAGTGGAATATACAATGTATAGGCGTTTGTCCCTGGCTTTTGTCATTCAGCATAATGTTTTTTTGGTTTACTTATGTTATTACATTTAACAGTGGTAGCCGTGTAGTTCATTCTTTATTGTAACTGAGTGGCATTTTCTTCTACAGATGTACCACATTTTATTTATCCATTCACTAATTGATGGATATTTTGGATATGTTTAGTGTTTGCCTATTTTAAATCATGCTGCTATGAATATTCATGTAAATAGCTTTGTGTGTACATTCATTTTGATTTCTCTTTGGTAGATGCCCAGGAATGGAATCGCTGTTGCATGGTTAATTTATGTTTAACTTAAGAAAAAAATTAACTTCCAAACTGTTTTCCAAATTGCTGGTGCCACTTTACATTCCTAGCAGCTATGTATGTGGGCCCCAGTTTCCTCACACCCCTGATAACATTTTATGCCATTATAATTTTTGACTATAGCCATTCTAATGGATGTGCAGTGGTATCTCATTGTGATTTTAATTTGTATTTGTCTAATGATTCATGATGTTGATCATTTTTCATGTGCTTGTTCACCATCCTTGTATCTTCTTATTTAAATTTTTTGCCTATTTTAAAATTGGTTTTTTGTTTTAATCTTCTTGTTACTGAATTGTTCTTCATATATTTTGGATGAAAATTCCTTATTAGCTATGGTATTTATAAAAATCTGCCTATCTGTAACTTGATTTTTTATTTTATTAATGGTATCTTTTGAGGACTAGAAGTTTTCAGTTTTGATAAGGTCTAATTTGTTTATTTTTAAATGGATTTTATCTTTGGTGTTAAGAAAGCTTTGCCTACCTCAAGCTTGCAAGATTTGCTCCTATATTTTCTTTAATAAGTTTTAGTTGTAACTCACATTTAGGTCTGAAATCCATATAAAATTAATTTTTGTGTGTGGTGTGAAATAAAGGCTATCAACATAGAGAGGAAAGAGCAATTTGTTCAGCCTAGAGTAATGAGAGAAGGTATCCAAAGGAGAGGTAAAAACTTTTCACTCTGGGCTTGAGCTGGACAGATCTTCATGGGGAAGAAGCATTCGGGCAGATCAAGTACGTGAAGAGACACCTGTTTCTGCACATATTACACTGCAACTCTCTTTACCCGAATAGAGGGATGGTTCAGTCATGGCATCCTGCTGACCTTGCACATCTCCACTTAGGCCAAATAAGCAAGACTTGACTGTGAACTGACCAGAGTTTGGTGAAATACTGTGAAATTCCTCCTGAGGTAATGGGAGATGAGCCTGGTGAGGAGCCACCACAACGCAGCTTTTATCTTGTGGGAGGCTGCCGTAAGGTATTCATCTCCTGAGTTTCACTTGAACATAGGACTTTCCATCTCACTTCCTGTTCCCATCCCCTTCAAGCACATCTGCAGGCTTCTGTGCAAGTCTGTCAAACTGCTTGTCTGTCATCCAGGTTGTGGCAGAGCAGCCTACCACATACTACCTCTTGTCTGGCTCCTGCAGCTCAGTGTCATCCTGTGGGAATAGGGATGCAGGAGCTGACCCCATGCTCTTCTTGCTTTGGCTGGCCGTCTAGGTAACATGTTTGAACCTCTTTAGACTTCATTGTTGTTTAGTCGCTGCTGCTGCTGCTGCTGCTGCTGCAAAGTCGATTCAGTCGTGTCCGACTCTGTGTGACCCCATAGACGGCAGCCCACCAGGCTCCCCCCGTCCCTGGGATTCACCAGGCAAGAATACTGGAGTGGGTTGCCATTTCCTTCTCCAATGCATGAAAGTGAAAAGTGAAGGTGAAGTCGCTCAGTCGTGTCCGACCCTCAGCGACCCCATGGAATGCAGCTTTCCAAGGCTCCTCCGTCTATAGGATTTTCCAGACAAGAGTACTGGAGTGGGGTGCCATTGCCTTCTCCTGTTTAGTCGCTAATGGTGCCTAATTCTTTGCGATCACTGTCTCCTGAAGTTTGCTCGAATTCATGTCCACTGAGTCAGTGATGCTATCTAACCATCCCATCCTCTATTGCCCACTTCTCCTTTTGTCTTCAGTCTTTCTCAGCGTCAGTGTTTTTTGCTTCATATCACCTTTCTATATACATCTTGGGACATGAGAAAGCTAACCTAGCAGAGGTGTTTGTTGCTGCTTCCCCACTGGACAATTTCTCCATCCCCAGCCCTAGGCTGTGAGCTCATCTATATTCCCAATGTTTAGTAAAAGGTATTGCACAGTTGCTTAATGTGTGTGTGTTTGTGTGTGTGTGTGTATTTAACAGAATGAATTAAGAAGTAAGCAAGCCAGCACGTTTATTGTGCCTGGACTAAAGGTGGAGTATGTAAGGGTGGGTAAGAGAAGAAGGTGCAACAACTGGGGCTGACCGTGGAGGGTCTTATATGCTATGCAATAGATTGGGCAGGGCGGTGCCCTGAAGACTTTAAAATGAGAGAATAACATGGTTATATCTGTCTTTTTAAGAAACTCTCAAAAGATTAAAGATAGGGAGACCAACTAACCAACTAATGAACTAGAAATTCAGATGAGAAATGATGAGAGTCTACATTAAGAACATAGTAGTGAGATTGCTGAAGCTGAAGCTCCAATACTTTGGCCACCGACTCATTGGAAAAGTCGGGAATGACTGAAGGCAAAAGGAGAAGCGGGTGGCAGAGGATGAGATGGTTAGGTGATGTCACTGACTCAATGGATATGAAATTGAGCAAACTCTGGGAGATAATGGAGGACAGAAGGGCCTGGTGTGCTGCAGTCCGTAAGGTCACAAAGAGTCGGACATGACTTAGCGACTGAACAATAATAGCAACAAAAATGAGGTTGACAGTAAGGAACTAGATTACAAAGAGTTTCATTTACTCTTGTTTTTGTTTACTTCTTTGTTTTTTGTCTTTTTAATTTATTTTTTGGTATAAACAGTAGAACTCATGCTGACTTAATACAAAGGAAAAAAAAGCCCAGAAAACAAAAATCAATAAATGTAATTTCATCGATGTTCATTTATTTTTTATTAGTTTTGCTCTAAGTGCTTTACTATTTAATTACTTGTTTTTTCATAATATTTAAAACAATTTTATGTTTAAATAATTATATCTAAGCATCCTGAACTGTTCTGTTTTAAAAATCTGGATTCAACATTTCTGAGGTGACTAAGATATTTCATCATCTCATTAGCTTATATCTGATCACATCCGACAGCAAAATCTACCATTGGGCTCTACTACATTACAAGCACCTTGAGGACTGGAATCACAGATTATTTAAATTCTGTATTATTTGTAGCACCTATTTTGGCATTGGACCCATAGTAGAAGTGTAATAAATATTATTTGGATGACAAAAGTCACCTATTTAATTATGCAAAAGTCTTATCTGAAAAAACCCTTATCTAAAAATATTAAGACTTTTTAAAACAAATCACAAATATAAAAGTAATTTAAGTACAGAAGTCACACCTCATAAAGACTTTGATCTTTATTTTTATCTTTTCAAATATCAGTTATAGTATACCTAATCTATTCTCAAACATATCATAAGCAATTCAGATTTAAATGAAATAAAGAAGATCCCACTCTTTTAGAAATATAGCATTTAGTTAGTGAAGGAAGATATATCCTTATTTGAAGCTGTTAAATGACAAAGCAGAATGAATCTTACTATCTGCTGAAGGATCTCAAAGGGGAAAGATCATTGTGGATGATTTCTTAGAAATAGAGTTTGCAAAATGTGAATTTCTATAATGTTTTTATTAAACTGAGCTTTGCATTAAGTATGCAATTTTTTCCCATTTTATTTTAGAGGGAAATGAAAAGGCCTTTTAGGTGAGGAAACATCTGAGCAAACATCCACAGAAGGTAAGAAGAGGGAAAGTTTGGAGGCCAAATTTTATATTCAGAGAAACGAAATCACTGTAGTGAGAACTGTTTGAGAGCTATGTATATAAAAACTACCACTAAAAATGTGTTGTCTTTAATGATTCACAGTACATTTACAATTATCACGTAAATTACTGAGGTGCACCCAAATTACATCTACCCTCAGCATCTCAAGAAAATTGAATGTTCTTGAAGGAAGAATCATGAAGACATTTTTTGAGAGCCTCCTGGAAGAGAATATTGAACTCATGCATTGGGCTTCAAGTAAATGAAAGCTTACCCAAGGCACAGCTTAAGCTAACTGATAATTTTCTATTAATCATAATGTATTATTAGTAATATCAGGACACTTTATCTCATATTCTAGGGAACAAAAGTTGGCACATTAGTACTCAACATTGGAAAAGTGGTTTTAGTATAGATAATTGTTTTGAGAGAGTGTTCAAACACTAGCCATATAATTTTTTTTACCTTCAAAGAATTCATCTCCTTAACCTTATAATGGACCACCACTGACACAGTACTTTGTTCCCTGGTTTCTCCAAAACCCAATAAACATTTTTTTTTCTTGTTAAGTAGCTCTGTCCCAAATCATCAGATTGTTGTTGGCTACTTGAGACAGAAATGCATCATCTGCTTCTATGTTACACATACTGTTTGCTGCTGCTGCTGCTAAGTCACTTCAGTCGTGTCCAACTCTGCGTGACCCCATAGACGTCAGCCCACCAGGCTCTCCTGCCCCTGGGATTCTCCAGGCAAGAAAACTGGAGTGGGTTGCCATTTCCTTCTCCAATGCATGAAAGCGAAAAAGTGAAAGTGAAGTCGCTCAGTCGTGTCTGACTCTTAGCGACCCCATGGACTGCAGCCCACCAGGCTCCTCCATCCATGGGATTTTCCAGGCAAGAGTACTGGAGTGGGGGTGCCATTGCCTTCTCCGACCCATACTGTTTAGGTACCTGATAAAAACACCTTGGTTGATTGACCAACTGACCAGAAAACCTGCCTTTTCTACTTTTCCTCAGTAGAAGCCACAGTTACATGCAGATACCTGTCCTTCCAGCCATTGTTAAAATGGCTTGTACTTTTTGTAGAATATGGACAGGCAGCAAACCAAGGTGACTACTGTTGAAATTGTACCATTATGTAAGGGCTCTACATATGGTAGGATTTTACATACAATGATTTTGTTAACATTTAGAATCAATACCTATTCTACTTCTGAAAAATATGTCAGATTTCTTAATATAATGCAGAACAATTAAATAAAAAACTAAAAACTAATTAATGGTGGCAGAGGCTCTAGTTTTTAGGGTATTTGGATACAGAAACTCTAGTTTCTTAATATTCAATGAGAGATTAAAGATCTGCTTAACTCCTTCTCAGTACAAGTACACATAAATATAGGACATTGAAAATTGGTCTGTGATGCATTTCAATTGCAAGGGTCTGAGGGTCTGAGCTGGAAGAAGCAGAAATTTCCTTGGTTGCCTTTTCCTTTTGCTCGTGACCACTCACCCTGGGGAAAATGGATACTGGCCTGAAGGTGACACATGCCAGGCAGTTTCCGTATGGATAGTGTTTGTTGTTTCAAATACCCACTAGACAAGGTTCTGAATTTTCTTACAACTAGACCAGAATTGAGAAAACGTGCTTAATGCTTGTTATGATGGACTAGATCAGTTCTATTGTATTGTTATTTAAAATACCCAAAGGAAGATATTGAAAAATGCTTAAAGTTGGGTTGGTTGCTCTAGCAACAAAGCCAAGCTTCTGAAGATTATCCTCAGTAACTGCAGCTTTGGCAGCAGAGCAGCAGAAAGGAAAGGTAATTAGTCCTGAAACTTTGCTTTTAAGACTTGGCTTTAAGTACCTAGACGAGCAGCAGATAGCAATGTTTATATGCTTTGATATAAAACTTGGAAATTATTTTAATTTTCAGTAGAAATGCAGAACAAATTCTTCACATAGTTTCTGTTTATAGGAAGAAAAAATTTCACTGGTATTCAGCCCAAAGAGAAGAGTAGCCATGAACACTAGGTTATTGGGTACCAAATAAAATTAGACATGAAACTGGGGAGGGTGTGAGTTCGACCATACCAGATATTTTAAAGAAGAATCTTCTTTTTTTCCTGCCTGTTAGCAACTTGTTTATGTACCTTTGAACAAAGAACAACTTAAGACAATTGAGTTATAAACAGTGGTGATATTTGTTTACTATGCACTAAATGATCTAAATTATGGGCTATATAAGGAGAGATCTTGGAGAAGGAAATGGCAACCCACTCCAGTGTTCTTGCCATGGGGGAACCTGGTTGGCTGCCATCTATGGGGTCGCACAGAGTGAATGACTGAAGCGACTTAGCAGCAGCAGCAAGGAGAGATCGGCCAGTTAAAAAAAAGAAAGAAATGAATCTTTGCTTTAATCTTCAAGTTTAATTTTATATGGCAAAACCAATACAATATTGTAAAGTTTAAAAAAAAATTTAGCTAGGCCTTGTGGAAAGACTGAAATGTCCAGGGATTGTTAGAACTATCCTACTTCATCCTTTCACAAAATTGACTTATGGCATTTAAACAGTAGACCAGACATTTTAGCTGATTGATTTAAGTAAAACAACAAAAGGCTGGATTATAATTTGGAATTTTAAAAGTCTGAGAGAGAACTGATAAAAGTCTGATTCACATGATAAGGAATCCTTAGCATCATGACTCAATGGGAGACATGAAGGAACTAGATGTTCAGGTTCTGAAACTTTCTGGGCATTAGCCTTGATCATAATCCTATGACTTTTGTTGTTTGTTGGTTTGTTTGATAATGCTGGAAGATAATTCTTGCAGTCATACTTTTAGTAAAGCTCATTGGGTCCTCAGAAATATTCTATTTTATGGTACTAGAATATGCTCCTAGGCCCACAAGATAACATTTGAACTGTGGAAATAGTTTGAAATATATTTACTTACAGAACCTGAAAAATCAATGGAAGAAATTAATATCATTTCACCTTGACTTTGTAATGTTGAGATGAGTTTAATAAATTTTAGCCTCGGGAACTTTAAGTAATATGAAATGGTCCTTATGGTTCTCTTCTTGGGGCCTGTGTTTTTATCATTCTATTTGTTACCTTTTCCCTTCCTAATCACAATTATCCAAGGACTTAGTTCATCTCAGTGATAGACTAGAGTTCAGCTCATTTTAAGAAAGTCACCTCTGCACCCAGCAATATATTAGACACTGTGGGAGTACAAAGAGGAATAAAATATCCCACTAGGCTTTTATAATATGGCAGAGGAGAAGGAAAATCTGTGTAACTACTTATAATTAATACAAAGTAGAAAACTTAAAAGAAGTGGATTTTGAGTCCTGCCTTGGCAAAGATGAAGCACTGAGGTTGAAGGAACAGTAAAGGGACAAAGGTGTGCAGGCCGGCACATTTCCGAGGAGCTATATAAATTGCTTATTTTGCCTACTCTGTCTTACTATATCACAGTCTAGAATTCTGTCTTACCTTCTATAATGCAGTATAGCTGAAGCACTGTGTTTACAGTTAAATGCAGTATTAGAAGAAGCTGGAAAAATAGGTTGAAATCAGATCAAGGAGAACCTTGGTGTGAAAGTCAACATTTTTTGAGTGATATAATAAGTAATAGGGTAATTTCAATGTGAGTACTTTATAACCTGTAAATTTCTTCTGCCTTCTTGAGTTCTAGGATGATTATTCTAGAGGCAAATGAAGAGTGGGAACAGATGGCAAATAGGAGAGCCAGTTATAAGCCTATCTTATTCATAAACTAGCCCATGCTATCTTTTCAGATTCATCTTCTGCCACTCCATTTTTTTCTTTTTTTGGGGGGAGATTTTATTTTATGTTTTAAAAATTTATTTTAATTGGAGGCTAATTACTTTACAATATTGTGGCAGTTTTTGCCATACATTCACATGAATCAGCCGTAGGTGTACATATGTTCTGCATCCTGACCCTCCCTTCCACCTCCCTCTCCACCTCATTCCTCAGGGTCATCCCAGTGCACTAGCCCTGAGCACCCTGTCTCATGCATCAAACCTGGACTGGCGATCTATTTCACATATGATAATATACATGTTTCAATGTTATTCTCTCAAATCATCCCACCCTCGCCTTCTCCCACAGAGTCCAAAAGTCTGTTCTTTACATCTGTGTGTCTTGATGTCTTGCATATAGGGTCATTATTACCATCTTTCTAAATTCCATATATATGTGTTAATATACTGTATTGGTGTTTTTCTTTCTGACTTACTTCACTCTCCAGTTTCATCCACCTCATTAGAACTGTTTCATCCACCTCATTAGAACTGTTTCAAATGCTTTCTTTTTAATGGCTGAGTAATATTCCATTGTATGTATGTACCATAGCTTTCTTATCCATTTGTCTGCCGATGGAATCTAGGCTGCTTCCATGTCCCAGCTATTGTAAACAGTGCTGCGATGAACACTGGGGTACATGTGTCTCTTTCAATTCTGGTTTCTTCAGTGTGTATGCCCAGCAGTGAGACTGCTGGGTCATATGGCAGTTCTATTTCCAGTTTTTTAAGGAGTCTCCACACTTCTCCATAGTGCCGCTCCATTTCTTAATTCACTAAACATTTATCACATATTCACTTTGAGCTGGGTGCTATGTTAGACACAGAGGATGCACTGGTTAGGCAAGAGGACTCAGGTTCTGAGACCCAGTGGAGCTCATGGAGAAATGGAGGAGGGGTTAGAAATTAATCAAATAACACACATAAACATATGTTTCCTGACTTTGGTGTGTTCTAAGAAGAAAACACATTGGGAGTTCTCAGAAAATATAAGGAACCCTGACTCAGTCTAGGGTAGCATGTATTAGAGTGGAGGGAGAGATGGTCAGGGGATTTTTCCCCGTGGAAGTGATGCTTGAGTTGAAATCTAATGTAGATACAAAGAAAATAGAAGGGTGGGACTTCTAAAGCTGGGTGGGAGCAGCATCACAGATATAAGCATAGAAGGCTTGGCTGGAGAGCAAGTGAGACAGAAAGGGACATGAGATATCCTGAAGAGAGGATCAGGGCCAAGGTAAGCATAGCCTTGTTAAGGATTTTAGTCTTTGTCTCAAGAGCAGTGGGAAGCTTTGATGAGTTTTAAGTGGGTGATTAACAAATGAGATTTGCATTTTTAAATCTGACTTTATTACCCTATAGGGAATTAATTGGGGAAACTAGTTATGAAGCTACTGTAGAATCCATTGGGAGATAGATAGCCTATTATAGTGGTGATGGAAATAGTAGCAGACTATGAAATAAAATGAGTCAAAAGAATTGAAAGAGTGAAAAGAGTAAAAGTATAGTTTGAGATAGACTGGATAATGGTTGTAAGATCAAGGTGTCAAACACATGTGCTAGGGTTCTTCTGGCTTGTCTAATTTGAAGGATGATGGTGTCATCTCTGGGATGGGGAACTGAAGGAAGGTTTGGAACTGGGGCTTTGGGGATTTTGAAGGTGAAAGTCGCTCAGTTGTGTCCGACTCTCTGCAACCCCATGGACTATAAAGTCCATGGAATTCTCCAAGTAGAATACTGGAGTGGGGAGCCTTTCCCTTCTCCAGGGGATCTTCCCAACACAGGGATTGAACCCAGGTCTCCTGCATTGCAGGCGGATTCTTTACTGGCTGAGCCACAAGGGAAGCCCAAGAATACTGGAGTGGGTAGCCTATACCTTCTCCAGTGGATCTTCCTGACCCAGGAATTGAACTGCGGTCTTCTGCATTGCAGGTGGATTCTTCACCAACTGAGCTACGAGGGGATTTTGGACACATTGAATTGGAGGAAGTATTCGAATGGTGTTTCGAGCTGAGAAATGTACATATGTGTCTGGAGCACCAAGCAAATATACTTTTTCAGAGTCATCAGACCTAAGTAAAGCAATGGAATTGGATATGGTTAATTAGTTAGAGTTGACTTAAAACTCAACATTCAGAAAACTAAGATCATGGCATCTGGTCCCATCACTTCATGGGAAATAGATGGGCAAACAGTGGAAACAGTGTCAGACTTTATTTTGGGGGCTCCAAAATCACTGCAGATGGTGATTGCAGCCATGAAATTAAAAGATGCTTACTCCTTGGAAGGAGAGTTATGACCAACCCAGATAGCATATTGAAAATCAGAGACATTACTTTGCCAACAAAGGTCTGTCTAGTGAAGGCTATGGTTTCTCCAGTGGTCATGTATGGATGTGAGAGCTGGACTGTGAAGAAGGCTGAGTGCCGAAGAATTGATGCTTTTGAACTGTGGTGTTGGAGAAGACTCTTGAGAGTCCCTTGGACTACTAGGAGATCCAACCAGTCCATTCTAAAGGAGATCAGTCCTGGGTGTTCATTGGAAGGACTGATGCTGTAGCTGAAACTCCAATACTTTGGCCATGTCATATGAAGAGTTGACTCATTAGAAAAGACTCTGATGCTGGGAGGGATTGGGGGCAGGAGGAGAAGGGGATGACAGAGGATGAGATGGCTGGATGGCATCATCAACTCTATGGACATGAGTTTGAGTGAATTCCAGGAGTTGGTGATGGACAGGGAGGCCTGGTGTGCTGCAATTCATGGAGACTGAGTGACTGAACTGAACTGAACTGAATTAGTTAGAGAGTGTACTAAACAAAGAACCAATTACTAGACATTGGAGAGCTCCAATATTTCATGCCTTTAGATGAGGATAGGCTTGCAAAGGAGGTTAAGAAAGGGTTTCCAGAAAGGATAAAACCAGGAAGCATCCTGGGGATCAGAGGAAGATAGTACTCCTAGAAGAAGAGAGTGATGTGTTTGAATCTTTAGAAGGAGATATAGTAGTCAGTGTTTATACATCCATGGAGCTTTTTCTCTGATAAATATTAGGACAACACAATCCCAGTGCCATCCAGCCCTCTATTTTCCTATGTAAATTCAGTAGGAAATTTATGGAATGATAAGTAGAATTTATCTGAACAAAGTTTTACTTAACATTATTACTCATTTTAAAGCAGAATACTTAGTGACAGAGTTGTTGTAGCCAATTTCTTATATCTATTAATAATATCTTTGGATTTGAGATACATGTGACCTGGAGAGGAGATTAAAATTGAATTCTGATTTAAGAATAAATATTTAAGTAAAAGTATAAACCAGAAAACTTTCATTATTTCTATGTTTATTGAATGAATATGAGCAGTGTCTTTCTTAATGAAGAGACACAATTGTCATGTAAAATATTTTAGAGTACCAAAAATATCGTTGTAAATAATATATATTGTAGTAATATCTTAAATAGATGTTAGGAGTCTGCAGGAGACTTTATCATGTGCTTTCTTCAGCTGCCTCTATTACTATATGGGATTCACACTGTAGTGGCGACCACATACAAATGGGCGTATGTGTGTTTTTCTCTATTTCCTGTACCATGTAAAACTTTCATCTTCTCCACAGAAATGTACATGGAGAGATTGTTGCTCTCATCTGTCTATCTTGCCATATAATTTTTACAGCTGTTCCTCAGTTGTTAATATATTTCTGTGGAATATGTGTAAATAGATATGAGCAAACTGTCTAAAAGTTATTCAGCTAGTCAGTGAACCATGTAATCTGTTGGTTCAGAGACAACAGATAATAGAGTGAGATATTTGCTTTACCATCCACACACACTCCATGTAGCATCTAGGCTCCAAAAGTCAATTTGTGTTCTGTTGGGGCATGTCTCATCACACTATATTATCACGTCAGGGATAGGAAATTTGGATAATGACTATCTGATTTACAAAAAAAAAAAAAAAAAGGAGACTATTTAGTGAATTGAGTATCTGTGAGGTGGGAATTTTGAGCTTGAATTTTGTTCCATCCTTGGTTAATTTGATACTCTATATGTGTTTCATCACTGTTTTCCTCTCTTTTAACAATGTGAGTTAGAAATAACCTTGTTAATTAGCATCTATTCTTAGGTTGATGACATGACACAGTGGAGACAGAGTGGGAACATTCCAGTACCACCATAGCACAAGCAATAAAACGCCTTTCTAAAAGGAAAAGCTACTATAATGCTACCCCTTTATAGGAGTGTACTTAGAGAATGTACCTGTGTTGAATATTCAAAATTTAAGAAAGTGTTAGATAAAAGATTCATCAAGTAGCCATTTGGCACACACGCCTAAAAACTGGGTGGTAGCATGTCACTTCTCCTCTTTATAAACTTCATTTGCTCCCTTCTGTCTCAACAATTAAGTCCATTTCCCTCTGCACTATGTTTCAAGTTTATATTTGTGTCTTTAACTCTGAATTCCTGTCCTCCTACAAAATCGACATAACTCTTCTTTGTGTGTGCAAATGCACACATGAGTATAAATAGAATTTTTGATCTTCTTTGATTGTCCTGTTTCCCCATCATTTCTGCCTATTCCATTCCCATCTGTCTCCTAAGGCCAAACATTCTTTCTTGTTGATGGAACTCTTACTGACTTCTCCTGGCTAGAAGCGATCTCATAGCACTTCATCTGCACCTCTCATAAAGCAACTAGCACCTTCTTACTTTAGTTTCATTGCGTATATACATGATTTATTTCTCCTTCTAGATTGAAATCTATTTGTGGAATTGATGGCTGGTGTGGTGAATCAATGAAAGGATGGGATAAGGAGAAATTCTTCAACAGAAGAGATGGGAGTCTGTCCAAAGTCTAAGTCATGGTAGATTTGAAATTCTGGTCACCTGGAATCCATCAATCTTCTCACTAGGACCACCCTCTAGAGATGGTTTATGCTTTTCTTTAGTAGACTGTGGTTTTCCTTGCACAGGAAGGAAAGGGAACTGGAACTTGGAACATAGTGCAGAGGGAAATGGACTTAATCGTTGAGACAGAAGGGAGCAAATGAAGTTTATAAAGAGGAGAAGTGACACGCTATCACCCAGTTTTTAGGTGCGTGTGCCAAATAAGAGGATGGCTACTTGATGAATCTTTTATCTAACACTTTCTTAAGGTTGGTTGATAAGTAGATTGAACTGGAGCAGTACTTGTCAGGCTAGGTGTGTGGGAGTTGGGGGAAGATTGGCAGGTGGACATTAAGGATGTAGTTGCTGGTTAGAGAGGAGATCCTACTTAAAGGTTGTTTTGTGTTCCAATCTATGCTTCTATTTCTTTTCCCTGAATTTCTATTTCTGTTATATCAGTGGCACAGCTTAACACTTATTTGACTCATTTGTTATAGCTTTGCTTTCCCATCGGGCTGGAAGTTTCTTGAAACAAGGGGGTGCTTTGCCTTCTTCTTTATTGTTGTTGTTAGAATTAACTGAAGCATTGCCCTGGACACTCAAATATAAGTTGATCTATTAATTGATGCATCAGTCTTTTAAGTTGGTGGGTTACTTACTTGTATTTAACTAAGGAGTTATTTATAGAGCACCTGTTGTGTTCAAGGCACTGTGCTTCATCCCTCAGCAAATACAGACAGCTAAGTTGTGGACTCTACAAAGAGTTCCCATCTAGTGGCCCTAATTCAAAAAGCAATACGGTGTGTACCACAAGAAAGGTACAGTTAGCCCACAGTCTTCCCTATCAAACTTAGAACATTTGAATTCTGATTAAAGTCCAGGCCCTGAGTTTCCTCAAGCTGGTTTTGTCCATGTTACCACAGTAGACCCCAACAACTCGGTAGAGGTTAAGTGCACTAAATGTGCGCTTCAACGTGGATGTGGCCGTGGAACAGGGCAGATGGAGGCTGACCATGAGACAGTTTGTGGAACATACAGAAACATTTATTTGCAGGTTTTTCCAGGTTCAGTCACTTATATATTTTGTGCTTCAACTGTTTTTCAAGTAATTTCTTTCTTATTGTGAAACTAATATGCAATCATTGTATGAAACTTGGAAACCAGGTAAAAGTCTAAAGAATAAAGTAAAATCTTTTGTTCTCTTATTTTCTATAAATAGCCATTGTTAACATTTTTGTGTATAATATTCTAGTTTTTTTCTTTACATGCTTATTATATTGCATATACATTATACACAACCATATATAGCATATTATATAATATATTAAAATCATACTTGTACCTGCTGCTGCTGCTACTGCTAAGTCACTTCAGTCGTGTCTGACTCTGTGTGACTCCATAGACGGCAGCCCACCAGGCTCCCCCGTCCCTGGGATTCTCCAGGCAAGAACACTGGAGTGGGTTGCCAGTTCCTTCTCCAATGCATGAAAGTGAAAAATGAAAGGGAAGTCACTCAGTCATGTCCGACTCTTAGCGATCCCATGGACTATAGCCTACCAGGCTCCTCCGTCCATGGGATTTGCCAGGCAAGAGTACTGGAGTGGGTTGCCATTGCCTTCTCCGAAAGTCATACTTGTACCTAGATTATAATAATCTCCTTTATTTACTAATACCTTGTGTGAATGTTTCTCCATATCATTAAATATTGTACAGCATGATTTAAAGTGTTTTATGTATTTAACCAATCCCTTACAATTGGACATTTTATTTACTTTTTTTTTTTTTTTAATTTACCCAATACTGTAACTAAATTTTGGGATAGATGTGCTTGCCATATTCTCTCCCTTTAACTTCGATACAATTTTAGAATAATGGAAATGACATTTAGAATTGGAAAACAGATCTATTTCTCATTGTTGAAGCATAGTTGATTTACAATATTATATTAGTTTTAGAGGAACCAGAGATCAAATTGCCAACATCCTCTGGATCATGGAAAAAGCAAGAGAGTTCCAGAAAAACATCTATTTCTGCTTTATTGACTATGCCAAAGCCTTTGACTGTGTAGATCACAATAAACTGTGGAAGATTCTGAAAGAGATGGGAATACCAGACCACCTGATCTGCCTCTTGAGAAATCTGTATGCAGGTCAGGAAGCAACAGTTAGAACTGGTCATGGAACAACAGGTTCCAAATAGGAAAAGGAGTACGTCAAGGCTATATATTGTCACCATGTTTATTTAACTTATATGCAGAGTACATCATGAGAAATGCTGGACTGGAAGAAACACAAGTTGGAATCAAGATTGCTGGGAGAAATATCAATAACCTCAGATATGCAGATGACACCACCCTTATGACAGAAAATGAAGAGGGGCTAAAAAGCCTCTTGATGAGAGTGAAAGTGGAGAGTGAAAAGGTTGGCTTAAAGCTCAACATTCAGAAAACGAAGATCATGGCATCTGGTCCCATCACTACATGGGAAATAGATGGGGAAACAGTGGAAACAGTGTCAGACTTTATTTTTCTGGGCTCCAAAATCACTGCAGATGGTGACTGCAGCCATGAAATTAAAAGACGCTTACTCCTTGGAAGGAAAGTTATGACCAACCTAGATAGCATATTCAAAAGCAGAGACATCACTTTGCCCACAAAGGTTCGCCTAGTCAAGGCTATGGTCTTTCCTGTGGTCATGTATGGATGTGAGAGCTGGACTGTGAAGAAGGCTGAGCGCCGAAGAATTGATGCTTTTGAACTGTGGTGTTGGAGAAGACTCTTGAGAGTCCCTTGGACTGCAAGAAGATCCAACCAGTCCATTCTGAAGGAGATCAGCCCTGGAATTTCTTTGGAAGGAATGATGCTAAAGCTGAAACTCCAGTATTTTGGCCACCTCATGCGAAGAGTTGACTCATTGGAGAAGACTCTGATGCTGGGAGGGATTGGGGGCAGGAGGAGAAGGGGATGACAGAGGATGAGATGGCTGGATGGCATCACTGACTCGATGGATGTGAGTCTGAGTGACCTCCGGGAGTTGGTGATGGACAGGGAGGCCTGGCGTGCTGCAGTTCATGGGGTCGCAAAGAGTCGGACATGACTGAGCGACTGATCTGATCTGATACAATATAGTGATTCAATATATATGGATTATATATATATATATATATAGACATATATAGATTGTACTCCAATAATATATACTCCAATATGTATAGATTATTCTTCATTTGTGACAACCTTGAGGGTTAGGATGAGGTGGGAGGTGGGGTGGAAGTTCAAGAGGGAGGAGACATACATATACCTATGGCTGATTCATGTTGATGTATGGCGGAAGCTAACACAATCTTGTAAAACAATTATCCTCCAATTAAAACTAAATAAAAAATAAAGTTATTCTAAAATAATGGCTCTGTTTTCCTGTGCTGTACAATATATCCTCACTGTATTTTTGTGTTATGCACAGTAGTTTGTGTCTCTTAATCCCAAGCCCTTTCTTGCCTGTCCCTCATTCCCTCTCCCCACTGCTAACCACTGGTTTGTTCTCTGTATCTGTGAATAAAACAGATCGATTTTGAAATTGTAGCTCTGTTTCTTACCTTTATGAGCTCCAACTTTCTTATCTGTAAACAAGAGTGCAGATACTTCTGCAATTTTCAACGTTGTTGGGAGAAGCAAGTAAGAACATACATGAAGGTTCTTAGCTGGTTATTAGTTGGATTTAATGTAATATAATAGAAGATGGCCTAGCCTAGCTTATCTAGATTCTGTTTCTTTGTCATTATGTGACCTTAAGTAGATGAACTAGTGCTACTTACACTGGAGCAGTGGATACACCTGGTGGACTGAGTAGTAAAAGGGGCTAGTCTGTAAGATTTCTAGTCTGCAAGGGACAATCAATTGATCCCCAGAGCTTGAGAATTAATTTAGAACTCATGATACTTTTAGTATGGCTTGTCTGCACACCAGAGCATAACAAGGGCTGATGACTGCCCAGGAGCCTGAGATCTAAGATCTAAGAAGGAACTCAATGCAATGCACTTTGTGCCCTTATAAAAATTATTTTTTTATTCACCAATCATTTATTGAGCAATGACTGTTTGCCAGGCAGAATGTTTAGGGCTAGAATGACAGGAAACTGTCCTGCCATAGTGGAAGGAGATAGACAGGTGAACAGATAATTGCAGAGGAATGTGGTTAGTGATGTAATAGAGATGTCTCTCAGAGCAGTAGGAGGATCCAGGCTAAAAGGATCAGGGAAACCTTCCTAGAAGAAGAACTGTCTAAGCAAAAGAATGAGTAGAATTTTACAGGACAGAGTTTTGCCATGGAAACACTATGAACGGAGGCCTTGAAGCTAGATAAAGCAAGGCAGGTTCTTGGAAATATAAATAGTTCAATAAGGCCTGAGTGTAGAGCATGGGGTTGGGCAGGGGAGGGGAACTGGGAGAGGAGAGGGATAGTAAAACAGGAGATTGTAGAGGTGAGCTGGGCCCATATTTAGGAGTTTTTTCCAAGCATGATCATGAACCATTAAAGGATTTTTAAGCAGTAGACTGACAAGATAAACTATTTGAATTTAAAAATATTTCAATTTTCAAAAATGTTTTCATTGCCAGTGGGCAACATGTGAAGATGTGTATTTCAGTTGGTTAATGAGCAAATCAGTTGAAGTGAGGCAAAAGTCTCAGAGCCTTTAGCCACCTAGCAATGTAATCACATGGAAATGACTCACTGTGGGTTCTTTTTGTCTGTCTGCAGTCAAATCTTCTGCATGCACAGTCCTCCTATTCCAGCACTTAGCAGGGTGGAGATGGACCAAGTTTCCAAGTCCATAGAAGAAGCAACACTTTTTGCCAATGTTATGGAAGGGATCCTGTTTAGGGACAGGTGTATAGCTTCAAAACAGACTAGTTCCCAAGGAAACGTTTCACTGACATTAACGAATGTATCTAAATAATGTTTGGCTTGGGGTACAGTTAAGAGCTCGGTCTTCTTTGTTTCTTCACTGTAGCAAACAGACTTGACTGCCATCCAAAATGTATCCACTTCCCATATGCATTGGCTGAAATGGCCCTTATCTCCAGTTCCAGTGGGGTTTATCTTGACTGGTCCAGGCCAGTTGTGAGAACTCCATTCTACTTTGTTTAGGGTTGCCTATGTAACCTAGTTTCAGACAATGAAAAATGAATATGAAAGAAAATCTGCTAGAAACGTCCGGATATTGGTATAAGAAGATGTGATACTTGCCAAATGTGGCCTTGGGGGTTGCTTGCCAACATGTTGAGGATGGTAGAGCAGGAAGGAAAACCTGAGTCCTATTGATAACAAAATTCAGCTTGGAATTAACAAAACCCTGTACCCTCCCTACCTCAGGACTTCCTCTTAAGTTTAAGCATCCTTTAGTCAAGCTTTCTGTTGTTGTTGCTTAGTCGCTAAGTCATGTCTGAATATTTTTGCAATCCCTGGTGGACTGTAGCCCACCAGGCTCCTCTGTCCATAGGATTTCCCAGTATAGGCAAAAGCATTCTCTCTGACCCCACCACCATGTCTGTTTATAAATCTTTACCCAAGACTGGCAGCCCACAGCAAGTGTGAGCCACGCATGTTTCTACAGTACTTGCAATGTTGTCACAGTAATAAAACCCAACATCTGGATAGCAGTCATCAGTTTGCACAGTGCTTTTATTTCATTTGTTCTAATGACATTCTTGTGAGATAGAGGTGTTAAAACATATTACTAAGTATTAAGATACTCCCCAAACAAGTACTAATATCACACTCACTCTGGGACATCTGAGGTGGAGAGGGTGGCATTTATTGAAAATCTGAGCAATTTCTTGGGAGTCAGGGAAGAGTAGATTGAAGTGAATGGTTGGTCACTCATAGCAGGTCATGGGAACGAAGAAGGCGACACAAAAGGCCATTTTCAGTTTCTCAGGGTCTCAGTGGGTGAGGCACCAACCCTGACTCCAGAGAGTGAAGCTCCTGGGCTCTGTCCTAGGACACTGCTTCTCTGTGGGGTGAAGTCCTTCAGACACGCGTGTGTATTCCTTCATTGTTCTCCTCCCAGCCTGGTGGTCTTTGCCCCAAATTTGAGACAAGAGGAGTGTGTTTGATAAAAGTCTTAGAAAAAGTATTATAAAATACCAAAAACACTGGGCTCCTTTGGGAGGATCTTGATAAGAGAGTTGCAGCTTTGTTAGAAAGGAAGAGCCCCTCTGCCTGAGAGGGAACAATGAGGCAGCTAAACAGACTCTGGGAAATACTGGCAGCTCAGAAGCTAGGTGACATCACTGATGAATCGAACAAATGTTTATTAAGCTGTGATGAATAAAACAGATATGCCTCTTGTCTTAAAGATGAAAGGTACCTATACTCTAGTAGTGAAGACAGATAATAATGAAGTAAAAAAGGAAATGTTAGTTGCTCAGTCGTGTCCGACTCTTTGTGACCCCATGGACTGCAGCCCACCAGGCTTCTCTGTCCATGGAGCTCTCCAGGCAAAAATACTGGAGAGGTTTGCCATTCCCTTCTCCAGGAGATCTTCCCCACCTAGGGATCGACTTCGAGTCTCCTGCATTTCAGGCAGATTCTTCACTGCCTGAAGCACAGGGAAGCCTAATAGAGGAAACATAGAATTATAAACTGTGGTGACTACTACTAAGGAGGAAGAATAGTAGACGTGAGAGAACAGTGGGGTGAAGGGCCTGCATTGTTTTGGGTGGTCAATGTAGGCCTCTGTGAATAGATTACACTCAAGGTGGGACTGGAGAAATAGGAAAGAGTCAGCCATTCAAAAGGAAGGGCTAAGACAGAGGAAGGGTAGTGAGTGGAGAGAGCAGGTACCAGCCACAGCATGTGCAATGGGCCTGAGGTAGGAAATAGTTTATATGTTCAAGAAACTGATTTTCTAGGTAAGGTTCTTTCATCATGTCAGCAGAATTTATTGCACCTTTACCTTGTGTCTAGTTTTGTCCTAGGAATTGTGGAGGATGGATATACATGTGTATATGTGTAGGCTGGATACTATAGGATACTTGATGGGGGAGGTGGGTGAGACTTAAACTGGAATGCAAACAAGTGAGTGGGCTTTAAATGAGGAGATGGTGAAAAGCAATCTGTGGAAAGATAGAGAGTAGAAACAAACATCATGTTTGTGAGGCAGTGACGAGATTGTTTCTGAGAGTGAGAACAGTGGATAATCTTGAATTAATTCTTCGTAATTGAGAATTAATTAACAACTCTCTGAGATTCCCAGGATACCACAACTTCTCTCCCTTTTAAACTTTACTACTCCTTTCCATTTACTTAAATTAATTAGGTCAGCCCAGTGCTTCATAAAGAAAAATAAAGTAAATATCCTGCCACTGAGACTTGCTTTCAAAGCACATGACTACTGAATTTTCAGTGGCAAATGTTCCTGACCTCCATGTTTCCCCACCTTATAGTCTATCCTTATTTTCATTGTGTGTGTTATCACACTGCAGGCCTTTCACAATGTTTTACACTGTTTGAGCCGAGTGCTGGCGAACGGCACTTTCAAACACAGGTCATTCACTCTCACAGCTCCACGGAGGTGGGGAGGGGCAGGTAGCATTGTGTCTGCGGAATGAATGAGGAAGCAGAAGGGCAGAGAGGTTAAGTGACTTGTATAAATCACACAAGGGTCAGAGGCTGTGTGTGAATAGGACTCAGCCTCCAAAGTCTCAGTCCAGGGCTCTGTCCACTAAGCCCCCTTTCCACCGCAGGCAGTTCTGAATGTTAAAGCAACAAGGAAGTAGTGTTTCAGCAATCCAGATGGAGAAGTGAAAAAGTGAGGTGGTGCATGGAAAAGATTTATTTCACTTCAGGTGAATGCTACCGAATTGTCTACCTTTTTATTAATTTTAGAGCGTCGCACATCTCCCAGTGCCTAAACTATAGTACATCGTGATGCAGGTAGTTAGAACTTTTGGAAAGTAGAGACTCAGCAGTGAGTGATCGGCCCTACACTGCCACGCCTATCTTCCCGTCCCTTCTCCTTACCCTCTGCTAGAGGACTATCCTTAGCTCCGTCACAGTCAGATGCATCACAGCACTCAGCCCCTCAGTCCGCAGGTCACCCTCCATCTTATCCCTGTAGCTGTGCTGCTTCCAGATCAATGTTGTCTGTCTTGTGCTACAACTTTGAGGGCCCCAAACTGTAGAAAGCGCCACATCTGAAGTTTTTGCCCTGGATGGGCAGCTGCTTTTTCTATTTGGATGCAAAAAGCAACATAAGCAGAGCTGGCGGGCTGCCCTTGCTGAGGCTTCTCCTCCTCCTCCCCCAGGGCTCCAAGTCCCGCAAGATCTGTGCTCACAAAAACTTTTTTGACAATTTAGTCTTGGATTCAAGTCTTGAGTACAAACTTCTCTGAAATAATCACTTTCCAAGTGAATTTTAAGAGTCTGAAAAGTAGTCACGAATGACAAGTGTGTCCTTCCAGCCTAAGCTATTATCCTACAGTTGCATCACTCTACAGTTGGAACCTTTTTTTTTTTTAAATCTTGACCCTGCATTTTCTTTAAATCTTGACCCTACGGGGGAGTTCTAATGAAATGGTGAATTGGTTTCTGCCCCACTAGAAAGAGACAATTGAATATAAGTTGTATTAAATTCAGAGAAACTAAGACCTATCCTGTGTGGGGTTTTCTAGATAAATCTGCTTCTGCCCTATACATTTTTAATGACAATGTGGTTTCAAACTCAGTGTTATTCAATACAGAATCAAAGCTGACTTGGAGAAAAATACTGTTTGATTCTATTTAGTCCACATTTCCCTCCCCACTTTTGGGTGTCTGCCTGTGCAACTGGGGGTGGGTTTGTGTATAATACGGTCTGAATACATTCTTATAAGTATTAGAAGTATGGAAACACAGAGCCCTCTGTGACCCCCAGAGCCCTCTGTTGATCACTGGTGTTTGTTGTTGGAGGAAGGCAAACATAAGCATAGAAGTGTTATTGAACAGAAACCCCTTCAAAAATGTCTCTGGGCTTTTGTTCTCAGGGTTGCATAGCAGTAGGGGGCCCCCTCCTCAGAAAGCATACTTATGCAAGTATTAAGAACTGGCTGAGATAAGAAGTAAAGCTTAAGAGACCTTCATCATTAGCTGCTAGTGGTAGAGATTAGTGATCCTACTACAGGATTACAGACGGAAAGAGTGCCAGTGTTGGTTAATTGTTCATTAATGCTTGTAAAATAAGCCAGCTGGAGGAAAACTGACCATTGTCTGCTCTCTTAGAGTGAAACTAAATTGGATCTGTTCATCAATGGCAGTATTGATGTCAGGAAAAAAAAAATACACATGTAAACTTCTTCCCTGTGACTCCCTCTCAATTTTAAATATTTAATTAAAAACTGTTATCCTAACAATGACTAAGTTATCAATCCATCTTTCTCTCTCTGGCTGGCCTTTATCTCAGCTAAGAACACTTTCCTTCCCATGCATTTGCTCTTTGAGTTTTTGATCTGATACAAAAACAGAAGTGATTTCCTAAAACAGCCTGCCTGTTGATACAAATAAGCCTTATGATTAGTGGTTGTGATTTTGAGATATGGTGGGCATGCTACTTAAAAATCCCAGAGAACTTTGAGCCCTTCTTTTCCCTGCCTCCCTACTTTGTCCCTTCCCTCCCCAACTCCGAACCTGCCCCACAGCAGTCAGGCTCCCCTTTCCAACCCGACCCCCAGGCACAAGTAGGGTTAAATGATTTGCCCAAAGTCACACGCCCTACCCTGTCCAAGTTAGGAAGAGAGCCAAGAACCTTTGCCTTCTTCTAGAAAATGTTGTTGTAAGGTCAGAGACAATATAGCTACTTGTTTCTGAATCCCCAAATAGGAAATATTTAAGCATGTTCCTCCAGTCTTTGTATTTAAGGTAATGGTTGGAGTAAGTTTATTCACTCAGGAAGTATTTATTGAGTCCCCAGCATGTGCAACAGTGATGAACAAATGACACAGTTCCTGCTTTCATTCTGTTCATAGGATTGTGGGGACATAAAATATCTTACAAATAAAAATGGAGGGTAAGCATAATGAAGGGGAAGCAGTGACTGCGGCTGGGGATTATCACAGAGGGATGTTTGGAGTGAGACATGGCCTCCCTAAGGGAGGAGCTGAGGGCTGGGTGAGGGATGCAACAAACGAACGTGAAGTCGCTCAGTCGTGTCCAACTCTTTGGGACCCCATGGACTGTAGCCTACCAGGCTCCTCTGTCCACGGGATTTTCCAGACAATAGTACTGGAGTGGATTGCCATTTCCTTCGCCAAGGGATCTTCCCAACCCAGGGATCGAAACCCGGTCTCCCGCATCATAGACAGACGCTTTACCGTCTGAGCCACCAGGGTTACAGTGGATGCTGGGGAGCTTGTATGAGTCCCTGACGTGTGAAGGAATCTCTGTGTTGCAGACCCAACATAAAGGAGAGAATACTCACTCGGAATTTGGAAACAAGTTCAGGTAGCCATCTGCAGTGGTGAAACAACACTCTTGACAAGTGTTGCTGATGAGCCAAGAGTGTGACTGTCTAACAAGAAACACGGTCCACCCCTCCTCCTCTCGTACCTCACCTCCTCCCACTTCTTGCTCATTATCCTCAAGACACGATGGCCTTCCTTCCCTTACTCTAACACCCGACTCCGTGTTCCTGCATTTGTCAGCCCTCTGCTCTCTTGGACATTTTAACATCTGTAAACCCTTCTCTCTTCTCTCTGTTCATTCTTTCACTCATTCATTCAACAAATATTTATTGAGTGTTTACTAGCTACCGGAGAAGGCAATGGCACCCCACTCCAGTACTCTTGCCTGGAAAACCCCATGGAGGCTGCAGTCCTTGGGGTTGCTAGGATTCAAACATGACTGAGCGACTTCACTTTTACTTTTCACTTTCATGCACCGGAGAAGGAAATGGCAACCCACTCCAGTGTTCTTGCCTGGAGAATCCCAAGGACGGGGGTGCTTGGTGGGCTGCCGTCTCTGGGGTTGCACAGAGTCGGACACGACTGACACGACTTAGCAGCAGCTCAAGGCACCACAGATTTATCAGGAAACAAAACCTTTCACCGCCAGTTCTAAAGTCACCTTCTCAGAAGCGTATTTCCATCCTATTACATGGATGTCTTTTTGTTACTTATTAGAGCAGGTTTCACACTCTGAGGTTATTATGTTATTTCCTACATATTTGTTATATATTTTCCCCTCAAAATGCAAGCAGCTCAGAGGGCAGAGACCGTGCCCCTCGGGTTCATCACTGTACCTCCAGGACTTAGAACATTGCTGGACACACTCTGTAATACTGAATGACCAAATGCAGAAAGAAAAAACACAGGTTACAGATTAGACAGTGGCTGATGTAAAGTACATTTCCTTTCAGGAAGTAATATTTATAGAGCACTGTGGCCCTTCTTCAGCTGAATGCCAGGTTGGTGTGTTATTGCCACATTCTGTAGCCACTCTGCTGTGCTAGCTTTTAAATCCCATTTTCTTTGTTTAGATACATTTCAAAATTTTACTGATTGGTTGAATTTGTTATATGTTTTGCCTTATAAAAATGCATTTATGTGATCAGTGATGAAGACACAATCAAAATCTAAAGTTTCCTTGACTTCACTAGTTAAATAGCTCTCATGGAGAATGTGAAGCCATCACCATGGAAAGGATGCTGGTATCTGGTTGTTGTTTTATATTTCACCTAAGGCTAGAATGAAGTACATGAAGCCCCTTATTTTATATCTTGTGCTCTAAACATTTCAAAAGCATTCGTTTGTTTATCCTCAAAGTAAACAATTAAGCAGATTAGAGGCCGACTTTATAATGATCCCCATTTTTAAAAATTAAGAAGTCAGTTGTGGTGCAGAGACAATAAATAACTCCTTACCATTAGCCCGTGGGCCCTGGTGGCTCAGACGGTAAAGCGTCTGCCCGCAATGCGGGAGACCTGGGTTCGATTGCTGGATCGGGAAGATCCCTTGGAGAAAGAAATGGCAATCCACTCCAGCACTCTTGCCTGGAAAATCCCATGGACAGAGGAGCCTGATAGGCTACAGTCCATGGGGTCGCAAAGAGTCAGACACGACTGAGCGACTGCAGTTCAGTTACCATTATGCCATTTCAGAATAGACTGCATATGACGAGTTGAGGCTCCGCATCAGACCTGCACCAGGGATTATGGGATGTGATGGCTTGTTCCACGGTTGACTGGCCATTGTTGGCATTGGCTATTCCAGCAAGACGTGCCTATTAGCTTAAGTAGAAGGTAAATTTGGTATCTGGGATCCCCTGTTATCATTACCTATTCTTCTGGCCTGTTGTGTGTTTCCTATTAAGTCCTGATTTCTGCCTGCTCTGCTTCTGGCTTGAAAAGCCTGATGCATTCAGTTTCCATTGGTTAGAAGCAAGGCAGCAAACTAAAACACAGGCAGGCATTCAGACCTAAATAAGGATGGACTCTCACCATATTCTGTGTCCATGTTGCAGTGTGTTTATCCACTGATATGAGAGATTTTTCAGGATAATGTAAAGAATCCAGAATCTTTGGCTCTGTTTTAAGTCATTTGAGCTATAACTTTCAATTGTAGTTTCAACTATAACTGTCCCCAGTAGTTGGGAATGGTAGCAAGATTTCCAGAGATGCAAACATGTAAGACAGAGTGCTCACACCTCTATAGCTGATTGCTCTAGCTCCAATGTACTGTTTATCATTGTTATATTTTAGTTTAATAATAATATTGCTCAAAAAATATCTGGCATTGGAGTTGCAAGATCAAAAGGAAAGATTCTATAAATCAGACTAAAAGAGGACTGATGGAGAGAAGAAGAAAAAATTGACAGAGAGAGCAAGAGACCACCAAGCACGGGTCATAATCTAGGCTAACATGGCTCTAATTTGGAGGAAGAGGCCTAGAGGTGATGGGCCTTGGAGGGCTTGTGCAGGCCTTACAAAGAGGTTTGAGGAGAAAGTTTATCGGTCTTGACCCAGCTCTCAGTGCCGTTGATGATGGGGTTGCATAAGAGCCCAACAGATTGCAAGTGGCACTGTGTATTGTTAGCATCAGTTTTAGCAAGTTATAGGGATGATCTTAACTCCCTACACCTTGCATCTTAAAAACAGTTTTTAAAAAAGCTTTTCCTCACCTCTTTATAGCAGTGACGAGCGAAATTCAGCTTGTGACCATCTAAATATATCAAATTCCCAATTGCATTGTCTAAGTCTTATTTTTGTTTCTTCATAAGGCTGGTGAACAGGGCTGAAAGGCCTGCTTACTATCTGCATTACTCTATTCTGCACATCAGGCTCCACAGTAGAGGACAGAGGTCCTGGGATGAAGGGAATAGTTTTATAGGTAAATCTGTGGATTTGCCTGTTCTTTGTGAAGGTGTGAACAGTTAAACCATTTCTAAAGATGTGTTTTCAGGTACAAAGTTCTTTCAGATTCAAAAACAAATTTTAAAAAATCAAGAGGAAGAAACTCTAAAATCTGAAAGGTAGGACTTCCACATCTTAAAATAGACATATTCATGAGTCTATTAAGGTTCAGTAGGCAAATTCTAGGGATCAGTGAACTAAAATCGACTGGAATGGGTGAATTTAACTCAGATGACCATTACATTTACTACTGTGGGCAGGAATCCCTTAGAAGAAATGGAGTAGCCATCATGGTCAACAAAAGAGTCCAAAATGCAGTACTTGGATGCAGTCTCAAAAATGAAAGAATGATCTCTGTTCATTTCCAAGGCAAAACATTCAATATCACGGTAATCCAAGTCTATGCCCCAAACAGTAACCCTGAAGAAGCTGAAGTTGAACAGTTATATGAGGACCTACAAGACCTTTTAGAACTAACACCCAAAAAAGGTGTCCTTTTCATTGTAGGGGACTGGAATGCAAAAGTAGGAAGGCAAGAAATACCTGGATGGAGTAACAGGCAAATTTGGCCTTGGAGTACGGAATGAAGCAGGGCAAAGGCTAATAGAGTTTTGCTAAGAGAACACACTGGTCATAGCAAACACCCTCTTCCAACAACACAAGAGAAGATACTACACATGGACATCACCAGATGGTCAACACCAAAATCAGATTGATTATATTCTTTGCAGCCAAAGATGGAGAAGCTCTATACAGTCAGCAAAAACAAGACTGGGAGCTGACTGTGGCTCAGATCATGAACTCTTTATTGCCAAATTCAGACTTAAATTGAAGGAAGTGGGGAAAACCACTAGACCATTCAGGTATGACCTAAATCAAATCCCTTATGATTATACAGTGGAAGTGAGAAATAGATTTAAGGGACTAGATCTGGTAGATAGATAGAATGCCTGATGAAATATGGACGGAGGTTCGTGACATTGTACAGGAGATAAGGCTCAACACCATCCCCATGGAAAAGAAATGCAAAAAAGTAAAATGGCTGTCTGAGGAGGCCTTACAAATAGCTGTGAAAAGAAGAGAAGCAAAAAGCAAAGGAGAAAAGAAAAGATATAAACATCTGAATGCAGAGTTCCAAAGAAAAGATATAAGCATCTGAATGCAGAGTTCTAAAGAATAGCAAGGAGAGATAAGAAAGCCTTCCTCAGCGATCAATGCAAAGAAATAGAGGAAAACAACAGAATGGGAAAGACTACAGATCTCTTCAAGAAAATTAGAGATACCAAGGGAACACTTCATGCAAAGATGGGCTCGATAAAGGACAGAAATGGTATGGACCTGACAGAAGCAGAAGATATTAAGAGGAGGTGGCAAGAATACACAGGAGAACTGTACAAAAAGAGCTTCATGACCCAGATAATCACGATGGTGTGATTACTCACCTAGAACCAGACATCCTGGAATGTGAAGTCAAGTGGACCTTAGAAAGAGCATCACTACAAACAAAGTTAATCGAGGTGATGGAATTCCAGTTGAGCTATTTCAAATCCTGAAAGATGATGCTGTGAAAGTGCTGCACTCAATATGCCAGCAAATTGGGAAAATTCAGCAGTGGCCACAGGACTAGAAAAGGTCAGTTTTCATTCCAATCTCAAAGAAAGGCAATGCCATAAGAATGCTCAAACTACCGCACAGTTGCACTCATCTCACATGCTAGTAAAGTAATGCTCAAAATTCTCCAAGCCAGGCTTCAGCAATATATGAACCGTGAAATTCCAGCTGTTCAAGTTGGTTTTAGAAAAGGCAGAGGAACCAGAAATCAAATTGCCAACATCTGCTGGATCATCAAAAAAGCCAGAGAGTTCCAGAAAAACATCTATTTCTGCTTTATTGACTATGCCAAAGCCTTTGACTGTGTGGATCACAAGAAACTGTGGAAAATTCTGAAAGAGATGGGAATACCAGACCATCTGATCTGCCTCTTAAGAAACCTATATGCAGGTCAGGAAGCAACAGTTAGAAGTGGACATGGAACAACAGACTGATTCCAAATAGGAAAAGGAGTACGTCAAGGCTATATATTGTCACCCTGCTTATTTAACTTATATGCAGAGTACATCATGAGAAATGCTGGACTGGAAGAAACACAAGCTGGAATCAAGATTGCCAGGAGAAATATCAATCACCTCAGATATGCAGATGATACCACCCTTATGGCAGAAAGTGAAGAGGAACTAAAAAGCCTCTTGATGAAGGTGAAAGAAGAAAGTGAAAAAGTTGGCTTAAAGCTCAACATTCAGAAAATGAAGATCATGGCATCTGGTCCCATCACTTCATGGGCAACAGATGGGGAAACAGTGGAAACAGTGTCAGACTTTATTTTTTGGGGCTCCAAAATCACTGCAGATGGTGACTGCAGCCATGAAATTAAAAGACGCTTACTCCTTGGAAGGAAAGTTATGACCAACCTAGATAGCATATTCAAAAGCAGAGAGATTACTTTGCCAACAAAGGTCCATCTAGTCAAGGCCATGGTTTTTCCTGTGGTCATGTATGGATGTGAGATTTCGACTGTGAAGAAAGCTGAGCGCTGAAGAATTGATGCTTTTGAACTGTGGTGTTGGAGAAGACTCTTGAGAGTCCCTTGGACTGCAAGGAGATCCAACTAGTCCATTCTAAAGATTGGTCCTGGGATTTCTTTGGAAGGAATGATGCTAAAGCTGAAACTCCAGTACTTTGGCCACCTCATGTGAACAGCTGACTCATTGGAAAAGACTGATGCTGGGAGGTATTGGGGCAGGAGGAGAAGGGGAAAACAGAGGATGAGATGGCTGGATGGCATGAGATTGAGTGAACTCCGTGAGTTGGTGATGGACAGGGAGGCCTTGCGTGCTGCGATTCATGGGGTTGCAAAGAGTTGGACACGACTGAGTGACTGAACTGAACTGAACTGAGGCAAATTGATATTTTAAAATATTAGTTTTTGAGGTTTTTTGATGCTTTATTGAGGACTTTTAATCCTATTCTCTTTGGGGAATTAGAATGAGTAGAAATATATTCTTTTCCCACAAAGCCACCCCACGTCTATCATGTGAGGAAATTAGTAATAAAGTTTATAAAGCTCTAACAAGTGTTCAGTCTTTCAGTAATCTGCCTATGGTTTTAAGGGGGTATCTTTAAAGCACAAATCAGGTCATAATATTTCTTTCTTTTAGAACAACCTATTGACCTCCATCACAAGCTGAAAAAGTTCAAGCCAGCTTATCAGATGGATTGGAACTGTCAGGAAGTGACTTTTATTTCCTACCTTGGCCATCACCCTTGATTATATTTTGGGTAGACTCTGTTACTTTCTGTCACTGTGGGATGTTAGAAAGGCTTCTTTCTAATGATTAATAACTTGCCTAGTATATATCAAAACTTCTGTTTCCTATTTAATTCAAAGCACGACCCCTTTGTTTAGCTAAGGTTCAGAAAATAATTGGGGAGATGGATGTCCGAGCCGTCTCTTTTTCTGACAAAATTCTCCCTTTCCCCCTTTGGATCCTCTGAAGTACAGGTAAGGAGGAAGGGAAAGAGGAAGGGGACAGTTCTCTGAGGACTTTATGTGAAGTTCTCTGAGGACTTTAATGCTCTATTAAGAAATGTTCCAGTGTTAATGGCATTTTTGGGCATATACTCTTTGGACAGCCTGTGCAGCCCTCTGCATCGCACTGTTCCCTGACTCAGGAGACAGTTTCCCCTCATTTCTTCCCTTCCTGCAGTAGATTCCTGCCCTTTTTCATGGAGTGTCTTCTCCCCGGTAGGGTCCTCTTGGGCAGGGTCCATTAGAGATGACTGGATGCCTTCTTCAGGTTCCATGTGGCCCATGGGAAAGTATATGTGTCCTTGCCTTACCAAATGGAGGCACTTAGGCACCTGCTCATGGCTTCTTGTCTTGCCTTCACAGGCAGCTCTTGCCAGCATCAAGCAAGCACTTGCTTCTGTCTTCATCATATGCCCTGGACCCCTGTACCCTTGCCTAATGCTCTCCTGAAAATGTTTTTGAATTCTGCTCTGATGGTAGCCATCTATTGGTTTCTATCTCTAACCAGCACATAATTTGAGAATAACATTTCTTCTCTTGCAAGTAATTCCAGGCCTTGTGTATGTCCTCTTGGGTTCTCCTTCACTTGACTTGAGGTAGATATCGGTTGGGGGAGAACTGTCACAGCACTTCCTGCTCTTGTTAATTCCCTCGTTTCCAAGTATCTTCACAATAAGTTTCTAGCTATGGTATAGGCTATTAGTGGTGACAAAGTTTGGTTAACTCTGATTAAGTCTTACATTAGCATTTCTGGTACCACACTTTAAAATGAGTCATGTTTATTACCATCCTTCTTAGCTTTAAGGTTTTAGCTGAAATTCAAAGGCAATCAGATCAGATCAGATCAGTCGCTCAGTCGTGTCCGACTCTTTGCGACCCCATGAACTAGGAAAGTTCTATTCTACTTTCAGTCCACTGGCATTTAAAGGCTTTAACAATCTTGTCAGAACATTGTTTTTTTTTTAAAACCACATCTCTGAACATAGCTCTCCTGACTCTTTTTATTTTTCCCTCTAGTATGATTTAGCTGTAGCTCCCCTTTTACTTTTCTCTTCTTCCAAATGCAAATGCTCTTCTTTTTTTCTGTCTCAGTGCCTTTGCCCCACCTTTGCTTGTTGGAATTTTAACCATCCTTGAAGGGCTTGCCCAAATGTCATTTTCTCCATGCCATCTTCGCAGATCTGACTAATGTAACTAAATATAATCTATCTCAATACTTGCTTATAGCACATTTTGTTCTTGAGAGTTCCTTGGACTTCAAGGAGATCAACCAGTCAATCCTAAAGGAAATCAACCCTGAATATTCATTGAAAGGACCAATGCTGAAACTGAAGCTCCAATACTTTGGCCACCTGATGGGAAGAGCCAACTCACTGGAAAAGACCCTGATGGTGGGAAAGATTGAGGGCAGGAAGAGAAGGGAGTGACAGAGAATGAGATGGTTAGATAGCATCATCTACTCAGCGGACATGAATTTGAACAAATTCCAGGAGATAGTGGAGGACAGAGGAGCCTGGTGTGCCATGGGGTCACAAAGAGTCGGACATGATTTAGCAACTGAATAAAGCAACAAAACATTCAATAATGCCCTCTGTTTACATTGTAGTATGTGTATTTGTCTGCCACACTAGATTGTAAATTTGCATCCATTCATTTATTCCTTAATTCAAAACTATTAATTCAGCTTCTCAGCCCCAGAGAACACATTTAATGATGTGGAGAAAAAGATGAGTGAGGCATGGTCACTAACCTCAAGAAAATTATTTTTGAAGGGCAGACAGAACATAGACATGTGAAAGTTTAACAATCAGTTCACTGAAATACACACTGGGGGTTTATTTAAAGATAGAATAGGCAAAAATCTCTCCTTTGAAGGGGCCTGCTGTTTAACTCAAGAGAGACAGCAATAGCTGACACTTAGAAAATGTCAATTTACTAATTCCACAAAGATTTATTCCATATCTCCTGTGCATCAGGCACAGGAGTGGGCAATGGGAATATAGCAGAGAATAAGAAAAATCCATGTTCTCATACAGCTTAAAAGATAGTGAAGAAAACAAGTAACAACAATGACAAGTGGTGAGTTTTATGAAATGTGACGTGTTGGGTCTAATAAAAGGGATCAGAAAGATACTTGGAAGTGCTACTGAATTTGAGTTTATCGATATTTCCTTGGGAATTTATTTGGGATTCAGTTGTTTATTGCCCTTACTGAGATCTCATTAGGAATGCTAGGAAATTGTTGTAGGGATTAGCTTTATACTTTGGTGACATGCACAGTTGTATCCTTGCTTATCAACTGGCCCCACTTCTTGAGGTCTTTGAGACTATATCTGTATGGAATCAGAAAGGGTCTTATACACAATGCCTATAAAACTTTGAAGTCATCTCTTTCTAGCTTAGAAAAGTGAATATGTTGGTTAGCACAGCCATCTTCAATTTCTACACTGAACAACCTCATCTGAGTCAACACCACATTTTAAATATATATATAGGATGATTTTAGGCCAGTATTTTCACCTGGAAAATCTCATGGACAGAGGAGCCTGGCAGGCTACAGTCCATGGGATTGCCAAGAGTCAGATACAACTGAGCACATGCATACAGGATGATTTCAGCCTAAACACATTGTTGGTAAACAAAAGATAACTATTCTTGTAGTCATCAGAGTATCATATAGAATTTTGTCAATAGTGGGCCCTCAGTAAGTGTTAACCTTAATCCACTCTTGATTCAAAGAGTCCTCTAGTATTATAAGACTGGAAAACTATCTTTTTGACTGATGAGGTGTTATCACACGATGTGCTAGAATAATCTCAAGAATGATCTTGACAGAAAATGCTAATTTTAGATTGAAAGAGAGAAAATGCTCAAATATGCCAAATTAAGCACCCTTTGACAACTAATTTATAGGCAAGTAAATGCATGCATATGTATGTATACCTGTACATGCTCTTGTGTCCATGAAGCAGAAACTGGTATCATACAGAATATTTCATTTTGGAAAGTATGGATGTTTTTAGTAGATGCCTCTGAAAATACTCCAAATCTGTAAACTCTCACCAAGAATGAGTATGTTTCCAGATATCTTCTCACGAGTGGTAAGAGTGAGGAGCTCTTGTTAGGAATAAAATTATTTTCCATGGATTCTTAGAACACTTGAAAAATGCCTGAAATGTAGTGATAGGAAACATTAACCATGAGAATGTTTTCTTTTCTAAAACAGGTTTTTGTCTTCTTTCATATATCTGTAATCAAATGCAGAAATGATTTTTATGAACAATAGCTAAAGAAATGTTAGCGTTCAAATAGTCCCTAGGAAGAATCTCTCTTTGACTTTCCCAGAATGCATATGAATGACTCTGTTAAAATGACGGATTAATAATGCAGAGTTTCACAAAGTATTTTCTGAGGAACACTCAATCTGTGGGATATTAATAGATGATATTCCTCCTCCCCCCACCAGGTGGCTAAAGAATCTGCCTGCAATGCAGGAGACGCAGGTTCGACCCCTGGGTCAGGAAGATCACCTGGAGTAGGAAATGGCAACATCCTCCAGTATTTTTGCCTGAGGAATCCCATGGACAGAGGAGACTGGTGGGGTACAGCCCATGGGGTTGCAAAGAGTCAGACGCAACTTAATGATTAAACCACCACCAACAAAAAACAAGGATTAGTTGGTTAAATGAATTAACTTTGGAAACACTGAGTTAAAGTAAAACATAATTGACTTCTTAGAGCTTTTCAAATTTATTATGCTTTGTGAATCTCCAAGTGTTTATATAGTATGAAAATGAAAGTAAAGTGAAAGTTGCTCAGTCGTGTCTGACTCTTTGTGACCCCATGGACTGGAATCCTCTAGGCCAGAATACTGGAGTGGGTAGCCTTTCCCTTCTCCAGGGGATCTTCCCAACCCAGGGATCAAGCCCAGGTCTCCCTTATTGCAGGCAAATTCTTTACCAGCTGAGTCACAAGGGAAGCTCTTACTTATATAGTATGAAGCATTTGCCAAATACATAGGAACATGTGGTTCTGTGATCATATTAAGACCCGTGTTTTGAGGAGCACACTTTGGGAAAGACTAATGTACTAGTTTCCTATGCCTAGGATAACAGCTATTTCATGTGAATTTACTCAAGCTGGAGACTTAGAGTAAGGAAATGCTACCTAATAAAGGAAATGCCAGCATCAGTTATTGAAAATTAATGAGTAATGGCATTGTGTTTATCACTTAAAGTTGTCACCAAGGCACCTTTAGTTCACTGTACTAGGTGAATGGAATATGAATAAATAAGATACCTTGTGTGTAGAGATTGTGGTCAAGTTTGGGAAAAAAATACAAAAATCACTCATTTCAATATAATGATGTAATTACCAGGACTAAGGCATATATAAGATAGAACAGAAGCTCAGAGAAGGGACACTTAAGCCAGCCTGGGCATTCAGGGGATACTTTCTGGAGGAGATGATGCCATAACTGACTCTTTCTGTCAAAATTTATTTATTTATTTGGCTGAGTTGGGGCTTAGTTGCATCATGCAAGATCTTTCCTTGCATTGGATGGACTCTAGTTGAGGCATGGATGCTCAGTTGCTCTGCAGCATGTGAGATCTTAGTTCCCCAACCAGGTATTGAATTTGTATCCTCTGCATTGCAAGGAAGGTTCTTAACCAGTGGACCACTAGGAAAGCCCACACCATAACTTATTCTTAATGAAAAGTGGGAGTTAACCACATGGAGGGTGGAGAGAGGAAACTTCCAGGCAGAATATTACAACCATAAGCATAGATGAGGGAAACTGGGGAGCTACAAGCATTTGATTTTTGGTATTACAGATAGAAGAATCTGAAAAAGTATCACTTTAGAGGAAGAGACTGTAGCATTTGGGAGAAGGGAGGGCTAGTAGAGTGCTTGGGATACAGCACAACCATTTCCCTCGGCTACACACACAGCACTCAGGCCATGGCCAACACCAGCACCTTTAGAAGCAGGAGAGTTGTTTTTTTTTTTTATTTAAATTATGTCAAAGCAAAACACACCTAGAAGTGCCTCAAATAGCTAAATTTGGGTCTGTAACAGAAAAGGAAAAGAGCAGTGATGGTCCTCTACAGCAGCGAGGGGCTTCCGAGAGGAAGATGACGCCTCTCACTCTAGCTCATTATGCTGTAGCTGGCGGACTGAGCAGAGATGTGCTTCTCTGTCTAGCAGCTCATTAGCAAAAGAAGAACTCTGACATTAGTTAAAATGTTGATAGATGTGACAGGTGGTGTTAAGACGAGATGGTGTCGTCAAATTGGAGTGGGAGCCCTCAAGCCTCGTGCCTTGCTTTATATAACCAGTTTATGCAGCATGTATTAAACTGTTAAAAAGAGAGTCTTTATTGAGTAAAACATACTAGGAAAGTACAGATTACTATTTTGTGGACTGAAACAAAATCTGACATTAAAAAATTTCCTTATAGTGCTTGTAAATATCCAAATCTATTATTTGACTTTATCTTAGTTCTTTTTTGTTATACACAGCATAGTTATTCTCTCTCTTCACCTTTTCTATTTGATCCCTTCTATCTGCCTAAAATATGCGCTGGGATCCTCTATTGGGGAACAATAGAAAAAAAAAACCCAAAGAAGAAATAATAAGAAAATCTTTCCTCGATCCAAGATCTTTTTGAATTACTATACAATCTTCTCTTTCTCTCATCATCTTTGATTGGCTGAAAAAGGTTTTCATTCACTGCTCATCATTTCCAAACCATGTGTTCACTTTAAAAGTCTGTAATATAGTTTTAGTTTCCAGCACTATAAAGAGACAGCTCTTTCAGAGATCCTCAGTGACCTCATACTTCCTACTAAGCAAATCTGACAGCCATTTAGTTTTTTTAAAAAAATTTCATTGTTTATTCTCCATAATCTTTCCATGCCTGTAGCACCACTGAAACTATAGTATTCTTGAAACACTCTGTTTCTTTGTATTTAGTGGTTTGTGTATATACACTTGTTTTTCCTTCTAAGGACTTGAGTTGCAACCCCAGGTATGCTACTTACTGTGTTCCTTGGGGGCACATTATTTAACTTTTCTGAGCTTCAGTTTTCTCACCTCTAAAAGGACAGAAAGATAATACTGACCTGATAGAGTGGACTCAAAGATTAAAATTAGGTAATCTATGTAATATCATTATCACAGCAGTAGGTACTCAACAAATATCGGTCCTTTTCTGAAACTGGACACCAGAAATTCTGCCTGAGCCACCATAGAAGAATCAAGTTTTTATTACAGTATTTTCCAGGTGGCCGTGTATTCCTATGCAAGGCCATGTCTCCTTGTTGCTTGCTTCTACATTTCAGTTTATGACATCATCAAGACCTATGTCACAATTCTGCACCACAGCTACAAAGGAATATGGGAAATACAGCTTTTTAGCTTTCCAACCTTTGCAACAGAAGAATAAAAATGAAAATGGGAATAGAATGGTTTAAATTTAAGCAATTTACCTACCTGCCACATCTAGCTTGAATTCTTGATCATCATCATTACAGTATCAAATATAGAAATGATACTAAGTATATCAAAAAGACTCACACAAGCCCCGCTCTGCCCTCTTGGCGCTTTAAATCAAGTATATAAACACTGATACAGGTAAGCACATATAGAAGCCATGTAGACAGGCAGCAGAGATGTAGCTTGCTGATAGATGGTCCAACATTATCAAGTGTTAAGCACATTTGAAAATTAGGTTTAGAGACAGAACTGGGAGGAAATTTTCATCTCGTTTTGAAGTGGTTCTGAAAGAAAAGTCTATGGAGGCTGTGGGATTTCAGAAAATGTTTGGCTAAGGGAAGAGCATGCTGGAGAAGATGAGGGGTATATAAAAGAATGGAGCATATAACAAGCAGGGCTCAGGAGACATGATAGAAACTGGAGCCTGAGGCTTGGGCCCAAAGTGTCAGTGAGAAGTATAGGGAATTAACTGGGGATATGGAATGGCTTATGGGAAGCCTGGTCCTTTAAAATTTCTCAGGAGTATTGCTGTTACCTATCCTCTCTGAGAACTGATCAAGTTGGGTAATTCTTCAAGGAATGAGTTCTCCAGCAGTTGTGAAGAGTAGCATGATGAATGTTTCCCACGCATTCCCACTGAAGCAGCTCTGTGGGTCTGGGGTTCACTGCATTTCAAGACATTTGTGTTGATCCCATTTTGCCACCTGATGGGATGGGAAGAAGCATGATCTCATCACCCACAAGCTGCTGCCAAGCAGCCTCTTTTCCAGATATTTTAGAACCAGTTAAATGGTGATAACTGAGCTTTCTGCCTGCCTGTAAGTGTACCAAGAGCAATGATAAAACATTAGGTGCAGATACAGTAGAAGAAACCTACAACTGCAGCGTATGTTTGCTTTGTTCTCAACCTATTCTTTACATAAATCACAAAAGGTCCCCTTCTTGACCAGCAGCCCATTGAGGATGCATAAAATGTATGCTTTTATTCCCTGGATGGGTAACAGAGCCCCTTTATTTCTTCTGTGTCCTATATTTCCTAACTTTCCCCCACAACATCTACTCGGTAATTTTTGATTTCGTTTCTGTTTTCTGATTTTGCTATTTATTTGGTTACAGATGATTATAAATCTAAGCTGGGTTGTGAAGAATAGTTATTTAAAATATGGTTCATGAAAGAAGCTACCAATCCTCAAACCATGTGTTACTAACTTGGGATGGAATAAAGAGCTTGCTCCAGAATATGTCAGCTACTTACTAACAATACTGTTTAGTTCAGCTGACATTTATTATTTTGGAAGAAAAAATTTATTGATGAAGGAAGTAGCACATTAATTTTTGGTGCAAGTTCTTTGTCTTATTCAGGGTTTCCCAGGTAGCACAGTGGTAAAGAACCCGCATGCCAATGCCAGAGATGCAAGAGATGTTGGTTTGATCCCTGGTTCGGGAAGATCCTCTGGAGTAGGATATGGCAACCCACTCTATTTCCCATTCTTGCCTGGAAAATTCCATAGACAGAGGAGCCTGGTAGGCTAAAGTCCACAGGGTCACAAAGAGATGGACACAACTGAGCAGCTAAGCACAAGTACACAGCACCCATCCTTGTCCTATTACAGACATTTGGCATTTTGAACAGAACTGATAAAAATTTATATCAGTAAATTGTTTTGCAGAATTTTCTACTAAAGTTAGACCACTATAAATATGAAGTGACAATTTAGAACCTATATTAGCTTTATTAATTACTTTGGACTCTGTAAAGCATCATTTTCCAGGATAACACCTCAGGGAGAATGGAATAAAACGCCAAAGGAATCTCAATGTGTAGGGCAAAGATACTGAGTCCAAGGCAGTCTGTTGAGGTGGGGCACTCTATTTTTTTTCCATTTTTCACACCTCATTTAACATAGCATCTCATAGAGGAGACTGCATAAGGTAGACACTCACAAATAACTTACTGAATTCAATCTTCTCTTTTTCAAGTTACATTTTTACTGCGTGTATTTAAAGAAATTTAAACTACTCAAGTTTTGGCTGGAGTTTCTGCAGCATGTCTGTGAGCATGCAGTGACTTGAATCCCTGACAACACCTTCTCACCCATTGCAAGAGGAGGCCTGATGAGGCTCGTGCCCTTTGCAGAAGGCATCCTTGGTTCATCATCTACTCAATGTAAGGGAGACGTTTCCATCAGAAAACTTTTCTGTTTTCTCTAACATTTGACTTCCAAGCAAGAATCACAGGTGCCCTTAACCCCCTGTTTTACACTCTTCCCAGTGATTTTTTTTAAAAACTTAATTTAAAGTCAGCATGCTGAGACTCTGAAAGTTCTTTTGTAGAAAACCCCAAATTCTAGCAGAGTAGGAAAAAAAAAAAAAAACTTGACAAAGTAAAATAATCAATTGCAAGTTGGTGAACCTTTAAAGAGTATTAATTCAATTGGATAAACTGCAGTTAAATAACGTTCATCAAGCAAACTGGGTTAGGTGGTTAAAAGCAAGGAAAAAAAATTCTGAAAACATACAGTGGGTAGTAGTTTATGTGTCAAGAAAAACTGAGAGAATTTTTGAAGCTCTGATGTCTAGCAGATAGCACTTAAATCATTTTTCTCCAAACTTCAGTCATAATACTTCAAAGAGTTATAGCCATAATACAAATTTTTAGACTAAGAAGTCGTGTTTGAAGTTATTTTATAGGATTTTGCTGTAAGGGCTCCAATTGATTTGTAGTAAGATAAAAGAAGAAAACTTTATTTTCGAAGCTTTGTCGGAAAAAGCTTCCCTTCCATTGGTCGTTCCGCCGATACGCCTGCAGGGCATGATGATGTAGACACTGATATTATATGCCTATATGAACTGAGCAGGCTTACACCTCCTGCTGTTTGTGTTATGGTTAAAATCTGTCACAAAACTAGTGGTGATTTATTAAATGTTTAATGAAGTAAGACAAAAACTTCAATAACTACAAACAGAAAAGTAGAACATCACATTAAAATATAATAATACATATTACATTTCTTTTTTTCTTCCGAATTTTCACTTGCTAAAAATGATAAGGGCACATTTGGAAATCTAGACAGCATAAAAAGAATATCAAGAAGCACCTACTCATGTTAACAAAGGATATGCTTTACTTTGCTTTCTTTTTCTTCTCCATAAGATAGGAAAAACTCTGTTCCCACAAAACAGAGAATATGAGAACCTTGCTTACCAATAGCTTCTTTGCTAAACTTTCTATTAATAGTATATAAAATACTTCACTATGCATGTAGAACTAGATGACAGATTTGAAGTGTGGGATTAGTGCTGCATCAGTTTTATGGAATTCTATTTAAATATCACTCTAATAAACTTTAGCGAAGTTCATAAATATGAAACTGTATGACAATACACAATTATAGGCATATCTGAAAATTGTCTTTTAAAAATACATTCTATTTTTTCCTTCCACTTTAGAATCTAGGATACCATTTGAATTGAAAAAAAAAAAAAAAGACATTTTTACATTGCTTACCTGGCTGCCTGTATGTCTCAAGCCAATGTCTATTCTGTGTGTGTGTGTGTGTGTGTGTGTGTATGCACAGGGTAGTTGCTATTTTCATTACATTATTATATTATGTTTATAACTCTCTTGTTATATATTTTACTCCTCTCGCTCTCCTTCTTTCTCTATCTCTCCTCTAAACTATTTAATGGATTTGTACTATCAAATGATTGCTTATGTTTTATTGATTCTGATTTACTTAATCCTTGTAATGGAGATTTATAGTCTAAGTGAAAGTGGAATTTTGAAAATGCAGAAATATTGATTTTGTTATAAGCATAAAATTCCAACCTATCTATATGAACATCTTGTTTGCATTAAAATTTCTAAAAGGTCTTGCCATTTATATTATCTGATATAGCCTGGCTTACTAGAGGGTCATTTCTCTGTAGACTTGGTTGATATAAGTTGAAGGATATCTTCCAATAAAATAATTAAATGATTTATTTGGAAGAGGATGACCTAACAATTAGTAGATTGGCTAAATTTTTCACTTCTTAACTGTCCTTCCCCAGTTTCTTGGGTTCCCAGGTGGCACCAGTGGTAAAGAGCCTGCCTGCCAAGGCATACAAGATGAGGGTTTGATCCCTGGGTTGGGAAGATCCCCTGGAGGAAGGCATGGCAACCCACTCCTGTATTCTTGTCTGGAGAATTCCCATGGACAGAGGAGCCTGGCAGGCTACAATCGACAGGGTCGCAAAGAGTTGGACATGACAGAAGCAATTTAACATGCATGCACATGGTGAATCTATATAGTTTTAGCTTCTCAAGTTTGGTTTCATTCACGCAGTCATTCACTTATTCATCCATCCATCCATTCATATTCATTCACAAAACATTAACTGAACCCTGCTCTGCATGTCCTATAGAAAATACTAGGAAAATAGCAATGAGAAAAACAGATATGGCCCTGCCTCCATGAAATTTATAGTCTTGTTAAGGAGATAACAAAAAGCAAAATAATTAAAAAGTTGCAATGGGTTCTATGAAAGAAACAAAGTGCTTTTACTATAAAAACTTGAAATACTTTCAGATCCATTGAAATAGAGTGATGCTGACCAAACAACAAAGTGACTTATCACACAGTTACATCTGACCAAATAAATAATTTTTATGAGTGTCATTATTTCAGTTATCTTGGCATATCAAATAAGATTAACCATGGAAAAATCAGAACAGTTCATCACTTACTGATCTAAGAACTATTGGTCTGGTATAAACTCTTTTTAAATAAAAAAGCCAGGTTTTGTAACTATTTCTTTCTGGATTCAGTATTTCTTGATATTTCCAAGTGTCATCATTTTAAGCAACTTGACTTTAAACAAAATTATTGTCACTTAAAAATTAGAACTTGAACTATTTTCCATTTATAAATGAACATTGTGTGCTGTTGGGAATGTAAATTGGTACAACCACTATGGAAAACAGTATGACATTTCCTTAAAAACCTAAAAATAGAGTTAGCAGATTATCCAGCGATCCCACTCCTGGGTATATATTTAAAGAAACCAAAAACATTAATTTGAAAAGATATATGTACCCCAATTGTTCATAGCAGCATTATTTGTAGTTGCCAAGGTATGAAGACAACTTAAATGTCCCTAACAGATGAATGGATAAAGAAGAAGTAACATTCCGTGTGGGGCTTACCTCATGGATCAGTGGTAAAGAATCCCCTTGCAATGCAGGGGACGCACGTTTAATCCCTGGGTTGGGAAGGTCCCCTGGAGAAGGAAATAGCAACTCACTAAAGTATTCTTACCTGGGAAATCCCATGGACAAAGGAGCCTGGTGGGCTACAGTCCACGGGGTTGCAAAGAGTTGGACACAACTTAGCAACTGAACAACAACAAAATATTCCATGCAGTGAAATATTACTTAGCTATAAAAAGGAATGAAAAATTTGCCATTTTCAACAATATGGATGGCCCTTGAGGGTATAGTTCTTAGTGAAATAAGTCAGATAAATACTGTATCTTTTAATTTACATGTGGAATCTAAAAAATAAAAGAAACAAGTTGTTATAATAAACCAGAAACAGACTCACAGGTATAGAGAAAAAAATCAGTGGTTACCAGTGAGTGGTTGAGGGAGGGGCAAAATGAGGGAAGAAGACTAAGAGATCCAAACTCCTAGGTATAAAATAAATAAGATGCAAAGTGCAATACTGTATAGTACAAGGAATATAGCCAATATTTTACAATAACTTTATATGGAGAATAATCTATAAAAATATCAAATCAGTATTTTGTGCAGCTGAAACTAATATAATAATAGTAAGTCAACTATACTTAAAAACATGAACCTTGGAAATCACTTTAAAGTTTATAATAATGAATAATTATATTTTCTCCTTTAATTCTTCCCCCAAAATAGAACCATGTACTATCTATAGATAGTTTGGGCATAATCTAGTATATTTAGATGTACATAAATCTTATATTTATAAAAATGCTTTGGTCATCATGTTGGATAGTAAATTTGCATATCAACTGGGGAATAGAGTGATGGTGTGGGCAGCCTGCTCGTAGGCCTGGTTTCCAGCTTTGACTCTCCTACAACTCTGTAAAACTGTAGAGAAGCAAATTCATTCAACTCAACAGATACTCAACTAGAGTTTATTTAGTTTATGCCATTCAAAACTTTATAAAAATTGAATTGTCTTTAAGAACATTACCATTTATTTTTGAGGAGAAAAGATAATTTCATTAGTAACACATGCTGAAATAAAATCAGAATCATAAAGAAGAATCAACTAGGAAGTAGCATTATTCAAATGATATATAAATCATAGGGAGAAGAGTAAATCTGGAAAAGCTCCACACTGGAGCTGGCATGCAAAACAGGCCTTGAAAGTAGATACAATTGCAGTGAGCAAAGATGAATAAATGGAGGTTTCCAGGGAGATAGCTCACCATGAACAAAGGAATGGAAGCAGGAAAGTATGTGTCAACTTCTCTGACTTGGAACTGTACACCCAACAGAATAAAACATTTTGAACCTCTCTTCTCCCCTAGTATTTCAGTATTCCCTTTTCCTCCTCAGGTGATCGAATTTTAAAGTTGCTTTTCAGATTCTTCTTTGAATCTAATTGTCCTACCCCAGTGCAAAGGAGTGCAGAACCACTTTTGATAAAATGCCCTACACATAGGTACTCAATAAATATTTATCCAATAAATGAATAAAAGGATGAATCTCTGCTCCCCATCCTCTCCTTCCCTGCTTTCCAGTGTCTTCTCTTTGGCCCTGAGAAATCAGCAGCTCAAAGGTCTTAGAAGAAAAGTGATTCAGATAAGTCATTTTAAAGTGGGACCTCTTAGCCCTCAGTCCCCGTGTAAGGTACCTAATTTGTGGCAGCGTGGGTTATGCTAAAGGAGGATCACCCCTTGACCCTGAGGTGCTTCTCAGTGAAGCTGAGAAAGTTTGCAGTTCATTCCTCTTTCCTTTGTCACTGCCTGTGGCTACCGTGGAGACAGTTGAGCGTGCTACTGCACAAGCAGGCTAGCCAAGGGGGAAAACAAAGGCACTGGTCTTGGGGGAGTTCTAATCCACTCATTTAAGGAAACAGAGATCTCTAGCTTCCTAGGGTTGCAGGGTTACTTTCACCTGGAATCTCATTCCATCAGCATGGTTTCAATGTCCTGCACTTGTCTTATAGGATAATTCTGTACCATAATAATAGAGCACACATATGCCCAGAGAGGCTAATGGCTTTTTAAAAATCACTTTGGTTGTTTTTTTTTTTTGGTAATCAGATCAGATCAGATCAGTCGCTCAGTTGTGTCCGACTTTTTGCAACCCCATGAATTGCAGCACGCCAGGCCTCCATGTCCATCACCAGCTCCCGGAGTTCACTCAGACTCACGTCCATCGAGTCAGTGATGCCATCCAGCCATCTCATCCTCTGTCATCCCCTTCTCCTCCTGCCCCCAATCCCTCCCAGCATTAGATTCTTCTCCAATGAGTTAACTCTTTGCATGAGGTGGCCAAAGTACTGGAGTTTCAGCTTTAGCATCATTCCTTCCAAAGAAATCCCTGTGCTGATCTCCTTCAGAATGGACTGGTTGGATCTCCTTGCAGTCCAAGGGACTCTCAGTTCAACACCACAGTTCAAAAGCATCAAATTCATCGGCACTCAGCCTTCTTCACAGTCTAACTCTCACATCCATACATGACCACAGGAAAGACCATAGCCTTGACTAGATAGACCTTTGTTGGCAAAGTAATGTCTCTGTTTTTGAATATGCTATCTAGGTTGGTCATAACTTTCCTTCCATGGAGTAAGCGTCTTTTAATTTCATGGCTGCAGTCACCATCTGTAGTGATTTTGGAGCCCAGAAAAATAAAGTCTGACACTGTTTCCACTGTTTCCCCATGTATTTCCCATGAAGTGATGAGACCAGATGCCATGATCTTCGTTTTCTGAATGTTGAACTTTAAGCCAACTTTTTCACTCTCCTCTTTCACTTTCATCAAGAGACTTTTGAGTTCCTCTTCACTTTCTGCCATAAGGGTGGTGTCATCCGCATATCTGAGGTTATTGATATTTCTCCCGGCAATCTTGATTCCAGCTTGTGTTTCTTTCAGTCCAGCGTTTCTCATGATGTACTCTGCATAGAAGTTAAATAAACATGGTGACAATATACAGCCTTGACGTACTCCTTTTCCTATTTGGACCCAGTCTGTTGTTCTATGTCCAGTTCTAACTGTTGCTTCCTGACCTGCATATAAATTTCTCAAGAGGCAGATCAGATGGTCTGGCATTCCAATCTCTTTCAGAATTTTCCACAGTTTCTTCTGATCCACACAGTCAAAGGCTTTGGCATAGTCAATAAAGCAGAAATAAATGTTTTTCTGGAACTCTCTTGCTTTTTCCATGATCCAGCGGACGTTGGCAATTTGATCTCTAGTTCCTCTGCCTTTTCTAAAACCAGCTTGAACATCAGGAAGTTCACGGTTCACATATTGCTGAAGCCTGGCTTGGAGAATTTTGAGCATTACTTTACTAGCATGTGAAATGAGTGCAATTGTGCGAGAGTTTGAGCATTCTTTGGCATTGCCTTTCTTTGGGATTGGAATGAAAGCTGACTTTTTCCAGTCCTGTGGCCACTGCTGAATTTTCCACATTTGCTGGCATATTGAATGCAGCACTTTCACAGCATCATCTTTCAGGATTTGGAATAGCTCCACTGGAATTCCATAACCTCCACTAGCTTTGTTCGTAGTGATGCTTTCTAAGGCCCACTTGACTTCACATTCCAGGATGTCTGGCTCTAGGTCAGTGATCATACCATCGTGATTATCTGGGTTGTGAAGATCTTTTTTGTACAGTTCTTCTGTGTATTCTCGCCATCTCTTCTTAATATCTTCTCCTTCTGTTAGGTCCATATCATTTCTGTCCTTTATCAAGCCCATCTTTGCATGAAATGTTCCTTTGGTATCTCTGATTTTCTTGAAGAGATCCCTAGTCTTTCCCATTCTGTTGTTTTCCTCTATTTCTTTGCATTGATCACTGAAGAAAGCTTTCTTTTCTCTTCTTGCTATTCTTTGGAACTCTGCATTCAGATGTTTATATCTTTTCTTTTCTCCTTTGCTTTTTGCTTCTTTTCTTTTCACAGCTATTTGTAAGGTCTCCCCAGACAGCCATTTAGCTTTTTTGCATTTACTTTCCATGGGGATGGTCTTGATCCCTGTCTCCTGTACAATGTCACGAACCTCATTCCATAATACCCTATCGCAATGTTTCTAAAAATTTTAAACTATCTTAATTTGCTTTTAATCTTCCACCCCAAAATGATTTTCAATCAAATTTCAAAAAAGAGAGTAAAGTAGACTTGAGGAATTGTAAACCTTGATGATGATGTCCCTTGTCTTGGCTGGGGATACCATGTCAAGGTTCCTGTCCTGCCAGCATGTCACAGTGCTGCCAGGAAAGGCATTTGCTGTTTGCCATCCTCTCTGTGGGGTTCTCACCAAGCACCACCAAGAGCAACTCATTCCTCCATTTCCTTTTCAGACAACACTGGGGATCTGAATGGATACACTGCTAGCAGTTCCTAAGCACCATACTCAAACAATTGGAGCCAAAGACACCCTTTCACATTATATGTTGGCACACATTATTGGTATCTGCAGGTACTTTTATGCCTTGTTAGAAGGTGGAATTTTAGAAAGGTGTCACACTGCTTTTAAATACCTTCTGTGATTCACAGATTCATTGTAATAATCACCCAAATTGACAGACAGTAAAATTTCAACTTTAATTTGCTTAGCAGTCATGGAAGATAACACAGTGTGAACAATTCTTCTGAATAAGCTATAATTGTTTTGTTATACCCATGCATTACTCTTCTCAGAGAAGGAAGGAATCTGTTAACAAGACAGCCTGTTGAGCCTGCTAAATGAGAAAAATGAAGCTTAATTAAAAGATCTGTCTTTGCAATAAGGGAATTATATTTGTGTGTGTACATCTGTGCGCATGTGTGTGTGTGTGTGTGTGTGTGTGTCTTCTTTCCTCATTATGAAATATTCTGAGATAAATATTCCAATCATACTTTTATGTTATAATTATCTGCAAATGACCAACGGCATGCTAGGCTTTATCACATAACCTATGTTGCTGTATTTTACTTTGCCTGTGTCAATAGGAAATGCAGCAGAAAAAATGGTTGACCAGCTATTTTGGAAATCCAGAGCTACATTAATTCAAATCAGAAACATCCATTGCTGGGCTAAGAATGCAAATCTATGTACCAGTGTTCGTCTTGCTTAGTCCACAGGACATCTAGTGGTAAGCAGCGCAGTAGCAGCAGTTCACTGAGGCCCCTGTTAGCATTTCCCATCACCAGTGCCCTTCTTCAGGGATGCCAGTGTTTCCTTTATTGCGTTTCTGGGGAGACAGAAGACTGGCTGTCTGTCCCAACTGCAATTTTTTTTTAGTAGAAAACAAATACAAGCTCATCAGTCAGATTCAAACAATCAAATGATGTTTCTGTAATTTGATGGAAAGAGAATTTCAAAAGAAATGTATACATGAACTATAGCTTATTACTAAAGCAGTAAGTTTTAAATTTTGGTGATGTGTGATTCTCATGGGTAATTTCTCTTTCTGGACATTGTGATGGACTTTCTCAGTGATCTCATTTTTCCTTGTACTGTTCTCAGAGTTTTGTTTTCAAAACTTTCTATTCCTCCTTGGGCAGGATTTTTTTAAAAAATGAGGTAACATAAAATAATTAACACATTTTATGTAGTTACTATAGGTTATTTAGCTTTTGCCCTCAAGTATTCATGAATATTTACTTGCTAATTTTCCTCTCAACATGCATTTTCAGTATGTAATACGTAGATAAAAATGGGAACTTTGAGAAATGAGTGACAAGCTGTAACAAACACTATCCAACAGCCAGGGCATTCTATCTGTATAGGTTACAAGGACTTAGCTTCTCAAATAGATTTTGGGAATCAGTAGGATCACATTTTTTAACTGCTTTAATACCAATATCTAAAATATAGACACAAGCTCCTATGATGTGGCTATTAGTAGGTTAATTAGGTAATAATGAATGAGATGCCATAGGTTAGCATAGAGTTAGCACAATAGGATTTGTTTCAGCATGAAATGATGTTGAGTGTTAAAAATTTAATCTTTATGTGCTAATATGCATGGCGTACCTTGTTAATTATTGCCAAAAGATTCTTTATGCTTCTGAACACTAATAAAAGAGTAATTCAGAAATAGATTGTTTTGTAGCTATCCATATAGATTAGTTTGACAAAGTCTACAAGACTTGTGAAAATTATATAAGCTTTTAGTAGTATGAATACTTATGATGTATAACAAATCAGTTGTAAACATTGTAGTATGGGATACTGATGTCTTAAATTAGGTAGAGATAATTTTTAGCTTTTAACTTATTTTCTTTTAAAGCAAAAGTATTCATATCTGAAGATAAAAGTATACTTACTGTGTATGAAAGCATATATTTATGGGCTTCTCTGGTGACTCAGTTGGAAAAGGGCATGACAACCCACTCCAGTATTCTTGCCTTGAGAATCCCGTGGACAGAGGAGCCTGGTGGGCTACAGTCCATGGGGTCGCAAAGAGTTGGACACGACTGAAGTGACTTAGCATGCACACGCTGGTGGCTCAGTGGTCAAGAATCTGCCTGTCAGTGCATGAGTCATGGATTCAATCCCTGGTCTGAGAAGATCCTGCATGCCAGGGAGCAACTAAGCCTGTGAGCCGCAACTACTGAATCTGTGCTCTAGAGCCTGGGAGCTGCAACTACTGAGCCCATGTGCTCCACCTATTGAAGCCTGCATGCCCTAGAGCACATGCTTGGCAACAAGAGAAGCCACCGCAGTGAGAAGCCCTTGCATCACAACTAGAGAGAACAGCACTCCCTCACCGCAACTAGAGAAAAGCCTGTGCGGCAATGAAGAGGCAGCACAGCCAAAAATAAAGAAATAAACTCTAAAATGCATATAATTATTATTACTAAAGCCTTCTCAATTTTTTATTTCCTTCACCATTGAAGGAAAGTGTCATTTACCTTTGGTATCAGTAGTTCTGATTAAACTAGTGATGTTGGCTTTCAGAAATAGTGCTAAGCATAGAAAATATTGAATTAGGTATGCAAATACAATTACTGAAGTAGCATCTAAATTTCATAACATTTTGATATCATCCACATCTATAAAACAAATATTTTAGCAAAAGTGAGTTTTATCACTTGCTGCATTATTTGTTAACTCCAGTTTAAAATCAACAGCTGAATATGAAACATGCTGGATTTTTGGAGATTAAATAATTACTTAATTGTCTCTTTTGTGAAAATAAAACACTCAATTTCACAAAGTAATTTTCTTTAATGAGGTGTAATTGACATTAAAGGGCTTCCCTGGTGGCTCAGATAAAGAATCTGCCTGCAATGCAGGAGACCTGAGTTAGATTCCCGGGTCAGGAAGATACCCTAGGGAAAGGAATGGCTACCCACTCCAGTATTCTTCCTGGAGAATCCCATGGACAGAGAAGCCTGGTGGGCTACAATCCATGGGGTCTCAGAAGGTCAGCATTGTATTAGTTTTAGGTATTTGATATAATGATTTAATATATATATGTATTTTAAAATGATTACCACAATAAGTTTACTTAATACCCATCACCACACATAGTCACAAAGGGTCTTTTTGTTTTGATTTTTTTTTTCGGTAATGAGAACCTCTCAAGATCTATTCTCCTAGCACTTGCCATGCTCTCCTCCAAGGGATCTTCTTGGCCCAGGGATCGAACCCACGTCTCTCATATCATCTGCATTGGCAGGTAGGTTCTTTACGACTAGTGCCAACTGGGAAGCCACATATTGCAGTATATATTACAGTATTGTTAACTGTAGTCATCATGCTGTACACTACACTCCCAGGACTTATTTATTTTATAACTAGAAGTTTGTATCTTTTGACTATCTTCACACATTTTACCATGGTTGCCTGTGACAATCATGGGTTTATTCTCTAGGAGTTTAGGTGTTTTGTTTTTTTGGTTTTTAGATTCCACATATAATATCATAAAGTGTTTGTCTTTCTCTGTCTGACTTACTTCACTAAGCATAATGCCTTCAGAGTCCATCTAAGTTCCTGCAAATGGCAGGATTTTTTTTTAATGAATATTATTTTCATGAATAGTATTTCATTGTGTGTGTGTGTATATTTAAATCTGTTTTGTTTACCTACTCCTCTACTGATGGACACATAGGTTATTTTCATGTCTTGGCCACTGTAAGTAATGCTACAGTTAACATGGGGGTATGGATATCTTTTTGAGTTGGTGATTTTGTCTACCTTGAATAAATACCCAGAAGTGCAATTGCTGGATCTTATGGAAGTTCTATTTTTAATTTTTTGAGGAATCTCCATACTGTTTCCCATAGTGGCTGCACCAGTTTAAGTTCCTGCAAACAGTGCACAGTTGTTCCCTTTTCTTCACATCCTTGCCAACACTTGTTATTTCTTTCTCTTTCTGACAGTTTGTTATTGTTTTATAGAAATACAACTGATTTTTGTATATTGATTTTATATTCTGCAATTTTACTGAATTTGTTTCATAGGTCTAACAGTTTTTTTGGTGGTGTCTTCAGGGTTTCTTATATATAATGTTGTGTCATCAGCAAATAGAGGCAGTTTACTTCTTCCATTCCAATTTGGATGCCTTTAACTTTTTTGTGTGTGTCTAATTGCTCTGGCTGGGACTTTGAGGACTGTGTTGAATAAAAGTAGCAAGAGTGGACATCCTTGTTTCATTCACAAAGCCATTTTTGGTAAAAAATTTAAGTGTTTTGCAGTAGCAAGATTTCCGAGAACCACTCAGTTATACTGTCTTATACATATTGTACTATGTAACAAGTAAGATGTATAAATATGATTTTATGGCACTATTGTCGTGAAGTCATGAAGTCGCCCAGTCGTGTCTGACTCTTTGTGACCCCATAGACTGTAGCCCACCAGGCTCCTCCATCCATGGAATTTTCTAGGCAAGAGTACTGGAGTGGGTTACCATTTCCTTCTCCATAGGAGGTCCGCAAATAATATCTCTTTTTCTCACTCAGATTGAGAATTTACTGAGAGATAGGCATAGGGATCAGGTAGATTGAGATCAAAATCGTAACTTAAAAAAATTAACTGATAAAACTTTATTAAGGAGAGCTTTGAGCACGGTGGGCTTGCTAATATTTTATCCTGAATTAAACTGGTTAGAGAGGTCCTACTTCCCCACACATGCACCTCTGTCTAAATGAGGAGAGATGGTCTTGCTAAATTTACCACTTGGGCAACTGAACAGATGAACATGCACTGTCCTTGCAGAGAGGCAGAACTGAGGAACAGAGAAAAGTAGAGCTGAGTTGAGCTGCACTGTCTTCTTCCCAGGTAGCTTTTACGGACTGAATTTTGTTTCCCTCCCTTGACACCCCATTCATATTTTGAAGTCCTAACTCTTCGTGTGACTGTACTTGGAGATAGGACCTTTAAGGAGATACTTAAAGTTGAATGAGGTCATAAAGACAAGGTTCCAATCCAATGGGTCTGATGTCTTAATAAGAAGAAAGACCACAGGAAAGCATGTACACAGAAGAAAGGCCATGTAAGAGCACAGGGAGAAGACAGTCTTAGGAGAAACCAGCCCTGATTTTGACTTCCGCTCTCTAGAAAATACATTTCTGTTGTCTAGGCCACTCAGTCTGTGGGCTTTTATTATGGCAGCCTGAGCTGACTGATATTGTAGCCAAATGTTGCTCTAGTGGAGGTACCTTCATGTGGAAATGCCAGGAATGAGGAATGAGTCACTCTAACACAGGCTACTGTTTTACAGTATTCACAGTATTGTTTCACAGTATTCTCCTGGGCTAGATTACAAAATTCAAAGATTTTGGATTCTGATTGTTTATTTTGACAAAAATAATTAACATGTTGGTACTAGGTAAATATTTGTAAATTAATAATGCTTTTGGATTTTATAGACTTTTCTGCCTGTTAGGTTTTATTATTTTCTTCTTTCCCCTAAATTCTGTGTAGTACACTAACTGTGACTATCTTCATTAGTAGTGCAAGGGAGCTAAATCTCCAACTAGAAAGCTCTGATTCTGTGTGAGGATGTTAATTATTGTGTATTTATAGAATATCATGCTGATGAATGTAAAACTTTCAGCTAAAGAATTGCAAAGCACAAGTTAGATGATTTCATTGCAGTTGCCACGAAAATACAGTTGCTTAAAGTTTTGTGTTCAATCTATGCATGAGCTGGTTTACAGTTTTTAAAGAACTTTTTGGAAATACTTTTAACCTAAAAAGAGTTACAAAAATTGTACAGACAGTTTCCACACTGCCCTCACCCAGATTTCCCTAATGTTAGCATATCGTATAGCCATGGGGCAATTATAGAAACCAGAAAATTAGTATTGCTACATCTACTTCTGCTTCATTGACTACGCTAAAACCTTTGACTGTGTGGATGACAGAAAACTGTGGAAAATTCTCCAAGAGATAGGAATACCAGACCACCTTACCTGCCTCCTGAGAAACCTGCATGCAGGTCAAAAAGCAGCAGTTAGAAGCAGACTTGGAACAATGGACTGGTTCCAAATTGGGAAAGGGAGTATGTCAAGGCTGTATATTGTCACCCTGCTTATTTAACTTCCATGCAGAGTATATCATGTGAAATGCCGGGCTAGATGAAGCACAAACTGGAATCAAGATTTCCAGGAGAAATATCAATAACCTCAGATATGCAGATGACACCACCCTTATAGCAGAAAGCGAAGAGGAACTAAAGAGTCTCTTGATGAAGGAGAAAGAGGAAAGTGAAAAAACTGACTTAAAGCTCAACATTCAAAAAACTAAAATTATGACAGCTGGTTCCATCACTTCATGGCAAATAGATGGGAAACAATGGAAACAATGACTGACTTTATTTTCTTGGGTTCTAAAATCACTGCAGATGGTGACTGCAGTCATGAAATTAAAAGATGCTTGCTCCTTGGGAGAAAAGTTATGACCAACCCTCAGTTACTCAGTCATGTATGATTGTTTGTGACCCCATGGAATGCAGCACACCAGGCTTCCCTGTCCATCACCACTCCTCAGAGCTTGCTTAAACTCGTGTCCATAAAGTTGGTGATGCCATCCAACCATCTCATCCTCTGTCGTCCCCTTCTCCTCCTGCCTTCAATCTTTCCCAGCATCAGGGTCTTTTCCAATGAATCAGTTCTTCGCATCAGGTGGCCAAAGTATTGGAGTTTCAGCTTCAGCCTCAGTCCTTCCAATAAAAATTCAGGACTGATTTCCTTCAGGATTGACTGATTTGATCTCCTTGCAGTCCAAGGGACTCTCAAGAGTCTTCTCCAACACCACAGTTCAAAAGCATCAATTCTTTGGTGCTCAGTTTTCTTTGTAGTCCAACTCTCACATCCATACGTGACTACTGGAAAAACCATAGCTTGGACTAAATGGACCTTTAACCAACCTTGGCAGTGTATTAAAAAGCAGAGACATTACTTTTCCAACAAAGGTCCGTCTAGTCAAAGCTATGGTTTTCCCAGTAATCATGTATGGATGTGAATGTTGGACCATAAAGAAGACTGAGAGCTGAAGAATTGATGCTTTTGAACTGTGGTGTTGGAGAAGACTCTTGCAAGTCCCTTGGACTGCAGAGAGATCAAACCAGTCAATCCTAAAGGACATCAATCCTGAATATTCATTGGAAGGATTGAGACTGAAGCTGAAACTCCAGTACTTTGGCCACCTGATACAAAGAGACAACTCATTAGAAAAGACCCTAACGCTGGGAAATATTGAAGCAGGAGGAAAAGGGGACAACAGAAGATAAGATGACTGGATGGCATCACTGACTAAATGAACATGAGTTTGAGCAAGCACCAGGAGATAGTGAAGGAAAGGGAAGCCTGGCTTGCTGGAGTCCATGGGGTTGCAAGGAGTTGTACATGACTGAGAAACTGAACAACAAGATTGATACAATTTATTAATGAACCTAGAGACCTTGTTAGAATTTTGCCAATTGTCCCACTAGTATCCTCCTTCTGGACAATAGCCACATTGCTCCTGGCTGTTCTTAATTTCCCTCAATTGCAACAGTTGTTAAGTCTTGGTCTTTGATGACCTTGATACTTTTGAAAAGTACTGGTCAATCATTTTGGAAATTATCCACAATTTCTGTTTGAAGTCTTCTCGTGGTTAGATTGAGGGTATATAAAAATACCACAAGTACTGTAACATTCTCAGTGCATCATATCATGAGATGTGTCAGTGAAACTTATTGCTAATGATTGTAACTTGGGTCACGTGGTAAAGATACTGTCTGCCACATTTATCCCTTGTAATATTACTATTTTCCCTTTTTAATTAATAAGTGGGGGAGTACCCTGAGACTATGAAAATATTCCATTACTCATCATTAACTTTTGCCAACTAATGTTAGTACTTCATTGATGATTCTTGCCTACAACAATTATTTTGGTGATATCTGCCTAATGGTACTTTTCTGCTTCCATAATTCCTTTTAATCTGTTTCCAAAATGATTGACCAGCTAAAAACTGTTTTTTAATTCCATGGAATAAAAAAAAAAATCTGTAGAATATTTTAAAGAGTGGAGGCTTTGTTTTGAATGTGAGTGCTTTGCTCCACTGAACCAAATGGTGATAACATTTGTAGAAGAGACACACAGTGAAAGGTACGTCTTTTTATTAAGTGACATAACAGCACCCATTGCGTGAGTTATTGGTTGGAGTTTAGAGACAGGTCATGGAGTTTAGAGACAGGCTGTGTTGTGCTAAACTCCTTATTCCTGTTTGCATCTTAGGTCCTGTGGTTACGCTGTTTGTGGGAGGGTGAGTAAGTGGAATATGAAAATATGTCTCTGAGTAACCCATACCAAATACAGATGACTTGCTCATTTTCATCATTGGGTGCTCTTTGCATCTCTTCTTTACTGAAGAGATAGCTAGAGAGCCAACTTAGGATGAGCTATGAATGCAGTGAATGCTATGATCAAGAATTAAAAGAATTACAAAGAGAGGGCTGAAGTGTATGTGTGTGTATGTGTATATATATGTATATCATGTAGATTACATATGTACAAATATATGTACTTGTTCTGTGTTTAGATAATTAGAATAGGCATGTATAGGCCATGTTTATGAATACATACACAAATACATGAGCACATATATACCTTCAAAATATACACATACATATATAAATATTTCTGTGTCATATGTGGTGTGTGTGTATATAAATGAAATCAACTAGTCTAGAGTTCTGGAAAGGTCATAGAACATGACACCAAATGATCTAGATTCTGGTGTCACTTCTGCCATTTATAAACCAAGTCATTCTGGGTAAATGACTTCATTTACTCAAGTCAGCTCTGAGTTCCAGTTTAATGATATATAAAACTAGTATTGTTATGTCTATCTCAGCTACACTCTCAGACAATTGTAAGAAGCAAATGCGATTTTACATGCAAAATAATTTTGTCAAGTGTGAAGTGCTTATGTCAATGTGAGTTAACATTCATTGATTCAGTTTTAAGCAACATCTTTGTGCTGTACTATTAACAGGTACATGATACAGTTCTCACAGACTCTTCCTCAGTAACTTAGTCTAAATGGAAGTTGGTCAAACCCAACTTATATCTAGTGTGATAAGCCTGATATTAAGCTCTCATTGTTGAAAGTTATTTTGGAAACACAGAAAAGGGACTTATAGCCTGGTGTGTATGTGGCAGAGGAGGAGGTTACTGAAGGAAGTGCCGTGTTTCCACATTAAAGAGTGAAAAAGAGTTAAAATGGTAAAGGAGAGTATGAGAACAAAGGGCATTTCAAATGGGGAAGCAGCATGAGCATGGATGGGAAAGCCACAAACTGAGTGGGGAATCAGAAGCATTTGGTTATTGCTGGAATGTGAAAGGTAAGGGAAGTCAGAAAGTGATGTGACATAAGTAAGGATGCTCAGGGTGAGCTGTATCCAAGGGAGAATGGGAACTAAGAAGGGGTTGCAAGCAGGTCAGTTGTGTGGACAGATTTCCATTTTAGGCAAATTACTCTACAGACATGTGTATAATAGATTTAAGAGGGATAAAACTGAGGGAAGAGAGACCTGCCAAGAGGCTGCTGCCATAGACAAGGTAAGGTGTCTCAGCTTTGGCACTATTAACATTTGTAACCAGATGATTCTTAGTGATTTTTTTGTGTGGTGGGGGGGAAGTGTGTTTTCTACCAGATGTTTTGTAGCTTTCCTGGCCTCTACTCACTAGATAACAGAGGTATCCATTTTCCACCCCTAGATATGACAACTAAAATGTCTTCAAAGTTTCCAAGTGTCCACCGGGAGGTACCAGTGCTTTGGTAGAGTATCACTAACCTTGGTAAAAGTTGTGAAAGGTCATTCTAGCATTTTGATAATTAGTAATAGTACAGAGGGCTTTCCAGGTAGCTCAGCTGGTAAAGAATCAGCCTGCAATGCGGGAGACCCCTGTTTGATCACTGGGTTAAGAAGTTCCCCTGGAGAAGGCATCGGCTACCCACTCTAGTATTCTTGGGCTTTCCTGGTAGCTCAGACAGTAAAGAATCCCCCTGCGGTGCAGGAGACTTGGGTTTGATCCCTGGGTTGGGAAGATGCCCTGGAGGAGGGCATAGCAACCCACTCCAGTGTTCTTGCCTGGAGAATCACCATGGACAGAGGAGCCTGGCGGGCTATAGTCCACAGGATAGCAAACAGTTGGACATGACTGAGTGACTAAGCACAGCACACCACAGCACAGCAATAGAACAGATTCCAGAAGAGTTTAGGAGGTAACATTGACAATTCTCAATGATTGGTTTGTGGGAGAAGAAGAAGGAGGGAGGAGAGCCAAGAGTGACCCAGATTTTTGGCTTTGTTGACTGGTTATGTCTCCAGTTAAGATGAATAATAGAAGAGGATGGGCATTTAATTGGGTATGCCCTGTTTCAAATATTTTGGCAGCAAAAATGTCACTGGGTCCTTCCTTATGTTCAATATCAGTAGATTTGACAAATATTAAAATTTTATAAATCTTACATGTCAACTAGAGTAAAAGTGAGTGGAATTTTCTTGGAGAGAGGAAAAAAAGTGGACAGCTCATTTAATACATAGGTAAATCTTAGGGTCATAGAAGGCAATGAAATTGTCTAATCCTCGAGAATCAGGAGATATTTATACAAACCTTTCAACTTAGATGGGAACCTAATATATTTCTAATTCTTGACCTCTTCTTTGTAACAGAGAGTTGTGTACAATCAGAAAAGCAGTGGGCTGAGATTAGCCCTGGCGATACACTTTGAAGAAAGAATTTTTAGCAGTGAATTTGGAGAAGGGGAAACAATGAAATTTACAGTGAGTTGAGTATAACATTAAGTAATGATGACTAGACTAGATTTTTCTTTCTTTATGTATTCAGTTAATTTATTTAGTTATTTTATTAAAGTATAGTTGCTGTGCAGTGTTCTATAAGTTGGGCTCGCTGGTGGCTCAGATAAAGAATCTGCCTGCAATGCAGGAGAACTGAGTTAGATTCCTGGGTCGGGAATGGCAATCCACTCTCTTGCCTGGAGAATTCCATGGACAGAGGAGACTTGTGGACTACATTCCCTGGGGTTGCAACAGGTGTATAGAATAGTGATTCACAATAGTTAAAGGTTATACTCTTCATTTATGTTGTTGTTGTTTAGTTGCTAAGTTGTGTCTGATTCTTTTGCAACTCCATGGACTATAGCATGCCAGGTTCTTCTGTCCATGGGATTTTCCAGGCAAGAATACTGGAGTGGGTTGCCATTTCCTTCTCCAGGGAATCTTCCTGACCCAAGGATTGAACCCATGTCTCCTGCATTGCAGGTGGATTCTTTACCACTGAGTCACCAGGGCTTCCCATACTCTATTTATAGTTATTATAAAATATTGGCTATATTCCCTGTTCTGTGCAATAAATCCTTTCAGCTTATTTTATACCTAAGTTTGCACCTCTTATTTTCCTACCCGTATATTGCCTCTTACCCCTTCTCTCTCCCTACTGGTAACCACTGTATCTGTGAGTGTCTGTGAGTCCACTTCTCTTTTGTTATATTCACTACTTTGTTGTATTTTTAGATTCTACACATAAATGATATCATACAGAAGTTATCTTTCTGTCTGAGTCATTTCATTTAATATAACGTCTTCTAAGTCTACCCATGTTGCTGCTGCCAATGGCAACAAATGGAAAAGTTTCATTCCTTTTAATGGCTTAGGAGTATTCCATCATATGCCATATCTTCTTTATCCAGTCACCTGTTGAACACTTAAGTTGTTTCCATATCTTGGCAGCTGTAAATAGTGCTGCAATGAGCATTTATGTATATTAATTTTGTCTTCTCAAACTTTATTTATCTTTTTAAATTATAGTTTTCTCTAGATATATGCCAAGGAGTAGGGTTGCAGGACTATATGGTAGTTCTATTTTTAGTTTTTTAAAGGAACCTCCATACTGTTCTACATAGTGTCTGCACCAGTTTAGATTCCCACCAACAGTGTAGGAGGGTTCCCTTTTCTCCACACCCTCTCCAGTACTTATTGTTTGTAGACTTTTTAATGATAGGCATTCTGACCAGTGTGAGGTGATAGCTTTTTGTAGTTTTGATATGCATTTCTCTAATAATTAGTGATGTTGAGCATCTTTTTATGTGCTTTTTGTCCATCTGTATGTTTCCAATACTTTGGCCACCTCATGCGAAGAGTTGACTCATTGGAAAAGACCCTGATGCTGGGAGGGATTGGGGGCAGGAGGAGAAGGGGACAACAGAGGATGAGATGGCTGGGTGGCATCACTGACTCGATGGACGTGAGTCTGAGTGAACTCTAGGAGTTGGTGATGGACAGGGAAGCCTGGCATGCTGCGAATCATGGGGTCGTAAAGAGTCAGACACGACTGAGCGACTGAACTGAATTGAACTGAATATCTTCTTTGGAGAAATGTCTATTTATATCTTCTACCAATTTTTTGATTGGGTTGTTTAGTTTTTGATATTGAGCAGCCTGAGCTGTTTGCATGTTTTGGAGATTAACCTTATTGGCTGCTTCATTTGCAAATATTTTCTCCCATTCTGAGGATTATGTTTTTGTTTTGTTTATGGTTTCCTTTGCTGTGCAAAACTTTTCAGTTTAATTAAGTCCCATTTGTTTGTTTTTATTTTCATTATTCTGGGAGTAGAGTCCAAAAAGATTGCTGTGTGATTTATGTCAAAGAGCATTCTGTCTATGTTTTCCTCTAACAGTTTTAGTATCTGGTCTTACATTTAGGTCTCTAATCCATTTTGTTTACTATTGTGTGTGGTATTAGAGAATGTTCTAGTTTCATCATTTTACATGTAGTTATCCAGTTTTCCCAGCATCACTTATTGAAGAGACCATCTTTTCTCCATTGTTTATCCTACCTTCTTTTGTCATAGATTAACAGACCATAGTGTGGAGGGTTATTTCTGGGCTCTATATTGTTTCACTGAATTATGTGTCTGTTTTTGTGCCAGTAACATACTGTTTGGAATACTGTAGTTTTGTAGTATAGTCTGAAGTCAAGGAACATGACTCTTTCAGTTCTGCTTTTCTTTCTCAAGATTGTTTTGGCTTTTGAAGTCTTTTGTGTTTCTGTGAAAACTTTAAAATTATTTGTGGACTTGCTTGTTGGCACAGTGAATGGGAGTCAGCCTGTCAATGCAGGGAGCATGGGTTTGATCCCTGGTCTTGGAAGATTCCACATGCCATGGAGCAACTAAGTCCGTGTACCATGACTACTGAGCCCAAACTCTAGAGCTTCTTGGCCACAATTACTGAAACCCATGCTCCCTAGGGTCCACATACCACTACTACTGAGCTCACTGAAGCTACTGAAGCCTGGGCCTACAGCCTGAGCTCCACAACTAGAGAAGCCACCTTAGGTGGAAGTCCATGCAGGGAGCAGTGCCCACTCACTGCAACTAGGGAAAGCCCAGGCAAAGCAATGAAGACCAGTGCAGCCAAAAATAATTAAATAAATAAAAGTATTTTTTAAATTATTTGTTCTGGTTCTGTGAAGAATATCATTAGTAATTTGATAATTGCATTAAATCTGTGGATTGCATTGGGTAGTATGGTCTTTTTAACAATACTGATTTTTCTGTTCTAAGAACGTGGTATATCCTCCCATCTGTTGGTGTTGTCTTTGATTTAGGTCATACCTGAATGGTCTAGTGGTTTTCCTTACTTTCTTCAATTTCAGTCTGAATTTGGCAATAAGGAGTTCATGGTCTGAGCCACAGTCAGCTCCTGGTCTTGTTTTTGCTGATTGGATAGAGCTTCTCCATCTTTGGCTGCAAAGAATATAATCGATCTGATTTCGGTGTTGACCATCTGGTGATGTCCATGTATAAAGTCTTCTCTTGTGTTGTTGGAAGAGGGTATTTGCTATGACCAGTGCATTTTCTTGGCAAAACTCTGTTAGTCTTTGCCCTGCTTCATTCCGTATTCCAAGGCCAAATTTGCCTGTTACTCCAGGTGTTTCTTGACTTCCTACTTTTGCATTCCAGTCCCCTATAATGAAAAGGACATCTTTTTTGGGTGTTAGTTCTAAAAGGTCTTGTAGGTCTTCATAGAACCGTTCAACTTCAGCTTCTTCAGCATTACTGGTTGGGGCATAGACTTGGATTACTGTGACATTGTCCCTTATGATTATACAGTGGAAGTGAGAAATAGATTTAAGGGCCTAGATCTGATAGACAGAGTGCCTGATGAACTATGGAATGAGGTTCGTGACATTGTACAGGAGACAGGGATCAAGACCATCCCCAAGAAAAAGAAATGCAAAAAAGCAAAATGGCTGTCTGAGGAGGCCTTGCAAATAGCTGCAAAAAGAAGAAAAGCAAAGGAGAAAAGGAAAGATATAAACATCTGAATGCAGAGTTCCAAAGAATAGCAAGAAGAGAAAAGAAAGCCTTCTTCAGCGATCAATGCAAAGAAATAGAGGAAAACAACAGAATGGGAAAGACTAAGGATCTATTCAAGAAAATCAGAGATACCAAAGGAACATTTCATGCAAAGATGGGCTCGATAAAGGACAGAAATGGTGTGGACCTAACGGAAGCAGAAGATATTAAGAAGAGGTGGCAAGAATACACAGAAGAACTGTACAAAAAAGAACTTCACGACCCAGATAATCATGATGGTGTGATCACTGACCTAGAGCCAGACATCCTGGAATGTGAAGTCAAGTGGGCCTTAGAAAGCATCACTACGAACAAAGCTAGTGGAGGTGATGGAATTCCAGTGGAGCTATTCCAAATCCTGAAAGATGATGCTGTGAAAGTGCTGCATTCAATATGCCAGCAAATTTGGAAAACTCAGCAGTGGCCACAAGATTGGAAAAGGTCAGTTTTCATCCCGATCCCAAAGAAAGGCAATGCCAAAGAGTGCTCAAACTACCGCACAATTGCACTCATCTCGCACGCTAGTAAAGTAATGCTCAAAATTCTCCAAGCCAGGCTTCAGCAATATGTGAACCGTGAACTTCCTGATGTTCAAGCTGGATTTAGAAAAGGCAGAGGAACCAGAGATCAAATTGCCAACATCCGCTGGATTATCGAAAAAGCAAGAGAATTCCAGAAAAACATCTATTTCTGCTTTATTGACTATGCCAAAGCCTTTGACTGTGTAGATCACAATAAACTATGGAAAATTCTGAGAGAGATGGGAATACCAGACCACCTGATTTGCCTCTTGAGAAATCTGTATGCAGGTCAGGAAGCAACAGTTAGAACTGGACATGGAACAACAGACTGGTTCCAAATAGGAAAAGGAGTACGTCAAGGCTGTATATTGTCACCATGTTTATTTAACTTCTATGCAGAGTACATCATGAGAAACGCTGGACTGGAGGAAACACAAGCTGGAATCAAGATTGCTGGGAGAAATATCAATAACCTCAGATATGCAGATGATACCACCCTTATGGCAGAAAGTGAAGAGGAACTCAAAAGCCTCTTGATGAAAGTGAAAGTGGAGAGTGAAAAGGTTGGCTTAAAGCTCAACATTCAGAAAACGAAGATCATGGCATCTGGTCCCATCACTACATGGGAAATAGATGGAGAAACAGTGGAAACAGTGTCAGACTTTCTTTTTCTGGGCTCCAAAATCACTGCAGATGGTGACTGCAGCCATGAAATTAAAAGACGCTTACTCCTTGGAAGGAAGGTTATGACCAACCTAGATAGCATATTCAAAAGCAGAGACATCACTTTGCCAACAAAGGTTCGCCTAGTCAAGGCTATGGTCTTTCCTGTGGTCATGTATGGATGTGAGAGCTGGACTGTGAAGAAGGCTGAGTGCCGAAGAATAGATGCTTTTGAACTGTGGTGTTGGAGAAGACTCTTGAGAGTCCCTTGGACTGCAAGGAGATCCAACCGGTCCATTCTGAAGGAGATCAGACCTGGGATTTCTTTGTAGGGAATGATGCTCAAGCTGAAGCTCCAATATTTTGGCCACCTCATGTGAAGAGTTGACTCATTGGAGAAGACTCTGATGCTGGGAGGGATTGAGGGCAGGAGGAGAAGGGGACGACAGAGGATGAGATGGCTGGATGGCATCACTGACTCGATGAATGTGAGTTTGAGTGACCTCCGGGAGCTGGTGATGGACAGGGAGGCCTGGCGTGCTGCGGTACATGGGGTCGCAAAGAGTCGGACACGACTGAGCGACTGATCTGATCTGATCTGATCTGGTGTTGTCTTTAATTTTCTTTCATTGGTACAGGTTTATTCCTAGGCGTTTTAATTCTTTTTGATATGATGGTAAAATGCGATTGTTTCTTTAATTTCTCTTTCTGTTACTTCATTGTTAGTGTACAGAAGTGCAATAGATTTCTGTGTATTAATTTTGTATTCTCCAACTTTACTGAATTCACTGATGAGCTTTAGTGGTTCTCTAGTGGCACCATTGCTATTCAGTTGCAGTCACGTCTGACTCTTTGTGACCCTGTGGACTGCAGCACACCAGGCCTCCCTGTCCTTCACCATCTCCCAGTTTGCTCAAACTCATGTTCTTTGAGTCAGTGATGCCTTCCAACCATCTCATCCTCTGTCACCCCCTCCCCCACCCTCAGTTTTCCCCTGTATCAGTGGCACCTTTAGGATTTTCTATGTATGGTATCATGTCATCTGAAAACTGTGATTTTTTTACTTTTTTCTTTTCAATTTGGATTCCTTTTATTTCTTTTTCTCCTCTGATTGCTGTAGCTAGGTCTTCTAAAACTATATTGAAAAAAATTGGTGAGAGTAGACATCCTTGCTTTTTTCTTTCAATAGGTTTGGTTATCAAGAGGGAAAATGGGTTTTATGGTAACAAGAGAAACCTTGAGGATAAGAGGTGTATATTTTTCTCAAAATGTGAAAGATTTGAACTTGTTTGGGGACTAAAAATTCAGGGTGCCTGGTGGGGTAAAATGACAAATCCCTCAAATTCTGGGAGTAAGAATGGGTCAAAAGAACAAATGAATTTATTCTGGATAGAAAAAGGGACACATTCTCTGAGATTAGAAGGAAGGAAGTAGAGAGGCATTTTACTATATTTAAATTCGTATTTAGATATTCTAAAAGCAGAGGACGATAATGACTGATGGCTTTGTGATGACAAAGGCCTCTGATCATCTGCTAAAAATGAAAGCAATGTGGGTTACGAAGAATGGAATAACTGGGAGAGAACTGAGGATGAATGAAAAATGAATAAAAGAAGCAGGGCAGTGTTGTATTTAGACAAAATGAATTTGCAGCTGAATGGTTTTTCTCAAAGCAACAAATGATACCTGAATATAAAAGCAGAAAAGGCAAATTGTAACGGTGATATAAACTGGGTTTTGCTAAATGGATATGATGGAGGTACTAGCATGTAAGGAGAGTCAAAGGAATTGATGGGACAGTAACTCAGCTGATCAGCCATGAGGTTCAGAATGGGGGAAGAAAGAAGAGCCCAATTCTATATTTACTAGCAGTTGGAATCTGGGCAAGTTGCTGAAGATACTGTATATGAAAAGTTTTTAACATGATATCTAATACATAATAGATCCTCACCAAATGTTAGTTTCCTCTCTCTTTTCCCTTCTAGGAGCAATATCAGAGGGAGAGAGGCTAGTGCCATCAAGCAAATGACATAGTCAGAGTCTCAGTGTCTTTAACTGTTAAATCGGTATGATAATGGCCTTCTTTCTTCTATCTCAGGGAGTCATTGTAAATTGTAAAATAATGTGCCACCATAATCAGCATAAATTGTAAAGTATTAGGGAAATTAACATTATTAAAATTACAAATCAGCATAATGCTGCTGCTGCTGCTGCTGCTAAGTCGCTTCAGTCGTGTCCGACTCTGTGCGACCCCATAGACGGAAGCCCACCAGGCTTCCCCGTCCCTGGGATTCTCCAGGCAAGAACACTGGAGTGGGTTGCCATTTCCTTCTCCAATGCATGAAAGTGAAAAGTGAAAGTGAAGTCGCTCAGTCGTGTCCAACTCTTAGCGACCCCATGGACTAGAGCCTATCAGGCTCCTCTGTCCATGGGATTTTCCAGGCAAAAGTACTGGGGTGGGGTGCCATTGCCTTCCCCGAATCAGCATAATAATCATGTAAATTTCATATTTTTAATTATAAGATACAGATCAGTGATACCTATAAGTGAAAATGTAGTCTTCCATGTCATATCTTATTTTCAGAAATTGTGAACATGGTGGAAATAATAAATGTAACATACATTTTATTCCAGAATGTTGGACAAAGTATGATGATCATGTCATTAAGCTATTAATACAAGCATTATATATATATATGCTAAAAAGTGCAAAGTACAATTTGGCAAATAGATAATAATGAACAATGGTGGAAGGCTGACATATCAGCTACCTTAATTGGTGGGGAAGTGATAGGGGGAAATCTGCCTATCAAGAAGGAGGTGAAAGTGAAAGTCATTCAGTCGTGTTCGATTCTTTGCAATCCCATGGACTGTAGCCTGCCAGGCTCCTCTGTCTATGGAATTCTCTAGGCCAGAATATTGGAGTGGGTAGCTGTTCCTTTCTCCAGGGGATCTTCCCAACCCAGGAATCAAACCCAGTTCTCCTGCATTGCAGGTGGGCTTTTTACCTTCTGAGCCACCAGGGATAACATGCCAAGAAGACCTGGGTCAAAAAAACAAAAACAAAACTGATTTCATATCCAAGAGATGCATATGACAATGGGACACAAATTCTTCTGTATCAATCCACTCTTAGGAATGGTCACCAGATCCTGTTTTATTGTCCTAATGCTGTCTAAAAGGTAGGAGTAGGGAAAGATAGATTATTCCTTTGACAGATTTCTACTTATTACCTACATGTAACTAAGTCACCTTTAGATTTCTCACTGGCCTTAAGAATAGTGTGATTTTAGGAAGTCCAAAGATGTTTTTCCACCTACTTGATAATGTCAGCATTGTCAAAGACATTAAAGATGGAAAATCTGGTTAAGATAATAGGTTAAAAATTATTAACACTAAGTAAATGAACACTTGGGCTTCCCAAGTGGTCCTAGTGGTAAAGAACCCACCTGCCAGTACAGGTAGACATATGAGATGCAGGTTCGATCTCTGGGTTGGGAAGATCCCCTGAAGGAGGGCACGCAACCCACTTCAGTATTCTTGTCTGGAGAATCCCATGGACAGAAGAGCCTGATGGGCTACAGTCCGTAGGGTTGCACAGTGTCAGACATAACTAAAGAGACTTAGCACGAACGCAAGTGAATACTTAACTCCTACTTTGTTAGATGGGAGAGGCTGGCTAATCATCAGATCAGATCAGATCAGTCTCTCAGTCGTGTCCGACTCTTTGCGACCCCATGAATTGCAGCACGCCAGGCCTCCCTGTCCATCACCAACTCCCGGAGGTCACTCAGACTCACATCCATCGAGTCAGTGATGCCATCCAGCCATCTCATCCTCTGTTGTCCCCTTCTCCTCCTGCCCCCAATCCCTCCCAGCATCAGAGTCTTCTCCAATGAGTCAACTCTTCGCATGAGGTGGCCAAAATACTGGAGTTTCAGCTTTAGCATCATTCCTTCCAAAGAAATCCCAGGGCTGATCTCCTTCAGAATGGACCGGTTGGATCTCCTTGCAGTCCAAGGGACTCTCAAGAGTCTTCTCCAACACCACAGTTCAAAAGCATCAATTCTTTGGCGCTCAGCCTTCTTCACAGTCCAACTCTCACATCCATACATGACCACAGGAAAGACCATAGCCTTGACTAGGTGAACCTTTGTTGGCAAAGTAATGTCTCTGCTTTTGAATATGCTATCTAGGTTGGTCATAACTTTCCTTCCAAGGAGTAAGTGTCTTTTAATTTCATGGCTGCAGTCACCATCTGCAGTGATTTTGGAGCCCAGAAAAAGAAAGTCTGACACTGTTTCCACTGTTTCCCCATCTATTTCCCATGTAGTGATGGGACCAGATGCCATGATCTTCATTTTCTGAATGTTGAGCTTTAAGCCAACCTTTTCACTCTCCACTTTCACTTTCATCAAGAGGCTTTTTAGCCCCTCTTCACTTTCTGCCATAAGGGTGGTATCATCTGCATATCTGAGGTTATTGATATTTATCCTGGCAATCTTGATTCCAACTTGTGTTTCTTCCAGTCCAGAGTTTCTCATGATGTACTCTGCATATAAGTTAAATAAACATGGTGACAATATACAGCCTTGACGTACTCCTTTTCCTATTTGGAACCAGTCTGTTGTTCCATGACCAGTTCTAACTGTTGCTTCCTGACCTGCATACAGATTTCTTAAGAGGCAGATCAGGTGGTCTGGTATTCCCATCTCTCTCAGAATTTTCCACAGTTTATTGTGATCTACACAGTCAAAGGCTTTGGCATAGTCAATAAAGCAGAAATAGATGTTTTTCTGGAACTCTCTTGCTTTTTCGATGATCCAGCGGATGTTGGCAATTTGATCTCTGGTTCCTCTGCCTTTTCTAAAACCAGCTTGAACATCAGGAAGTTCACGATTCACATATTGCTGAAGCCTGGCTTGGAGAATTTTGAGCATTACTTTACTAGCGTGTGAGATGAGTGCACTTGTTCGGTAGTTTGAGCATTCTTTGGCATTGCCTTTCTTTGGGATTGGAATGAAAACTGACCTTTTCCAGTCCTGTGGCCACTGCTGAGTTTTCCAAATTTGCTGGCATATTGAATGCAGCACTTTCACAGCATCATCTTTCAGGATTTGGAATAGCTCCACTGGAATTCCATCACCTCCACTAGCTTTGTTCGTAGTGATGCTTTCTAAGGCCCACTTGACTTCACATTCCAGGATGTCTGGTTCTAGGTCAGTGATCACACCATCATGATTATCTGGGTCATGAAGCTCTTTTTTGTACAGTTCTTCTGTGTATTCTTGCCACCTCTTCTTAATATCTTCTGCTTCTGTTAGGTCCATACCATTTCTGTCCTTTATCGAGCCCATCTTTGCATGAAATGTTCCTTTGGTATCTCTGATTTTCTTGAAGAGATCCCTAGTCTTTCCCATTCTGTTGTTTTCCTCTATTTCTTTGCATTGATAGAACACTTGAATTAGGGGGTAAGCGTGGCAAAGCCACCAATGAGAGGGGAAAGACCATAGACAGGGAGACAGAATACTGAACACAAGCCAAACTGATTTCACACATTAGTCCTTTATCTGCAGGGTGTGAGCCTTGCACCCTTCACATGGCACTAATCACCCTCTCCAACTACACCTTTTAAAGTCTGTCTTTATTACTAAGAAGTTTCATTATTTATGAATTGAGATTCTATTATTACTTCTATATTATTATTTCTATGTTCTACCTGAGTATAATTCCACCAGAGAATAATTTTAAAAACATTTTTTAAAGTTAATTGTCAACCAGGTTAATTGTTAGATGACAAACAGCCTCTTATACAATAAAAATAACTTTTTCATTGATTTTTGTCAGTAAAAATGTATGACCTTATGCATGTTATCTAAACTTTCTCCTTTTCTTATCTCCCAAATCCCTTCTAATTCTAGATTTCCACTCTTGTATGATACAAAGTGAAAGATGTGTTAGGCAATGATAAGATCCAATTTATTCAGTAGTCGAGAATCAAAATATAATGTAGTATATTGACCAAATTGGCCACAGTTCAAATAACTAAAAGATAGTCAAAAGGTTTTCATGAATTTTAGGAGGATAAAAATAAGCCAAATGGAGCCATCGGAAGAAAGCAAGTGAATGAACAATTCTGAACTGAGGTTAGATTAGTTGTTCTATAGGTACAATTCAGAGCTTTAGCTTCTCAGTATTTAAGATGTAACTCTAATGAGGAATGTCATGGAAATATATTGACTCGTCCCAACAAAATGTTCAAACCCAGTAAAATAACAGCACTACATATTGAGAATATCAGGACTGCAATATTTGGTTTTCTCTCATTTTGGTAATCTGATAGTGAACACGGGGAAGGCAATGGCACCCCACCCCAGTACTTTTGCCTGGAAAATCCCATGGACGGAGGAGCCTGGTAGGCTCCAGTCCGTGGGGTCGCTAAGAGTCGGACACGACTGAGCGACTTTACTTTGACTTTTCACTTTCATACATTGGAGAAGGAAATGGCAACCCACTCCAGTGTTCTTGCCTGGAGAATCCCAGGGACAGGGGAGCCTGGTGAGCTTCCGTCTATGGGGTCGCACAGAGTCGGACACGACTGAAGCGACTTAGCAGCAGCAGCAGCAGATAGTGAACAACCAGTCTAATTTTCAAGCCATATCTATATGTATAACTGGTTTGAAAAATTCAACGAAATGATTTGTTTGAGTGAGCAAATCTATAGAGTAATCTTTTGTTGTTATTGTTTCCTGTCTGCTTAGTAATAAGTTGAACGTTTTTTTAGCTATTTTAGAAAGTCATACACAGTCTTGTGCATATAATTGCAAGTACTCCAAATTAGTTTTCTCTTAAGGGTCCTGAAAGTATTTTTTAAGTTGATCTCATGGGTCTCAGAATGGCACCCCACTCCAGTACTCTTGCCTGGAAAATCCCATGGATGGAGGAGCCTGGTAGGTTGCAGTCCATGGAGTTGCTAAGAGTTGGATACGACTGAGCAACTTCTCTTTCACTTTTCACTTTCATGCATTGGAGAAGGAAATGGCAACCCACTCCAGTGTTCTTGCCTGGAGAATCCCAGGGACGGGGGAGCCTGGTGGGCTGCCATCTATGGGGTCGCACAGAGTTGGACACAACTGAAGTGACTTAGCAGTAGCAGCATGGGTCTCAAAAATGCTACTTTCTTTTATTGGAGTCACCATAGAAGCAAAGAAGTCATTTTCATTTCCACATACAATAAATCAATCAGCATTTATAGAACACCTATTTTGTTCTGGGCCTCAGGCTAAGCAGTGTGGTGGATTCAATGATGGATGAATAAGTGATGATCTCTGCCCTCCAGGCAATCCAGGCTCTTAGATAGAAGATACCAAACAGATAATACTGGACAGCATATGATAAGTGGTGTATGAATGGCCAAGGAAATAAGAGTTCTAGTGTTTTGAGGTGGGAGAGAGCATTTTAGCCTGAGGTAGTTCGAGAGGGCTTTGGGGGAGTGTGTGGGGAGGGCCTGAACCTTGGAGGGCTGGCAGCTGATGGCAAGTAAGTGGAGGAGGGGAGAGCGCGCAGAGGAGCTAGAATGAAGAGTCCCAGCGCTGTCCTCTGTGTTGGGCCAGGCTCAGGGCACAGGGCTGGGCTCAGCCTTCACTGGAGATGTCATATGGCTGATAGCAGAGGCAACACTGGCATGGCAAAATGCCAGACTTCATTCTCCAGTGAGATACAGCGCTGGTGGGCTCTGGTCCTTTGGCTCAGAGAGAACTGGCCCCCGTGTCCTCTCAAGTTGGAGTGGAAGCAGCGCTGGAATCCTTGCTCTGCTGTGAATTAATTCTGTAAACTCTGCCAAGTCATTTACATAGCCGTGCCTCAGAGGCCTCCCCTAAGGAAGATGCCTGGAGTGGATCACCTCTGAAGTGGCTCTCCTTCAAAGTCTATGTTGGATGTGTCTCTGTGGATAGCTGTCTTACACCTCCACAGTGTAACTAAAGTATTCTTTATAAAGAGCAAGTTAATTTCCAAGGCTTTTTCATTGTTAAAAACAATAGAGTTAGTTATTTTTAGTTATTCAATATAGTAAACAAAGCTAAATAAATCTGCTTCACATATGGTTCTTATTAAATACAGGTGAAAATAATGTAGGTTAGTGGTTAAGTCCACCACTTGGGTTCAAATCTTGGTCTTTTCAATTACTAGCTTTGTGCCTTTGAGCACCGTTACTTAATTTTTCTAAACCTCGGATCTCTATATCTGTAAAAGAAACCCAGAAAAACAAAGATGACATTAGCACCTACAGATTATGATTTACTCTAACAGTGAGTACACACGAAAGTGCTCAGCATGGTGCCTTGCACGTGGAGAGTGTTCAGTACACGTTAGCTCTCTTATCATTATTAATATAATACTGATAGCTGTTACTGGTCTTTATTCACTTTTTAAAGGGATTCTGAAGAATTAAGTAATTGAGAATTGTATTATCAGATATATTAAACTTGGAAGTGTATGCATTATAGATTAACAAGCAATAATAGAAAGAAACCCAGTAATACTAGACATTTGAAGCAGAAAATAACTAAAGTTTAAAATAGGAAGGAGCTAAGTGCCTGGAGATAAATGACTGGAAACAGAGATATCTAGTGAAAGGCAGAAATGCCTCCAAAGCCCTAGAGTCACAGTAAACAGCACCTGGAAACTGAACCTGCAAAGTGATAAGATGATACAGTTCTGGACACCTGATTATTAGAAAGGTGTTAACCAATAAAAAAGAATGGAAAGCAGAAAAAGGGCTCGAGGGACTAAAATTTGATTGAAGATTTTTGAAAACTAGACATCTATATCACAGAATAGCAGATCTGTCTTATAATATGCTTGTCAGGCTCACAGATGGAAAAGGTAGTAATATCGGGGAGGGAGACGAGATAAAAGAGTGGTGGGCACATGTTCTCTATGCCTGTGGTGGGATCAATTCAAGGAAAGGAAAGCATTTCTAATGGCCAGCCTCCCTAGGGACAAGAGAGAAGCCATTTACATCCCGTCAGGACAAAGCCCAAGAGAACACACTGGGATGTCAACTGCAGTTGGAGGGGACTAAGCAAGGCAGTGCTTCCAGTTACTGTGAAGCCATTCGGAATTGCAGCCCTCTCTGTGGGGGGACACCATCGTGACTCCAGAGAAACAAGGGGCTGTCCTGTCAGATTAGGAGTTCGTGTTCGCATCGTGTTCAGCACCAATTAAGTGCAATATGAATGTTAAATAAGTGAAATTAAAATTTCTGAACATATTTGGCAACTGAATCAGAAATCATTAGTCTGTTTCAAGGACGAGTGGGTTTACTTTCCAACTGAGAAGATGATCAATTATAAAGTCAAGCCAAGAAAATTCTTTTGGAAGCAGTGTGATTGCTGTGCCGTCCATGACTTCCCAGTGTAACTGAAACCGGAGGTCATTTTGCATGTAGAACCCCTTTCCTTTCAGCTCATTGGCAGAGCAAAAGATTTTAGAAAGAAGACTAAACAAAATTTCATACGACTTCTGTTTTGAGAGAGAATTCTTATCAGAGCTTCTAGGATTGCCTAGCTTGTCTCATCACCATGAAACGTTCTCTCTCTATATATATATATATATATTTAATAATTATCTTCTTTTTAAAAAATTATTTATTTTTGGCTGTGCTGCGTCTTCGTTGCTGCATGGGCTTTTCTCTAGCTGTGGAGAGTGGGGGCTGCTCTCTAGCTGCAGTGCATGGCCTTCTCACTGAAATGGCTTTCTTGTGGAGCACGGGCTCTAGGTCACCCAGGCTCTAGTTGTTGCAGCACGTGGTTTCAGTAGTTGTGGCACACGGGCTTAGTTATTCCACAGCATGTGGGATCTTCCCAGATCAGGGATTGGTCCCATTTCTCTTGCCTCGGCAGGCAGATTCTTTACCTCTGAGCCACCAGGGAAGCCCTCTCTCAACGTTTGTTTAGAGTTTACAGTTGACTACAAACCTTTGACTGCTTTTCCTCTGCTCACCTGCTGACACACATCTGTATACCCTCTGTACCACTGCCCTGTCATTTCAAGGAGATCAATCTACTTGGCATCACCAGGAAGGACCACTCTTTTTGGTAGGAAGCTAGAGGACTCAACCTCTTAATCATGGCCAGATAGCTCTCCACCTTCGAAGGAAGTTGATTATCAGCATTATAGGCTCTTCTCTCTTTTAAAGAAGTTTTCTCTGTTGCCTTCTCTCTTCATCTCTTTCCTCAAGGAAAACTGAAAGAACTCTGTTCAGCCTTCTTTTTCCTCCTCCCTAAGAAGCGCAAGCTGGAATCAAGATTGCCGGGAGAAATATCAATAACCTCAGATATGCAGATGACACCACCCTTATGGCAGAAAGTGAAGAGGAACTAAAAAGCTCTTGATGAAAGTGAAAGAGGAGAGTGAAAAAGTTGGCTTAAAGTTCAACATTCAGAAAATGAAGATCATGGCATCTGGTCCCATCACTACATGGGAAATAGATAGGGAAACAGTGGAAACAGTGTCAGACTTTATTTTTGGGGGCTCCAAAATCACTGCAGATGGTGACTGCAGCCATGAAATTAAAAGACGCTTACTCCTTGGAAGAAAAGTTATGACCAACCTAGATAGCATATTCAAAAGCACAGACATTACTTTGCCAACAAAGGTACGTCTAGTCAAGGCTATGGTTATTACAGTGGTCATGTATGGGTGTGAGAGTTGGACTGTGAAGAAAGCTGAGTGCCAAAGAATTGATGCTTTTGAGCTGTGGTGTTGGAGAAGACTCTTGAGAGTCCCTTGGACTGCAAGGAGATCCAACCGGTCCATTCTGAAGGAGATCAGCCCTGGGATTCCTTTGGAAGGAATGATGCTAAAGCTGAAACTCCAGTACTTTGGCCACCTCGTGTGAAGAGTTGACTCATTGGAGAAGACTCTGACGCTGGGAGGGATTGGGGGCAGGAAAAGGGGACAACAGAGGATGAGATGGCTGGATGGCTTCACTGACTCGATGGATGTGAGTCTCAGTGAACTCCGAGAGTTGGTGATGGACAGGGAGGCCTGGCGTGCTGCAATTCATGGGGTCGCAAAGAGTCGGACACGACTGAACTGAACTGAATGACTACTTATGGAAATCCCCAAGTCCTATGGGTGACTGGACCAATTTGAAGTTAAGCTGATAGTGGGTCAGCCTCTGTAGACATTCCTCAGAGGCCATAGAGTGTCTAATGTGGCTCTATTTCTGATTCAACCTCCTGGGAAGGTTGGTGTGGTAGAAACTTGTGTTGTCGCTAAGTCGTGTCTGACTCTTTTGTGACCTCCTGGACTTTCCCGCCAAGCTCCTCTGTCCATGGAATTCTCCAGGCAAGAATACTGGAGGGAGTTGCTGTTTCTTTTTCCGGGGAATCTTCCTGACCCAGGGATTGAACTTTCATCTCCTGCATCTCCTGCGTTGGCAGGAGGATTCTTTACCACTGAACCAACAAGGGATTGGTAGAAACAGTGCAAACAATGAATGCTGAGAAATGCCCACAGCCAGTCCTTTGTTTACAGGAGACTTTCATTAGTATTCTCTTGGTAATTTTTACAACTCTCCCAAGTAGTGAGAGCACTAGGAGAGCATTACTAGTATCCTTCTTGTATACATAGGTAAACTAATCTTCAAGTCATTGCCTGATTTTATATGTGTATTAAATAATAGAGCCTAAACTCTAATCTAGGACTTCTGAATGAAAGTTACTAGCTCTTCCTCCTTCCTAGGGTTGAATCTGATGTTCAGAAATGTGGAATATAATTTGCATTTCTATTAAGTTAATTAGTTTTGATGTTATTTTGATGGTTAAGTTATAGTCAATTTCCTCATAATGAGATTGAAGGTTTCCGTTTTTAACTCTTAGTGATTTGTTTAGACCTTTCTTTTTTTCTCTTTCCTAACTCAGAAGATTTGGTACTCCCATTTGTTTAGTTCATTATAAAAATAATAAAATATTACAGAAGCTTAAGAAATAAAAAAAATTACTTGGAAGTCCCTCACCTAACCCAGTTTAGCATTTTCTTTATTGCCTTTCAGTCTTTGTTCTTAAACACAATTGCAGTCACAGTGTAATTTAATTTTATATTCTGCATTTCACTTAGCCTTCTAGAATAAATGTGTTTCTACAGTATTGTACATCCATAGCATGCACTACATCACAGTTCAACCATTTTTATATTGTTGGACTTCAAGAGTCTCCTAGTTTTTTCCACTATCGTAGACAATGTTACAGTGAAAAGCCTTTCATCATAAAGTTATCCTTTCATCTAAACATACCCCTAGGATAAACTTCTACAAGTGAGCACCTTGGTTAAGGAAAGGTATGATTCTTGTTTCACATTGTCAAATTTCTTTTTAAACATTTAAAAAAAGTTATATAAATTTTTACTATGATTAGCAAGGTGGGAACATATTTCATTGTGCCCTTGTTGATATTTGGAATCATCTTTTACTTTTTTTTTACTAGTTTAAGGAAAAAAAGTCTCTTGAATGCTTTCATTTGTGCTTTTCTGATTACTCTCAAGGTAAACATTTTCTCCTGTTTACTAGTTGTATTTTCTCTTGTATGAATTTTGCAACTTTTAGTTTCTGATAGTAGAGAGAATGTATGTCCTAAATTGTATACAGTCAGACTCTCTGGAAGGATTAGCAGTTATACTGTGTGGGTTATTTTTTAATTTTAAAATGTATTCTCCAGTTCTCAGCAGAAGTGTCTCTAGCTCTTCCTAGGTTGTAGAAATTCCTATGGGGATATCTGAGTCTGTGAGAGGTGATGTGAACTTTTGTTGCTGTGGAGTGACCTACTGAAGTCTCTTCTGTTATCAAACCATGCAGCCTTGGTGGTGGTTGGGAGTGATTGGCAACAGCTTGAGCTTTCCAACATAAATTTGGTAAAAAAAAAAAAAAAATTAAATAAACATTCTGGAAAGTAACATCTGTTTTTTCCCTTTGGTTTTGATTAGGCACAGTTTTCCTCATGTTCAAGTGGGAAAAACTTTTGGAAAATGTTGCCTTTTTCTTATTCTGTTAGAAAATCTGAAACCATAGTTGATCCAGTTTTTAAAAAATAGTCTTTATGTAATAATATATATTTTTTGTGATTCATGAAATGTGTAGCTTGATTAAAGAGGCTCATCACATGTGTCACACTTCCTCATACTTCAGTAACTTTGTACATGCTATTTTTTCTCCTGGAAAGCACTTACCTACTGGTTTGCCTGGAAGCCTCCCGTTCTGTCTTTAAGACTCTCTCAATGTGCAATCACAATAATAGAAACCACATGAGCTAGTTTAAGTGAAAGGAATTTGACAAATTTACACATCTGTATAATCACCATGAGATGTACATTTTCATCACTTCAAAAAGTTCCCTTATGTCCTCTCCCAATCACACACACACCATTAACCCTGAAAACTGATCTACTTTCTGTCACTGTAAATTAGCTTTGTATTTTCTGAAGTTACATATGTATGTAATCATACAGTATAAACTCTTTTGAATCTTCTTTTCCTCAGTGTAATGTTTTTGAGATTTGTTCATGTTGTGGAGTATATCCTCAGTGAATATCTTTATATTGTGGAGTAAATTCTATTGTATGGATAAACAAAACACGTTTATCTATTTACCTGTTTATGGACGTTTGGGATGCTTCTAGTTGGAGCTGTTAAAGGTGCACAAGGTTATTACACAAAAGTCAGCTGCTTTTCTACACACCAATAATAAACAAGTGGAATTTGAATTTAAAAACACAATACTATTTACATTCAGTTCAATTCAGTTCAATTGCTCAGTCGTGTCTGACTCTTTGCGACCCCATGGACTGAATCACACCAGGCTTCTCTGGCCATCATCAACTCCTGGAGCCTCTTCAAACTCATTTCCATCATGTTGGTGATGTTATCCAACCATCTTGTCCTCTGTCATCCCCTTATCCTCCCCCCTTCAATCTTTCCCAGTATCAAGGTTTTTTCCAATGAGTCAGTTCTTCACATCAGGTGGCCAAAGTATCAGAGCTTCAGCTTCAGTATCAGTCCTTCTAATGAATATTCAGGACTGATTTCCTTTAGGATGGACTGGTTGGGTCTCCTTGTAGTCCAAGAGACTCTCAAGAGTCTTATGCAACACCACAGTTCAAAAGCATCAATTCTTTGGTGCTCAGCTTTCAGTTCAGTTCAGTTCAGTTCAGTTCAGTTGCTCAGTTGTGTCCAACTCTTTGCGACCCCATGAATTGCAGCATGCCAGGCCTCCCTGTCCATCACTGACTCCTGGAGTTCACTAAAACTCACGTCCATCGAGTCAGTGAAGCCATCCAGCCATCTCATCCTCTGTCGTCCCCTTCCTCCTGCCCCCAATCCCTCCCAGCATCAGAGTCTTTTCCAATGAGTCAATTCTTCGCATGAGGTGGCCAAAGTACTGGGATTTCAGCTTTAGCATCAGTCCTTCCAAAGAATACCCAGGACCGATCTCCTTTAGAATGGACTGGTTGGATCTCCTTGCAGTCCAAGGGACTTTCAAGAGTCTTTTCCAACACCACAGTTCAAAAGCTGACGTTCTTCAGCGCTCAGCTTTTTTCATGGTCCAGCTCTCATGTCCATACATGACCACTGGAAAAACCCGTAAAATAAAATATTTAGGTATGTATCTAGGATAACATGTATAAGGTTTGTATGAGGAAAACTACAAAAGTTTAATGGAAGATATCAAAGGAGAACTAAATAAATGAAGAGACACTCCATGTATATGCATTTAGAAGACTCAATATTGTCAAGCTATTGCTTCATCCCACATTGGTCTGTAGATTCAATGCAATTTTGTTTTTCCTATTTGTGTCCTAGACAACATACTGAAAAGCAGAGACATTACTTTTTTAAAATATAAATTTATTTATTTTAATTGGAGGCTAATTACTTTACAATATTGTATTGGTTTTGCCATACATCAACATGCATCTGCCACGGGTGTACACCTGTTCCCCATCCTGAACCCCCCTCCCACCTCTCTCCCCGTACCATCCCTCTGGGTCATTCCAGTGCACCAGCCCCAAGCATCCTGTATCCTGCATCGAACCTGGACTGGTGATTCATTTCATATATGATATTATACATGTTTCAATGCCATTCTCCCAAATCATCCCACCCTCTCCCTCTTCCACAGAGTCCAAAAGACTGTTCTATACATCTGTGTCTCTTTTGCTGCAGAGACATTACTTTGTCAACAAAGGTCTGTCTAGTCAAGACTGTGGTTTTTCCCATGGTCATGTATGGATGTGAGAGTTGGACTATAAAGAAAGCTGAGCACCAAAGAATTGATGCTTTTGAACTGTGGAGAAGATTCTTGAGAGTCCCTTGGACTGCAAGGAGATCCAACCAGTTCATCCTAAAGGAGATCAGTCCTGGGTGTTTATTGGAAGACTCCAATACTTCCACTTGATGCGAAAAGCTGACTCATTGGAAAAGACCCTGATGCTGGGAAAGATTGAGGGCAGGAGGAGAAGGGAATGACAGAGGATGAGATGGTTGGATGGCATCACCGACTCAATGGACATGGGTTTGGGTGGACTCCAGGAGTTGGTGATGGACAGAGAGGCCTGGCCTGCTGCAGTTCATAGGGTCACAAAGAGTCGGACACAAATGAGCAACTGAGCTGAACTGAACAACCTAGAGGGGTGGGATGGGGAGGGAAGTTGGAAAGATGTTCAAGTGTGAGGGGACATGGGTAAGCCTATGGCTGATTCATGTTCATGTTTGGTAAAAACCAATGCAATACTGTAAAGCAATTATCCTTCAATTAAAGAAAAAAAAAGCCAAAGACTGGGAAAAAATATTTGCAAGATATCTGATAAAGTACTGTTATCCAAAATATACAAAGAACTCTTTAAACCCAACAGTAAGAAAACAACCCAGTTAAAAAAGTAGGTCAAGACCTGAACAGAATCTTTATCAAAGAACATATAAAGATAGCAAATATGCATGTGAAAATTTGCTACACATGATATGTCATAAGAGAGTTGCTACGTAGAACAACAATGAGGTATGATGATTGTGAATTGTGGATATTTTTCACTCAGTTTATGGCCTAGCTTTTAATGTTCTTAATGGTGTATTTTGAAGAACAAAATTTTAAAATTTTGATGAAGTTGAACTTATCAGTTTTTTCTTTTATGGTTTATGTGTGTATATCTGTCATTTGAGAAATCTTCATACATGTAAGATCACATAGATTTTCTTCATTGATTTTTTTTTCCAGAAGTTTTACACAGTTTTAGCTTTTATATTTAGGTCTGTGAGCCATTTCATATCAACAACAATTGTATGAGGTAAAGGTGGAGGTATGTTTCTTTCTATGTATCTATCCAGTTTCCCATCACAGTTTGTTAAAGAGACTATTCTTACCGTAGTGTTCATTGTGGCATTGTTTACAATAGATAAGACACGGAAGCAATGTAGATGTCTATCAACAGGTGGATGGATAAAGAAGATGTGGCATACACATTCACACAGACACACACACATACACACAGTGGAATGTCACTCAGTCATAAAAAATGAAATAATGCCACTTGCAGCTGGATAGGCCTAAAGATTATCACACTAGATGAATGAAGTAAGCCAGACAGAGAAAGACAAGAATCATATGATGTAGTTTATATGTGAAACCTAAGGAAAAAAAAAATACAAATGAACTTCTTTCCAAAACAGAAAGAGACTCATAGACATAAAAACAAATTTATGGATAACAAAGAAGAAACATGGGGGATAAATTAGGAAACTGGGATTAACATATATACATTCTATATATAGCTAACCAATGAGGACCTACTGTATAGCACAGGGAACTATACTTAATATCTTCTAGTACCCTAAAGAGGAAAAGAATCAGAAAAGGAATATATGTGTGTGTGTTGAATATATATTCTTATGATAATATAATGAGTTTGAGCAAGCTTTGGGAAATGGTGAAGGACAGGGAAGCCTGGTGTGCTGCAGTCCATGGGGTTGCAAAAAGTTGGACACAACAATAGTAATAATATATAACTGAATCATTGCAGTGTACACCTGAAAGTAATACAATATTATAAATCAACAACACTTCAATAAAAATAAGTAAGTAAAAATAAAAAAAAAGAGAGAGAGAGACCATTCTTTTCCCTCCCAATTATCTTGGTACTTTTGTCAGAAAACCAAATGACCATAATTATGAGGTTTAATCCTGTATATTCTGTTCTGTTCCCTTGATCTCTTTGTCTATTCTTTTGCCAATATTACAGTGTCCTATGCTTAGAAGTTTATAAGTGTTATTTACTTATAACACTTTGGTGCTTGTTTGGTATTACTTTTGTTCTCATTTTTTCCCTTTGTGGTTTGATGATTTTCTTTTGTATTGTGCTTGAGTTCCTTTCCTCTTTGTTTTTCTGAGCCTATTGTATGTTTTTGATCTATGGTTACTCTGGCTTTCAAGTATGTTAACCCATAACTAAATCTATTTTCTTGAAACTAGTAGTCACGTAAGTTCAAACATATTCTGAAAGATCTACATTTTTTACTTCCCTCTCCCACATTTTGTAACTTTGATGTTTTATTTTATTTCTTCATGTTTATCCTTTTGCTGTTAATTAAAATTGTTATAATCTCTTTTCATGTTCTTATTGGCCATTTGTATATGTTTTTGGAGAAGTATCTATTTAAGGCCTTTGCCCATTTTTGAATCAGGTTATTTTTTATTTTTGTTTCAGGAGCTCTCTATATGTTCTGGATATTAATTCATTATTAAATATATAATTTGCAAATATTTCTCCCATTCTATACGTTACCTCCTTATTCTCTTGATAATGCATTTTAACACAACTTTTGGTTTAGTTGACTTTCTCTGTTTTTTTCCTATTCTCTATTTTATTTATCTTTGCTCTGATCTTTATTATTTCCCACCTTCTGCTAGCTTTGGGGTTATTTTTATTTTATTCCTTTTTTTTCCCCTAGTTTTTTAGTTGTCAAGTTAGGTTGTTGATTTGTGATATTTCTCTTTTTAATGTAAGCATTTATAGTTATAAATTAACATCTTAGCACTGATTTCACTGTGTCCCATAAGTTTTGGTATGTATGTTTTTGTTTCCATTCATCTTTAAGTATTTTCTAATTTCTTTCTTAATTTTTTAAAATTAATTCATTTTAATTGGAGGATAATTACTTTACAATATTGTGATGATTTCTGCCATACATCAACATGAATCAGTCACCAGTGTATATGTGTTCCCCCCATCCTGAACCCCTCTTCCACCTCCCTCCCTACCCTATCCCTCTGGGTTGTCCCAGAGCACTGGCTTTGGGTACTCTGCTTCATGTATCGAGCTTGCCCTGGTCATCTATTTTACATATGATAATATACATGTTTCAATGCTATTTTCTCAATCCCACCCTTGCCTTCTCCCACTGACTCCCAACAGATTCCCAAAAGTCTGTTCTTCTTGCATCTATTGGTTATTTAAAGTATGTTTAATGTTCAGAATTTTGTGAATCTCCCAGTTTTTCCTTTCTTATTGATTTCTAACTTTATCCCATTTTTGCCAGAAAGGATAATTTGCACAATATCAGTTTTTCAATACATATTGAGACCTAATTTGTAGCCTAACATATGAGCTACTCTGGGAAATTTCCCATGTGCACTTGAGGAAAAAGTGTATTCTGTTGCTGGGTAGAGTGTTCTGTATACATCTTATATGAGATTGGTTTTTATGTTGGTCAAAAAACTCCATCACTGTGAGTGGGATGTGAAAGTCTTTAGATATTATTATAGCGCTTGTCTGCCTATTTCCCAACACCACAGTTCAAAAGCATCAATTCTTCAGCGCTCAGCCTTTTTCACAGTCCAGCTCTCACATCCATACATGACCACAGGAAAAACCATAGCCTTGACTAGACGAACCTTTGTTGGCAAAGTAATGTCTCTGCTTTTGAATAAGTAACCTAGATACTTAGATAGTAATGCTATCTAGGTTGGTCATAACTTTCCTTCCAAGGAGTAAGCGTCTTTTAATTTCATGGCTGCAGTCACCATCTGCAGTGATTTTGGAGCCCAGAAAAATAAAGTCTGACACTGTTTCCACTGTTTCTCCATCTATTTCCCATGAAGTGATGGGACTGGATGCCATGATTTTCGTTTTCTGAATGTTGAGCTTTAAGCCAACTTTTTCACTCTCCACTTTCACTTTCATCAAGAGGCTTTTGAGTTCCTCTTCACTTTCTGCCATAAGGGTGGTGTCATCTGCATATCTGAGGTTATTGATATTTCTCCCAGCAATCTTGATTCCAGCTTGTGTTTCTTCCAGTCCAGCGTTTCTCATGATGTACTCTGCATATAAGTTAAACAAACAGGGTGACAATATACAGCCTTGACGTACTCCTTTTCCTATTTGGAACCAGTCTGTTGTTCCATGTCCAGTTCTAACTGTTGCTTCCTGACCTGCATACAAATTTCTCAAGAGGCAGATAAGGTGATCTGGTATTCCCATCTCTTTCAGAATTTTCCACAGTTTATTGTGATCCACAGAGTCAAAGGCTTTGGCATAGTCAATAAAGCAGAAATAGATGTTTTTCTGGAACTCTCTTGCTTTTTCGATAATCCAGCGGATGTTGGCAATTCAAGGAGATCCAACCAGTCCATTCTGAAGGAGATCAGCCCTGGGATTTCTTTGGAAGCAATGATGCTAAAGCTGAAACTCCAGTACTTTGGCCACCTCATGCGAAGAGTTGACTCATTGGAGAAGACTCTGATGCTGGGAGAGATTGAGGGCAAGAGGAGAAGGGGACAACAGAGGATGAGATGGCTGGATGGCATCACTGACTCGATGGATGTGAGTCTCAGTGACCTCTGGGAGTTGGTGATAGACAGGGAGGCCTGGCATGCTGTGATTCATGGGGTCGCAAAGAGTCGGACACGACTGAGCGACTGATCTAATCTGATCTGATATGATAGCGCTTGTTTGCCTATTTCTGTCTTCAATTCTGTCAATTTTTGATGGCCTGTCATTAGGTGTGTAAATGTTTACAATTGCTATATCCTCTTGCTATGTTGAAGATTTTATTAATATATTATGTCCTTCTTTGTCTCTTGTAATCTTTTTGGATTTAAGGTCTATTTTGTCTCATTAGGATAGCCACCTGTATTCACTTTTGGTTATTATTTGCATGAAATATCTTTCTCTTTCAATCTGTTTGTGTCTTTAGATCTCAAGTGAGTCTTGCAGAGAGCAGAGAGTTGGTTCATATGTTTTTTATCTATCTGATCAAGCTCTGTCTTTTGATTGGAGAGTTTAATCAATTTACATCTAAAGTAATTACTGATAAGGAGAGACTTACTTCTGTCACTACTTTTCCTGTCGTACATACCTTTTAGTTTTTTGGTTCCTTGTTTCCTGCATTACTGTCCTTTGGTTTAGTTGATTTTTTGTAGTTAACTATTTAAATTTCTTCATTATTTCCTCTCATGTATATTCTATACCTATTTTCTTTGGTTACCATGGGGATTATAAAATTTATAACACTGTAATTTGAATATATGCCAGCTTATCTTCAATAACATGTGATAGGTCTGGGATATTCTTTACTCCAGGAATAATTCATCCCCACTACTAAGGTGTGATCTAATAGAGTCTCCTATAAATACTGTAAGGGATCACCAATGATTCTATTTTTTTGGTTAGAGGTTGACCATCTCCCTACTTTGTGTAAGTTCTGGGAGTTGTTTAGCTTACAAGTCTCTACCCATGCCTTGGCTGGCCTTGTGGAGTTTTATTCTACATGTCTTAAAAATCATGAAGACTCAAGGCAATCCCTTGCTGATTTCTGGAGCTGTTTTTCTATAAGCGTCCTTCTTTCAAGAACTCTGCCTTGAAAAATCCAGCCACTTCAGCCTCTTGGAATTCCAGTTTCCTCAACTTAGTGGAGCAGCTCTAGTTGAGTTCATTTTCGCATCTTGCATAGTTTGAAAATTGGCTCCACGCAGTCAGCCAGAGTGATTATGTACTTGACTGTTTCTCTCTTGGAGATCATTGTCCTGAACTATCTGCTATCCAGTGTCTGACAACAGTTTTCTACAACGTTCTGTTTACATTGTGAAGTTAATTCAGGGCTTTCCTTACTTCACCATGGAAAGAAGTAGAAGATCTTAGGCTTTTAGCAATCCCAATTAGGTATCTTTTGGACAGAGAGGAAAAGAGGCTAATAGTTAAGGTTTCAGAGGAGAGCATGTTGAGAAAATACAATTAGTGACTCTAAGAAAGATCTTGTCTAAGCATCTGGGTTCATTTATCTTTCCTTAAAATAGTACCAAAGTACTCAGTTTGAATATGAATGATACTTGGATTTTTGTTTCTGTTTGAAAGATTCTTTAATTTACCATCTTAATGTATTTCTTTCTATTATCACTCAGAGCTGTTACATTTATGAATGTGACTGATTCAACCAGAGCATTTGTCCATCCCACTAATTTGAGTGTTTACTGTGGAAATGTGTTTGTCATGTGTTTTTCTCACTAAATTAAGATGGAAGGCATTCAGCAAAATAGGTGGTATGATGATGATATGACTTTTAACATTAAATAAGAACAGCTCAGGATATCTAATAGTTGAAATAAAAGTATTATTTTCTTAGCTGTCATCCTGCCATCTTGAGAATTCTATGATGTAGTTGATCCTGAGATGAAAGGGTTTCCATTCAAGAACTCCTCCAGAACATTTATCCATTTCCTAGAAAATTAAGTTATCTCTTAACTCCCCACTTTGTATAATAACATTAGATATTAGAAAAAATAAAAATAGAAATTATTTTATTTAGGAGGGTTTTCCCTAGTTAACAAAATTTGTCTAAATTGGCTTTGAAGCATGTAAGGCTCTCAGACATTTTAGATAATTTTGTTAAATTCCTCTTATTATTAATTCTGTTAGCCAAGACTAAAGCTGATACTATTTACATATTTCATTTAAATCAGTCTTGTCAGTGATTATAAGATGTAAAGAAGAATACTGTTGACTAAAAAAATACCTTCTGTCCTTTTTATGTGCAGAAGATTTATCTGTGCTTTCTGAAAGGGCTTTTAAAGTCTTATTTGTATATAAAGATATTTTTAAAAATTTCATATTGTTGGGAGTGGTGGCCAAGATGGCAGAGTAGGAAGATCCTGAGCTCACCTCCTCCAGTGGGAACATCAAAATTACAACTACTTACAGCGCAACTGTCAATGAGAAAAACAAGAAGACTAGCAGAAAAGACTTTCCACAATTAAAGATATGGAGGAACCACAATGAGACAGGTTAGGTAGAGATGCTGTATAGTTGATACCCATACCCCCATATAGATGACCCACAAACAGGAGGATGTTATAATTACAGAGGTCATCCCCAAGGAGTAAGGGGTCCAAGCTCCACATTGGACTCTCCAGATAAGGGGTCCTGCACCAGGAAGATGAATCACTAGAACATATGGTTTTGAAGCCCAGTGGGGCTTACATACTGGAGAGCCAGATGCTTGTGGCAAACAGGCACTAATCTCTTGAAGTGCACAGACAAAGTCTCACATGCTCAGAATCCAGTGCAGAATTTTTTTTTTTTTTTTTTGGCAGTGCCTCACAGCATGTGGGGTCTTAGTTCCCTGACAATGGATTGAACCCAGGGCCCTTAGAGTAGAAGTGTGAAGTCTTAACCACTGGACCACAAGGAAAGTCCCTAGAGGCAACAATTTAGAAGGAGCCTGGGTCAGACCCACTTGCTGATCTTGAAGAGCCTGATAAAAGGATAGGAGGTGACTAGTACTCACCCTGGAAACATAGATGCTAGTGGCAGCCATTCTGGGGAGCTTGTTCAACCATGAGGACACTGGTGCTGTCAAGTGCCATTGTGAAATCTCTCTAGTCCATGAGTGCGGGAAGGTTACCTGCCCACCAATGGGCCAGCACAAGTCCGGGATCCCCTGATCATCACAGCAAGTCTTTCTGGCATCTGACCCCACTCACCAGTTAGGACAGTGCCAACTCAGGGCCCTTCTGACCTCACAGCCAGCCATGCCAGGACCCAGTCACACATACCAGTGAGCTGGCAGACACCACTCAGGGCAGAGTCTGACAGTCAACTGACCCAGCATCCAGCCCACATACTAGCATGCCCATATTAGTTGTCCCCACCATAACAGAGAGGCCCACATAAGAAGCACCCCACAGCATATAACTCTAGTGACTAAAGGGGAGTGTGCTTCTGGGTCCCCTAGACATCTCATACATAAGGCCACTTCTCCAACATTGGGAAACATCACCAACCAACCTAATACACAGAAATGAACAAAGACAAATTTGGCAAAATGAGCAGACAGAAGTATATGTTTCAAATTAAGGAATCAGACAAAATTCCATAAGAACTAAATTAAGTTAGAGATAACTAACTTAATTTTAGACTGTAACTCTTTACAGTCTATCTAGTAAAGAATTCAAGTTAATGATCATAAAAATTCTCATCAAATTTGAGAATGAATGAACACTGTAAGACTATAAACTATCAGACATTGAGAAAAAAATAAAGATGACACAAACAAATGGAAAGATATGTTGTGCTAATGAATTGAATGAGTTTATATTGTTAATATGACTATACTCTCCAAGGCAGTCTACAGATTCAATGCAGTCTCTATAAAAATACCAATGGCATTTTTTTCCATAGGACTAGAATAAGTAATACTGAAGCTTGTGTGGAAACACAGTAGACCTTGAGTAACTAAAACAATCCTGAGAAAGAATAGCAAGGTTGAATGTATCACACATTCTGATTCCAAACTGTATTGCAAAGCTTCAGTGATTAAAGCAGTTTGGTGCTGGCACGAAAACAGACTCATAGATCAATGCAACAGAACAGAGAACTCAGAAATAAACCCACACTTATATGATCAATTAATCTATAACAAATAAGACAAAAATGTGTAATGGAGAAAAGGCAGTCTCTTCAGTAAGTGATGTTGGGAAAACTAGATAACTACAGGCTAAACAATCAACTAAACTACTTGCTCAAAAATAAACTCAAATTAATTAAGGTCTTAAAATGTAATACCAGAAACAAAGAGCATAGGCAGTATGCTCTTTGATATTAAAATATATTTTCAAATGATTAGTATACTCTTTGATATTAAAAGATATTTGCAAATGATATCTGATAAGGGTTTAATATACAAAATATACAAAGAATTCATACAACTCAAAATAAGCAAACAATCCAATTAAAAATGGGCAGAAGACATGAATAGACATTTTCTCAAAGAATACATATAGATGTCCAACAGACACATGAAAAGATGTTCAACATTCTCAGAGAAATTCAGATCAAACCACAATGAGATATCATCTTATGCCTGTTAGAATGGCTATTATTTAAAAGACAAAAAATAGTGTCAGTAAGGACGTAGAGAAAAGAACACTTGTACGCTGTTGGTAGGATTGTAAATTGACATAACCACTGTGTAAAATAGCATACAGTTTCCTCAAAAAATTAAAAATAGAACTACCATACAATTGAGCAATTCCACTTCTGGGTATTTTTCAGAAGAAAGCAAAAACATATGCACCCCCGTGTTCATTGTAGCATCATTTCTAATAGCCAAGGTATGGAGACAACCTAAGTGTCCACTGATAGATTAATAGATAAAGAAGATGTGGCATGCATGTACAATGGAATATTACTTGGCCATAAAAAAACAATGTACCTATGGCTGATTCATGTTGAGGTTTGACAGAAAACAACAAAATTCTGTAAAGCAATTATCCTTTAATAAAAAATAAATAAATAATTGATTGTTTCATCCATATAAAAGGAAAAAAAAAATGAAATCTTGCCTTTTGCAACAGCACTGCTAGACCTAGAGGGTATTATGCTAAATGAAGTAAGTCAGACAGAGAAAGACAAATGCCATATGATTTCACTTATACATGCAATCTGAAAAACCAGACATAATAAAACAGACTCAGATACAGGAGCAAACTGTAGCATGATTGCCAGAGGGAAGGAAAGTAGGGAGAATTAATGAAATGGGAAAGAGATTAAGAGGTTCAACCCCAGTTACGATATAAATTAGTTGTAAAGTTGAGGTTGTAAAGTACAGCGTGGGAAGCACAGTCAATAATAACCTACCCACCTCTCCCGAAAATTAAGAGTATATAGTAAAAATCTGTGTTCGTAAGTTATTTAGATTCCTCCCTCCTTTTCTTTCTTTTTCTTCCTCCTTCTTGCTTGCTTTATTTCTCCTTCTCTCCCTTCTCCCTATCCCACTTTTTCTTTCCTTTTTACCTTCACTGTATTATAGTGTTCCTTTGAAATGCCATTGGTTTCAGCTTGCTTTCAGTGGTAGAGCCCATTTCCTACCATTCTCACTGATTTTATTTTGATTTGTGAATACGTAGACTATTAACGACTGAGCGACTTCACTTTCACTTTTCACTTTCATGCATTGGAGAAGGAAATGGCAACCCACTCCAGTATTCTTGCCTGGAGAATCCCAGGGACGGGGGAGCCTGGTGAGTTTCCGTCTATGGGGTCGCACAGAGTCGGACATGACTGCAGCGACTTAGCAGCAGCAGCAGACTATTAACATGTTCCAGAAGTTAAACTATACAAAAATTACACTCATAGAAGTTTCATTCCCTTCTACATCATCCTTCCATTTTCACCCCCATTCTCTATCCCTTCTAGTAGTCAATTTCATGATTTTCTGATTTACTCTTCCTTTTTTCCCCATAGAGATAAGCAGTGATTGCATTTTTTCTATCTTCTCTTTTTCACACAAAAGATACGTATGGAGGCAGTATGTGGAGGTGTGTATACACACACACATATACTTTTTTTGGCAAAAAATTTTAAAAATCTTAAAAAAAGAAAAAATATTCACACAGAAGAGATTCAAGTTATCTCTTTGAAGAAATATATTGAAGTTTAAGATTTTTAAAAATTAAATCCTGAGTAATTATAAAGATGGATATATCCTTTGTAAAATCGGGACTAAACTATTGAGTCATTCATATCTATTCAGTATTCTGAGTATGGGCTGAAATATTATAGTAAAACTAGAAAAATACATACTGTTTTGAACTTTGCTTTTTTTTACTTAAAAATATCTAGAAATCACACCCTATCCATTCAGAGAGATCTTCCTCATTCTTTTTATTTTTACTATTGCATAGTACTCCATTGTCTATATGTAGCATTGTTTATTCTCCAATAGCTCATGTTTGAACATTTAGAAACCTACAATATTTTTCAATTACAAATAGTGCTGCAGTAAATAATCTTGTGTCTATTTAATATCATTGAAACACTATGAAAAATTTATCAAAGTGAGATTGTTGGAACAAAAGATAAATGAGTTTGTGATATTGTTAGATATTCCAAATTCCTTCCATAGAGTTGAATTCCCACAACAATGTATGAGGGGATATGTCCGACATCCCACCATGCACTATATTTAGATTTTAGACATTTAATTTTATTTTGTCTGTGAGTTTCTAAAGAAAAAATAGCATTTTTGAATTCATCATATCTTGGGAGAATGAATTAGAAGCAGAATATCTTTGCCATTTCAAGACTGTATGAGAAAAAAACTCAAAAATCCTGTACTATGATAAAGTGAAGAATATAAAGTGCATGAAGAAAAAGAAAAGCTATAAGAAAAAAAGAAGTCACTGAAGCACATTTTAGTCTCATTAATCAAACTTCAAAATAATAGGCTTTACAAAAATTCATTAGAAGATAATTTTCTTAGTTTTGGATCTATGTAGTTTAAAATTTTAAGTTAAAAACTTTCTGTAATTATTACTTTGATTATAAACCATATTCTATAATTGAAGATGAAAGATTCTAAAAAATATCTGCCCAAATTAGGAAACAGGTATAGTTTCTAATAGAAAATGCTACTAAAAAGCATTCTTAAATTTTTTTATTTTGTTTTGCACAAAACAATGTATCAAATATTAAGTATGCTCCTTGAAAATGAGAATCTACTTTGAATCACAAATAAAGAGTGCAAAGGAGATTTAGCAATGAGCAAATGAAGATGTTATTATTCCTGAATTATAGTGTCAGAACTTTTACATTTTACTATTAAAATTTATCAATAAAGTTCTAATTAATTTTAAATATAAACATTTAGACATTATCACAATCTAAGGTTTATTTAACCTCAGCTTTAGAAGAATAGTGATTTTAATCAATATTGACAGTTAAGTACTTACCCCAAATGGTCATTTGGTTCATGTTTAATCTTAATTATTTCATGAATTTGTAAAAATATTAAACATTGATCTACTATTGGAGAAGGCAATGGCACCCCACTCCAGTACTTTTGCCTGGAAAATCCTGTGGACAGAGGAGCCTGGTAGGCTGCAGTCCATGGGGTCGCTAGAGTTGGACATGACTGAGAAACTTCACTTTCACTTTTCACTTTCATGCATTGGAGAGGGAAATGGCAAACCACTCCAGTGTTCTTGCCTGGAGAATCCCAGGGACGGGGAAGCCTGGGGGGCTGCCGTCTATGGGATCTCACAGAGTTGTATAGCAGTCCATGTTATTCATAATCTTGCATTCTACCAGCAAGGTCTTCATGGCAGGTACTAAGGAGAAATTAAAAGGCTCATGAGTGAAGAAAGGGAAGGGAGGGAAGAGAAGAGTTGGGCAAAGGGGGAGAGTTGAAGGCAGAAAGAAGCAAACAGACAGAGAGGAAGAGAAGAGAGAAGAAAAGGTGAACAAGAAAGGGAGAATTCACCTGTGTGGTAGGGAGGTCAATTACTTCGATCGTTTCCCCAGGTATTGTAACCAGCTAGGTCATATCTTTATGAAATTAGATCCAAAACATCTCAGATTGGGGAACTTTTCTTTAATTCTTAAAGAGCACACATACAATCAGGCTTGTGAAAAAAATTCGTGATGTTAATATCCTTTATCTTCTTGTTTACAAAGCTCATTTAATTAAATTATTTTTATGAGGCCGAAAAACTTTTTTAAAAATTAAACGACATGCATATACACACACATACACAACCCAGACAAGCAAAAAATTCTACAATTTGTCTTTTACTAACTGGAGAAGGCAATGGCACCCCACTCCAGTACTCTTGTCTGGAAACTCCCATGGATGAAGGAGCCTGGTAGGCTGCAGCCCATGGGGTCGGTAGGAGTCGGACACGACTGAGCGACTTCACTTTCACTTTTCACTTTCATGCATTGGAGAAGGAAATGGCAACCCACTCCAGTGTTCTTGCCTGGAGAATCCCAGGGACGAGGGAGCCTGGTGGGCTGCCGTCTATGGGGTCGCGCAGAGTCGGACACAACTGAAGCGACTTAGCAGCATAATAATAATAATAAAAATCCTTGATACATGTTTTGTCTTTAAATCTGGACTAAGGGGAAACTGTAGAAATTTAGAGTTGGAGGGAACCTCTGACATTATCCTGTCCATTCCCTCATTCTCCTAGGACTTTCCTAAGGTCATGCTTCTGTGAGAGACAGGCTCAAGGCTAGAGCCTTTGGATGATGTTCTTGGATGTCCAGTCCAGTGGTCCTTCTTCCAAGATGTCTTGGAATGATGTCTTTCTTGCATCTTTTGACTGAAGAAATCAAATTCCTCCTGTTAGGGAAAACAAAACAAAACAGAAAACACAACTCAGCTCAAGTACGTAATTCCTAAAAGGACACTATAGTAGCTAAAATTATAGTTTCTTTTAAAGGACAAAGAGATTTCAAAATTTTATTTACTGCACTGTTTAAAAAGTTCCATGGTGAATGGAGAAGATTTTGAAAACATCTGCCAATTTCCTACTGGTAACAGAACCTTGGCAGAAATAACTAAATCACCTTCATACTCTTCTCTGTGAAGCCATTAAGCCTAGAAACATGCTGTTTTGGGCAATACAGAAATCAAAGTGGTAGCACAGCAGAACAGATCTGTGTTAAAGAACAAAAATCCACAGGCTGCTTCAAATATCAACAAGAAACCCTGAAATTTTCTATCAATTTCTTTTCATGGCCTTGTGACATTTTCAACTTAAAACTATATTGCTTAACATCAAGGCACTTTGAGAGAGCTTCAGTTGGAAAAGGTAATTTTTGAGTGAGATTCAGCAGAAAAAGGTAATTTTTCAGAGAGGTTCACTGGGAAAAGGTAATTTTCAGAACCAATTGCTGCATTCTTTTGCTGTTATTTTGTCTCTTTTCTAAGTAGCCCTAATGTCATTCACGGGCACTCTATGTCAATACATCCGTACTGGCTAAGTCATTTGTGCAAAGTAAGTTTACAGAAACTGTAGCTTTAGGCTATGTTATTCCAGGGCTGTGAAGATCAAACAGTGCAATTTCACTTGGAAGTTTCATCAATTTTGCATCAATGTTGATGCTTGAGCTAGAGGCCTGCACCCAGAATCACAATTTCAGCCACAAAAATTTTGTTTTTGATGGAGAATCTAATTTCATATGATGATCATTGTTTGGTAATGCCATGGCTCAATAATGCAGCTCTCTGAACCTCAGCTGCCAACCAATCTTGATGGGCAGGCAGCTGAGGGGCTTAATAGCTGATCTAGGCTGCATCAATTCATACTGTTTTGAGATACTAAAGGAAAAATAACTAGTCTTAGAATGCATGTTATTATATGTTATTTGTATAAGTGGATGAACAAGTATCCTAGAAAGCTGAGACCTTTCATCTGTTCACTTTTAGACAGCCTCAATTTTTAGAAAGGAAATGATACAATTCAGCTCTAATGGCTTGAAATGAAGACTCTGAAATTATCCAGCTTCTCATATATTTCTCCTTTGATTATATCACCACAGAGACAATGAAGAAAAAGAAAAACTCCTTCAATGCAAGATGTGAAAGTTGAGGGGCATAAAAAACATTTTAAAACCTCCTTTTAAAAAGAGTAAAACAGCAGGCTTTAACCAGCTAGCATTTTATTCTCTCCCTTAAATTATATCTATTTGACTTCAAGTGAATATTAATGGATTTCCTTTTATTAATCTCTTTGCTTTTTAATTCAGCCTTTGTATATGAAAGTGTACCATAAAAAAGTTCGAAATCACCGGTTATGTAAACATGTAGCCAACACAATTGGTATACTTTCAGCTCTTCATGTCTACTCAGTACCAAACACAATGTTTTTTCTCTCTGAAGAAATTCACTCCCATCCCCACACCACCCATCCCCACCCACCCAAAGCACTGCGGATTGAATACATTCAAATACTGATTAAATTTATATTTAAAATATCTTTTTTAATTTAAAAAAGGGTATTTCATCAAAACTCAACTACCTTTAAGTTGGTTTGTTATTTATACCCATTGAGAGAAAAATTAAGTGAATCGTATCTGATCATTTTGTTGTCTTTCATCTAAATGAGATATTTCTGTCTTTCTTAGTTATCTATAAACTAGGCGGGCTTCCCAGGTGACTCAGTGGGTAAAGAATCCGCTTGCAGTGCAGGAGACGTAGGTTCAGTCCTTAAGTTGGGAAGATCCCCTGGAGAAGCAAATGGCAACCCACTTCTGTATTCTTGCCTGGAGAGTCCCATGAACAGAAGAGCCTGGATGGCTACATTCCATAGGGTTGGGAAGAGTCAGACACGACTGAAGCAACTGAATACGCACTCACACATAAACTAGACTCACTCTACCTATAAGCTTTTTTATTTTTTAAATCAGTTTTAAGTTCATAGCAAAATTGAGGGGATGGTAGATTTCCCACATACTCCCTGCCCCACACATGCAGAGCGTCTGCATTATCAACATCTCTCACAAGAGTGGTGTATTAATTACAGTTGATGAATCTAAATTGGCATATCATTTTCACCTGCAGCTCATAGTTTACATTGGGGTTTGTTCTTGGTGTTGTCCACACTACAGGGTCTTGACAAATTTACAGTGACATGTATCTACTGCTATAGTATCATATGAAATATTTTCACTGCCGTAAAAATACTCTGTGCTCAATCTGTTCATTTTTCCCCTTCTTCCCAGCCATTGATCTTCTTTACTGTCTCCAAAGTTTTACCTTTTCCGGAATGTCATAGAGTTGGATTCATACAGTATATAGCCTTTTCAGATTGGCTTTCTTCACTTAGTAATATGCATTTAAGATTCCTTCATGTCTTTTAAGTATTAGAAGACAAGGATTGTTTTTAAGTTCATTTCTTCTTGGAATTGAATAATATTCTATTGTCTGGATGAGTGACTCTTTATCCACTTAGCTACTGAAGGGTATCTTCAGTTCTGTTGCTCAATCGTGTCCGACTCTTCGCAACCCCATGAATCACAGCACGCCAGGCCTCCTTGTCCATCACCAACTCCCGGAGTTCACTCACACTCACGTCCATTGAGTCAGTGATGCTATCCAGCCATCTCCGTCGTCCCCTTCTCCTCCTGCCCCCAATCCCTCCCAGCATCAGAGTCTTCTCCAATGAGTCAACTCTTTGCATGAGGTGGCCAAAGTACTGGAGTTTCAGCTTTAGCATCAGTCCTTCCAAAGAAATCCCAGGGCTGATCTCCTTCAGAATGGACTGGTTGGATCTCCTTGTAGTCCAAGGGACTCTCAAGAGTCTTCTCCAACACCACAGTTCAAAAGCATCAATTCTTCGGCATCTTAGTTGCTTCCAAATTTTGGTAATTATGAATAAAACTGCTATACACACCTGTGTGAAGGTTTTCATATGGGCATATTTACCTAGCTCCTTTGGGTAAATGCCAAGGAATGTGATTCCTGGATTATACAATAAGAGTATGTTTTGTTTTGTAAAAAAGAAAAAAAATCCAACCTGTTTTCTAAGTGACTGTGTGATTTTCACCAATAATTTATGAGAATTTCTGTTGTTCTGCATCTTGGACAGAAATGGTATGGACCTAACAGAAGCAGATGTTAAGAACAGGTGGCAAGAATACACAGAAGAACTGTACAAATAAGATCTTCATGACCCAGATAATCATGATGATGTGGTCACTTACCTAGAACCAGACATCCTGGAATCCAAAGTCAAGTGGGCCTTAGGAAGCATCACTACGAACAAAGCTAGTGGAGGTGATAGAATTCCTGTTGAGTTATTTCAAATCCTGAAAGATGATGCTGTGAAAGTGCTGCACTCAGTATGCCAGCAAATTGGGAAAACTCAGCAGTGGGCACAGGACTGGAAAAGGTCAGCTTTCATTCCAATCCCAAAGAAAGCCAGTACCAGAGAATGCTCAAACTACCGCACAATTGCACTCATCTCACACGCTAGTAAAGTAATGCTCAAAATTCTCCAAGCCAGACTTCAGCAATATGTGAACCATGAGCTTCCAGATGTTCAAGCTGGCTTTAGAAAAGGCAGAGGATCCAGAGATCAAATTGCCAACATTCTCTGGATCATTGAAAAAGCATGAGAGTTCCAGAGAAACATCTATTTCTGCTTTCTTGACTGTGCCAAAGCCTTTGACTGTGTAGATCACAATAAACTGTGGAAAATTCTGAAAGAGATGGGAATACCAGACCACCTGACCTGCCCCTTGAGAAACATATATGCAGGTCAGGAAGCAACAGTTAGAACTGGACGTGGAAAAACAGGCTGGTTCCAAATAGGAAAAGGAGTACGTCAAGGCTGCATATTGTCACCCTGCTTATTTAATTTATATGCAGAGTACATCATGAGAAACGCTGGGCTGGAAGAAGCACAAGCTGGAATCAAGATTGCCGAGAAAAATATCAATAACCTCAGATATGCAGATGACACCACCCTTATGGCAGAAAGTGAAGAGGAACTAAAAAGCCTCTTGATGAAAGTGAAAGAGGAGAGTGGAAAAAGTTGGCTTAAAGCTCAACATTCAGAAAACGAAGATCATGGCATCCGGTCCCATCACTTCATGGGAAATAGATGGGGAAACAGTGGAAACAGTGTCAGACTTTATTTTTTGGGGGGCTCCAAAATCACTGCAGATGGTGACTGAAGCCATGAAATTAAAAGACGCTTACTCCTTGGAAGGAAAGTTATGATCAACCTAGATAGCATATTCAAAAGCAGAGACATTACTTTGCCAACAAAGGTCTGTCTAGTCAAGGCTATGGTTTTTCCAGTCATCATGTATGGATGTGAAGAAAGCTGAGTGCTGATGAATTGATGCTTTTGAGCTGTGGTGTTGGAGAAGACTCTTGAGAGTCCCTTGGACTGCAAGGAGATCCAACCAGTCCATCCTGAAGGAGATCAGCCCTGGGATTTCTTTGGAAGGACTGATGCTAAAGCTGAAACTCCAATACTTTGGCCACCTCATGCAAAGAGTTGACTCATTGGAAAAGACTCTGATGCTGGGAGGGATTGGGGGCAGGAGGAGAAGGGGACGACAGAGATGGCTGGATGGCATCACTGACTCAATGGACGTGAGTGTGAGTGAACTCCGGGAGTTGGTGATGGACAGGGAGGCCTGGCGTGCTGCAATTCATGGGGTCGCAAAAAGCTGGACATGACTGAGCACCTGAACTGAACTGAGTACTGTCAATGTTCCCGATTTAGGCCATACTAACAGATGTGTCGGAGAAGGCAATGGCACCCCACTCCAGAACTCTTGCCTGGAGAATCCCATGGATGGAGGAGCCTGGTGGGCTGCAGTCCATGGGGTTGCTAAGAGTCGGACAAGACAGAGCGACTTCACTTTCACTTTTCACTTTCATGAATTGGAGAAGGAAATGGCAAACCACTCCAGTGTTCTTGCCTGAAGAATTCCAGGGACGGGTAGCCTGGTGGGCTGCCATCTCTGGGGTCTCACAGAGTCGGACACCACTGAAGCTACTTAGCAGCAACTGATTTGTAGTGGTATCTTATTGTTGTTAAAAACTTTATCCCACCAGAACCTGAGTTCTTAGGTCTCTGTTTCAGGAATTTCTGTTACCCAGGTTTAAATCCAATATTCCAGAAGGTATTCCATAAGAATTAAGTTGGGGAGCTGGTGTAGCCCTTGGCAAGTATCAGACATGAAGTGGCTAGGATCACAAATACTGGAGGGTAAATTTTATATGAGGAATCTGCAGATGACAAATAACAAGGAAAAAAAATATAAATTTTGAAAATGTCAAATTGTATCTTTGGTTTGGTTTGTACTACCAATCTTTCAGTTAACAGTTGCATGCCTTAAATAATTGTGTTACAGAGATACCCAGTTATGTTTTTAAAGTTAAAATTGAAAAGTAGCTGTATCAATAGGAACTAACTAAATGTGTACCACAATGAGATGTTACAGAACTTGTAATCAATCACTTAAAAAAACCCTGCTTCCCAAGATGGATTTAGTGTGATTCCCAACAGTTTACTTTTTCTATTTTCAATTATCTAACTTATTGAAAAGACTTCTTCTCAGCCAATACATAAATATTTTATTAAATGGAAGTTCTGTTATTATGTCTTTGTCAGAGTGTCCAGTTCTATCCCTCAGTTGTGTCCGACTGTTTGCGACCCCCTGGAGTGTAGCATGCCAGGCCTCCCTGTCCATCACCAACTCCCAGAGTCCACCCAAACTCATGTCCATTGAGTCGGTGATGCCATCCAATCATCTCAACCTCTGTCATCCCCTTCTCCTCCTGCCCCCAATTCCTCCCAGCATCAGAGTCTTCTCCAATGAGTCAGTTCTTCACAACAGGTGGCCAAAGTATCAGAGCTTCAGCTTCAGCATCAGTCCTTCCAATAAATATTCAGGACTGATTTCCTTTAGGATGGACTGGTTGGATCTCCTTGCTGCCCAAGGGACTCTCAAGAGTCTTTCCCAACACCACAGTTCAAAAGCATCCATTCTTCTGTGCTCAGCTTCTCACATCCATACATGACTACTAGAAAAATCGTAGCTTTGACTAGATGGTTATAACATTTAATAATTCTAAAGCTTTCTCAGAAGTTCAGGCTGAAAGCCCGTGAAAAAGTCATGTGCCATTTCGTTTGTTGCTTTTTGCTCATTACAAATAAAAATGAGCTATGCTATGCTAAGTCACTTCAGTTGTGTCCGACTCTGTGTGACCCCATAGACGGCAGCCCCCCAGGCTTCCCCGTCCCTGGGATGCTCCAGGCAAGAACACTGGAGTGGGTTGCCATTTCCTTCTCCAATGCATGAAAGTGAAAAGAGAAAGGGAAGTCGCTCAGTCATGTCCGACTCCTAGCGACCCCACGGACTGCAGCCTACCAGGCTCCTCCGTCCGTAGGATTTTCCAGGCAAGAGTACTGGAGTGGGGTGCCATTGCCTAGCTTGTCAGATTTGTGCAACCATTTCATGAACTACCCTCTCTCCAGGAAACCACGGTGAGGCAACCTTCTTTAAGCTAACCTACGGCAAATGCTATTTTATAATCACAAGTGTCTTTTAATGACTATTTATACTTCATTCTCAATCAAGTCTTGTAACTAAATAGTTTGTCATTATTAAGACACTTAGTGTGTGCTTAGTCGCTTCAGTTGTGTCCGACTCTGGGAACCTATGGACTGTAGCCCACCAGGCTCCTCTGTCCATGGAATTCTCTAGGGAAGAATACTGGAGTGGGTTGTCGTTTCCTTCTCCAGGGGATCTTCCCGACCCAGGGATTGAACCCACATCTCCTGCATTTCCTGCTTGGCAGAATTCTTTACCATTGAGCCACCTGGGAGGCCTCATTAAGACACTTAAGTGTGGAATATTTTTCTGTTTCAAATTGTGTGTTTTAAAATCTTTTTATGATTAGTTTTGTTGATGGTTTGCCTTAAATTCAGGTTCCTTTTCAAATAGAAAATTACAGGAAACATATCTATTTCCTAAAGCTGCAGTGTTCTACTCCATGTGATGAGAGTCTTCTGGATTATTTATTTAAATTGTTTCACAGATACCATTTCAGATCCTACATATAGATATAATGGACACGAGTGAATATAAATAAATATAGCATTTACATCTAAATATAGAAATTTATAAATGTATTTATATGTAATTATAAATATATGGATGCAAAGGAAAAGTTTTTTTCCCCTCTCCTATTTTTAAAACTCTATTTCCATCCTGTGGATCATTTATGTCATTAAAATCCTAAATGAAATCTTGTCAGACCTCTTAGGTAAGCTTTCCCTTTCATATTTCCTTCCAAGACACATCTTGGCCAAGTGACTCAAAGGCTAAAGGGCTAGTTTACAAAGGAAAAAATGTTTCCCCACACTGGCAAGAGCATGGCATATTTTTAGAAAGAAATTTGAGTTTTACCCAGGCCCAATTCTTTCCAGGTTTGGAAATAATTGAAGTGAGAAAAAACAGGACCTTTATTACAATCATTTGTTGTAATTTTTATAATTCATCAACCATTTACCTACCCAGCTCTCTGAATTTATCAACCAGTGTATATCCATCCTTTTGTTTTGGTAACAATATGCCATTTTGTTTTTAATTGAGATTTGGAGAATTTTTGTTTTTCTCCCAAAATGTACTGTGATATTAAACTTGGTTCTTGTCCCAGATTATTATTTGTAACCAAGTTCAGCACTAGAAGAGACAGAACCAGAAATAATTCAGTTAAAACAAAGCAAAAAAAAAAGTCTGTCCTTTCTCATGGACTTGCACTTTGGGGCTATGTGAGATGTGGGGTTTTATCAATTACACCTGAGTTAGCAGGAAGAAGACTCTCTCCAAAGATAGAATTCATCTCCTCCTTGCTTCTGCTATTCAGTTTAGAGCCACAGGGACACCATCCATCAAAAGAACCTTTCCTGGAGAGGAGAATCTTGTTAAGGCTGGCTGTCAACTTGAGAAAACTAATCATGGTATTGAACAACAAAATGATTTTATACTGCTTTTCCCCTCCTCGTCTACTGAGCAGGCTATTAAGGAGAAAGGCCGACAGATGTTCTGCAACCTACTAAAAATAGGTAACCTGCTTTAAATATCAAGTGTGTCTACTGGATTATGGAGTGAAACAATGTGCCCAGCATTAATGGAATTCAGATTGGAGACCAGAGGCCCACTCAGATTTAGCAGTGGAGATGTGGACTGGCAGGCAGCTCCCTTAGCCAGATGGCTTAATAACTTCTTTAAAATGACTTTCTTTTCCATGGCCAGATTATGTCAAAATGTTCTGTGCTACTACTGATCTGGTATATGTTATGTCCTGTGTTAGCTCAACTTAGAGTTGGAAAAATTGATTAGTGGGTTTGAGTCTGCAAAATAGACTCAAGGCATTTTATTTTCTGCTTGCTCTGTTCTTTTTATCTTCTCTTCAGTGTAATGCTTTCTCCCTTTATGTTACGGCACTAGCTGAATGCTGATGACCCAATGGGACAGCAGCCAAGTTGCATTTAATGGTAATCTGGTGGCCAGAGCTGCCTAGTCACTCACTGATATGGAATGGGGACTTGGGGGCAAAGAGTTTCTTTCCTGTTTATGCTAACACTAAGTCACTTCAGTCGTGTCCGACTCTGTGCAACCCCATAGACGGCAGCCCACCAGGCTCCCCCGTCCCTGGGATTCTCCAGGCAAGAACACTGGAGTGGGTTGCCATTTCCTTCTCCATCTTTCTGTTTATACCTGATAGCAAATCTTAGAAACATTCATCCTTTAACTTGCAGTTCCTGTCCTGCCTCCTTAAAATTTTCCCTAAGGACCCAATGATGTTCCCTTTCTCCCCTCAGCGACTATAGCTGTCTCTTTGCCTCCCACATTCTCGGTTTAGTATTTTCTACTGCTTCCTTAGTTGGTATTAAATGCTGGCTATGGCTTTTCCTGACTGCTCAATAAGTGCATACATGTTGATTAATTAGATTGCTTGTCTCAAGCAGGGTGGTCTAAGGGTAAACTTTGTCCATAAGGTGGTGTTTTGAAACTTGTTGGGAGAGGACAGGGCCACTTTAGGAAAAGGATGCAAATTACAAACCTTTTCACCAAAAAATGTACATATATATGTATACAGAGTCAGAAAAACCTTTGCATATAGTTTCAGAAGGTTCCCTGACTCCCCCTGAAGGCTATTTAAGTAACCTTGATTGAGAACCTGCTGTAAAAGGATTTATTCTGTGTAAGAGTCCTTCTAGAACTCTTGGGAACAAGGAGGAAGATGCCTACTGGCCAGACTCTTTTGGTAGCTTTTTCAAAAGTTAAACACACACTCACCATGTGACCCAGCCATTTCACTCCTAGGTATTTATCCAAAGAGGAATAAAAGCATATATCTTCACAAAGACTTGTTTACAAATCCATAAAACAGTGTTATCTATAATAACCTGCAAATCCAAATGTCCATCCACAGTGGAATGGGTTAACAAAGCATGGTACATCCTATAATCGAATATTTTTCAGTAATAAAATGAAATGGGATGTTTGACAAAATAAATGAATCTCAATATCATTATGCCAAGTGATACATGAGAGATTAAAAACAGAGGATGTACATGAAATTCTAGAAAATACCATCTATAGTTTTAGAAGACAGAGGACAGACAGAGGTCTAGAGAGAGCTGGATTCTAAAGGGGTATGAAGAAATCTGGGGGAACAAGAATATTTGTATATCAACTCTGGGGTTGTTTCATGGCAGGTATGTACACATCAAAACTCACCAAATTGTGTACTTTAACTATATGCAGCTTATTGTACATCAGCTGTACTTACAAAAATGATAATGTATATATTCGTATTTTAAAAGTAAAAGTTCTAGAAGGAATCATGAAAAAAGTTCACTGTTATTCCTGGGCAGTGGGATTACAAATTTTTTTTTTTCTATGTACATTTATGAAGTTTTCTAAATTTTCTAGAATGTATGCATACAGGATCGTGTGGCAACTATAAGAAATTACCACAGATTGAGTGGATTATAACAGCAGAAATTTATTACCTCACAGTTCTAAAGGCCAGAATTCTGAAATTAGTATCACCAGATCAAATTTAAGATACTGGCAGGACTGGGCTCCCTGGGGCCCTTGCTTCTGGTGGTTACCAGCATTCCTTGGCTTGTGACCTTATCACTCAAATCTTCAGAATCAGCATCTTCAAATTTCTCTCAGCTCCATCTTTACCATCCCTTTGGTGAAGTTAAATCTCTCTGTATCTCCCTCTTATAAGGATTTTATTTAGATTATCCCCTGGGATAATCTAGGATAATCCCCTCATGCAAAATCCTTAATTTAACCCCATCTGCAAAGACTGTTTTTCCAAATAAGGTATTAATGTTTGGGAGTTCCAGGGATTAGGACCTGATATTTTTAGTGGGTGTTTTTTAGCCACCACAGCACATTAAAAAAAAAAAAAATTCTGTTTTATTTTCTTTGTACTTGATTCCTTAAAAATCTTGAAATTGCATAAATAATACACAAATATATATGTTAATTGTAAAACATCAGACAATATAAAATATTACAGAGTCAAAGTCAAAGTCTACTCTGATACTGGCTAGCACTGTGCTAAAAGTAGAGTTCCTTTACAAATAAGAAATTAGGCAAATTCAAGTTCTTGCGCTGTTCCTATGAGATACACATGTGCCTAATTTCTTTTACAATAACTACTATTAACCACTTAATGTGTCCTTCCAGATCCATCACTGTAAATTGATAAAAGTATGCTTGCAATATCAGGGATATTGTAATATTTACATACTGTACTTGTATGTGTGAGTGGTTTTGGTTTTTGTAAGTGGGAATTGTATTATTCATTTCATTTCACAGACATACGCACACCCACACCCACACCCACACACAAACCTTCTTTTCTTAATAATGTTCTGGGTGATATTTCCAAGTCAGCGCATAAAATTCCACTTTCTTTGTATTATTTAATTGCAAAGCTATAGCTTTTGTCAGTCTCTTTGTTGAATTTTGATTTACTTTTCTTTTTTTGCCGTTGTCAGTAATGTTGCGGTGAACCATCCTGTACATATAGCTTTGGGTGCACACACAACATTTCCGTAGATTAGATTCCTAGAAATAGATTGCTAAATCAAAGAGCATATGCATTTTACATTTTGATAAATACTGCCAAGTTTCTTTACAGAAATATTACTGTGGTTGTACTCCTATAATATCATATAAAAATATTCTTTTGCCTATACATTTGCTACCCTGGATATTAATTTTTTCCCTTTGTGACAATCAAGTGGGTAAAGAGTGGTGCCTCAATTTCATTTTACTTATTATTTCTCAGTTGCTAAAGAGATTGAGCATATTTTCATATGCATTGGTCATTTGTTTCTTTTTTTTGTTACTCACCTTTTGTAACATTGACCAATTTTTCTATTTCACTGTCTTCCTTTTTCTTAATAATTGATATATTATGGCATTTAACTTGTTGACTATTATTTACAAGATTATCTCCTAGTTTGTCATTTGTCTTATAACTTGGTTTATAATCACCTAGAAGTTTTAAATTTTAATGTAGTTATTCTGTCTTTTACTTTATGGGTTATAGCTTCCTTGTCTTATCTAGGAAGGACAACCTACCCAAAGATTACTGAATGTTCTCAGTATTTTTATCTAGTAGCATGCACTGCTTCTAAGATCAGGAGTATAAAAAGCCATCTAAAGTGAAAGACCACATATCAAACCAACAAAAAAGCTTACAGATGCTTTAAAATAATAGATTCTGGAGTAGGCTGTCTGGGTTCTTTTCTAACTATATGACCTTGGAAAATTCCTTAACTTTTTTGTGCTTCAATTTCTTTCTCTCTAAAATAAGGTCAATAATAGAACCTGTTTCGTAAGATTACTGTGTTGTAAGAATTGAGTGAGTTAATAGATGTTGAATGCTTTGAATAGTGTTGACACATAAAAAGCAATGTCTAAGTGCTAACTGAAAATGTACATTGGTGCTGTTACTGGCTGAATCTAAAACACAGGGAAAAGAAATGCAACTATTATGCTTTGAACACTTAGAATTTCTGACATTGACACAGGTGCTTATATTCAATATGATACGTGGTAGATACTACCACTGAGGGTCAGAGAAGCTAAGTGTCTCATCTCTGGTAGCCAGGGAAGCTCATGTTCCCTCACTATACCCCTGAAATGGCCTAGGCATAGATTGGCATTCAAAATTCTGTCACCTTCTTACTGGAAGATTCTACTTCAAAGTTTATGGCTTTGAAAGATCAGGAAGCCTGGTGATTACTGCTAGACTTCTGTAAATGTAACTGAGTAGCTTGAAAAAAAAAAAAAAAAAATGGTTTCAGACCTTGTTTGAAGGGCGTGTAATGTAAGGGCCTATATTTACTATCTATATTATTCTGGATCTGCCTGCCCCTGTAAAAAGGGGGGTTTTAGCACCTGTTGTTCACTACTTTTCTATTACTGTTTTAACATTGTGTTAAAGGTCAGTGAACACTAGTAAATGTTACACTAAACAAAATTTCCTTGCTTGTACCTTAAATACTGGGTTGGCCAGAAAGTTCTTTCAAGGTTTTCTGTAACATGGTATGGGAAAATCTGAATGAACTTTTTGGCCAACCCAATATACTTCTTTAGATGGTCTGTGTTTACTTTTGTTTCTGGGTAACATGAGGAATGAACTGTTGCCACAAACTATTGCTGCTTTATCATCATCATAAATATTAAAGCTGCTACACAGTAGTGTTTCTGAAGGAGGCAGTACAGCTTTATGATTAACATATCAGACTCAGAAGCCAAATTACAGGCTTCAATCCCAGCTCTACTGTGTAATTTGTTGTGTGACCTTGGTCCACGTACTTAACCTCCCTTATTGGTGAACTGAGGACGAGTAATTGCTTTTCCACCTATTTCTGTTACTTATTGGCTCTTTCCTTATTCCATTAGCAGCTGGAGTATTTAAATGCTATTCAGTTCAGAAAGGGATATCACAATAAAAAGAGAGTCAAAATAGCACTTTTTTGTTTCAAAATAGGTTCTATAAAAAATGGAAGATATCATATTATTGAAGAAAAAGTCTTTGGATAAAGATATTTTGCTTATTAGTTTCATTTAGTTTCAAAAGTCTAAGGTCTAAAAGTGAAGGTCTTAGGACATGAGCAGATTCTACCCACCCTATCTCCCTGCCATGAAATATGTTGAGAAGAATGGGAAAAAGTCAAGGCTGTCACACTCCCAGACTTGATGGGGGCCACAGGTTTGTTCATGAGGAGAGAGAAGGATGAGAAAGAGAAAGAAGGCAGCCTGTGTTCCATGGGCCTAAGTGAGGGGGTCCTGTGTCCGGTACACCAGTCATTCCTAATCTAGGTTGAGTTCCAGTGGAAGACAGACTCTCCAAAAAGGTTTGAGTTAGTGAGGATAGACAACCTGTGCTTTACTTAGGAAGAAGTATCTCATTATCACTGACATACACCACAGTGGGAGGCAGAAGGAGTAGGATGTCTGCATGTAGGGTTGGCTTCTTGAGTGAGGGACCTGTACAGTCACACAGGACCTCACATTCATTTAATGCTTTCCTATTACCTCAAACCTCAGATCAGATCAGATCAGTCGCTCAGTCGTGTCTGACTCTTTGCGACCCCATGAACTGCAGCACGCCAGGCCTCCCTGTCCATCACCAACTCCCGGTCACTCAGACTCACATCCATCGAGTCAGTGATGCCATCCAGCCATCTCATCCTCTGTCGTCCCCTTCTCCTCCTGCCCCCAATCCCTCCCAGCATCAGAGTCTTCTCCAATGAGTCAACTCTTCGCATGAGGTGGCCAAAATACTGGAGTTTCAGCTTTAGCATCATTCCTTCCAAAGAAATTCCAGGGCTGATCTCCTTCAGAATGGACTGGTTGGATCTCCTTGCACTCCAAGGGACTCTCAAGAGTCTTCTCCAACACCACAGTTCAAAAGCATCAATTCTTCAGCGCTCAGCCTTCTTCACAGTCCAGCTCTCACATCCATACATGACCACAGGAAAGACCATAGCCTTGACTAGGCGAACCTTTGTTGGCAGAGTAATGTCTCTGCTTTTGAATATGCTATCTAGGTTGGTCATAACTTTCCTTCCAAGGAGTAAGCATCTTTTAATTTCACGGCTGCAGTCACCATCTGCAGTGATTTTGGAGCCCAGAAAAAGAAAGTCTGACACTGTTTCCACTGTTTCCCCATCTATTTCCCATGTAGTGATGGGACCAGATGCCATGATCTTCGTTTTCTGAATGTTGAGCTTTAAGCCAACCTTTTCACTCTCCTCTTTCACAACAGAATGAGAAAGACTAAGGATCTATTCAAGAAAATCAGAAATACCAAAGGAACATTTCATGCAAAAATGAGCTCGATAAGGACAGAAATGGTATGGACCTAACAGAAGCAGAAGATATTAAGAAGAGGTGGCAAGAATACACAGAAGAACTGTACAAAAAAGAGCTTCACGACCCAGATAATCATGATGGTGTGATCACTGACCTAGAGCCAGACATCCTGGAATGTGAAGTCAAGTGGGCCTTAGAAAGCATCACTACGAACAAAGCTAGTGGAGGTGATGGAATTCCAGTGGAGCTATTCCAAATCCTGAAAGATGATGCTGTGAAAGTGCTGCACTCAATATGCCAGCAAATTTGGAAACTCAGCAGTGGCCACAGGGCTGGAAAAGGTCAGTTTTCATTCCAATCCCAAAGAAAGGCAATGCCAAAGAGTGCTCAAACTACCGCACAATTGCCCTCATCTCACACGCTAGTAAAGTAATGCTCAAAATTCTCCAAGCCAGGCTTCAGCAATATGTGAACCGTGAACTTCCTGATGTTCAAGCTGGATTTAGAAAAGGCAGAAGAACCAGAGATCAAATTGCCAACATCCGCTGGATCATGGAAAAAGCAAGAGAGTTCCAGAAAAACATCTATTTCTGCTTTATTGACTATGCCAAAGCCTTTGACTGTGTAGATCACAATAAACTGTGGAAAATTCTGAGAGAGATGGGAATACCAGACCACTTGATCTGCCTCTTGAGAAATCTGTATGCCGGTCAGGAAGCAACAGTTAGAACTGGTCATGGAACAACAGACTGGTTTCAAATAGGAAAAGGAGTACGTCAAGGCTGTATATTGTCACCCTGTTTATTTAACTTCTATGCAGAGTACATCATGAGAAATGCTGGACTGGAGGAAACACAAGCTGGAATCAGGATTGCCGGGAGAAATATCAATAACCTCAGATATGCAGATGATACCACCCTTATGGCAGAAAGTGAAGAGGAACTCAAAAGCCTCTTGATGAAAGCGAAAGTGGAGAGTGAAAAGGTTGGCTTAAAGCTCAACATTCAGAAAACGAAGATCATGGCATCTGGTCCCATCACTACATGGGAAATAGATGGGGAAACAGTGGAAACAGTGTCAGACTTTATTTTTCTGGGCTCCAAAATCACTGCAGATGGTGACTGCAGCCATGAAATTAAAAGACGTTTACTCCTTGGAAGGAAAGTTATGACCAACCTAGATAGTATATTCAAAAGCAGAGACATTACTTTACCAACAAAGGTTCGCCTAGTCAAGGCTATGGTCTTTCCTGTGGTCATGTATGGATGTGAAAGCTGGACTGTGAAGAAGGCTGAGCGCTGAAGAATTGATGCTTTTGAACTGTGGTGTTGGAGAAGACTCTTGAGAGTCCCTTGGAGTGCAAGGAGATCCAACCAGTCCATTCTGAAGGAGATCAGCCCTGGGATTTCTTTGGAGGGAATGATGCTAAAGCTGAAACTCCAGTATTTTGGCCACCTCATGCGAAGAGTTGACTCATTGGAGAAGACTGTGATGCTGGGAGGGATTGAGGGCCGGAGGAGAAGGGGACGACAGAGGATGAGATGGCTGGATGGCATCACTGACTTGATGGGTGTGAGTCTGAGTGACCTCCGGGAGCTGGTGATGGACAGGGAGGCCTGGCGTGCTGCGGTTCATGGGGTGGCAAAGAGTCGGACACGACTGAGTGACTGATCTGATCTGATCTGATCTGAAGCTCTTTTTTGTACAGTTCTTCTGTGTATTCTTGCCACCTCTTCTTAATATCTTCTGCTTCTGTTAGGTCCATACCATTTCTGTCCTTTATCGAGCCCATCTTTGCATGAAATGTTCATTTGGTATCTCTGATTTTCTTGAGGAGATCCCTAGTCTTTCCCATTCTGTTGTTTTCCTCTATTTCTTTGCATTGATCGCTGAAGAAGAGTTTCTTAACTCTTCTTGCTATTCTTTGGAACTCTGCATTCAGATGTTTATATCTTTCCTTTTCTCCTTTGCTTTTCACTTCTCTTCTTTTCACAGCTATTTGTAAGGCCTCCCCAGACAGCCCCTTTGCTGTTTTGCATTTCTTTTCCATGGGGATGGTCTTGATCCCTGTCTCCTGTACAATGTCATGAACCTCATTCCATAGTTCATCAGGCACTCTATCTATCAGATCTAGGCCCTTAAATCTATTTCTCACTTCCACTGTATAATCATAAGGGATTTGATTTAGGTCATACCTGAATGGTCTAGTGGTTTTCCCTACTTTCTTCAATTTCAGTCTGAATTTGGCAATAAGGAGTTCATGGTCCGAGCCACAGTCAGCTCCTGGTCTTGTTTTTGCTGATTGTATAGAGCTTCTCCATCTTTGGCTGCAAAGAATATAATCGATCTGTTTTCGGTGTTGACCATCTGGTGATGTCCATGTATAGAGTCTTCTCTTGTGTTGTTGGAAGAGGGTATTTGCTATGACCAGTGCATTTTCTTGGCAAAACTCTTTTAGTCTTTGCCCTGCTTCATTCCGTATTCCAAGGCCAAATTTGCCTGTTACTCCAGGTGTTTCTTGACTTCCTACTTTTGCATTCCAGTCCCCTATGATGAAAAGGACATCTTTTTTGGGTGTTAGTTCCAAAAGGTCTTGTAGGTCTTCATAGAACCGTTCAGCTTCAGCCTCCTCAGCATTACTGGTTGGGGCATAGACTTGGATTACAGTGACATTGAATCGTTTACCTTGGAAACGAACAGAGATCATTCTGTCGTTTTTTGTTTTTTGTTTTTTTTTTTTATAGGAGCTGATGCTGCCGGGGGAGGGGGGCGTCACCCCCGGGTTGTCCCCACCGGCTCCCCCAGCCGGGGAGGCCCCAGGAGCGCGCCTGAGACACCCGGCACTCGCCCTCCATCCCGAGAGTGCGCTCTGGTCCGGCCGTCGCTGCCAGCCCGGCTTCCCCCATTCTGTCGTTTTTGAGATTGCATCCAAGTACTGCATTTCGGACTCTTTTGTTGACCATGATGGCCACTCCATTTCTTCTGAGGGATTCCTGCCCGCAGTAGTAGATATAATGGTCCTCTGAGTTAAATTCACCCATTCCAGTCCATTTGAGTTCGCTAATTCCTAGAATGTCGACATTCACTCTTGCCATCTCTTGTTTGACCACTTCCAATTTGCCTTGATTCATGGACCTGACATTCCAGATTCCTATGCAATATTGCTCTTTACAGCATCGGACTTTGCTTCTATCACCAGACACATCCACAGCTGGGTATTCTTTTTGCTTTGGCTCCATTCCTTCATTCTTTCTGGAGTTATTTCTCCACTGATCTCCAGTAACATATTGGGCCCCTACTGACCTGGGGAGTTTGTCTTTCAGTATCCTATCATTTTCCTTTTCATACTGTTCATGGGGTTCTCAAGGCAAGAATACTGAAATGGTTTGCCATTCCCTTCTCCAGCGGACCACACCCTGTCAGATCTCTCCACCATGACCCGCCCATCCTGGGTTGCCCCACGGGCATGGCTTAATTTCATTGAGTTAGACAAGGCTGTGGTCCTGGTGTGATTAGATTGACTAGATTTCTGTGAGTATGGCTTCAGTGTATCTGCCCTCTGATGCCCTCCCGCAAGACCCACCCTCTTACTTGGGTTTCTCTTACCTTGGGCGTGGGGTGTATCTTCCCGGCTGCTCCAGCAAAGCACAGCCATTGCACCTTACCTTGGACGAGGGGTCTCTCCTCATTGCTGCCCTTCCTGACCTTGGAGGAGGGGTATCTCCTCACTGCTGCCCCTCCCGACCTCAGTCGTGGGGTAGCTCCTCTCGGCCGACACCCTACTATATAAAATAGATAACTAACAAGGACTTACTTATAGCAAAAGAGACTATATTCAGTATCTTGTAATAATCTTTAAGGAAAAAGAATCTGAAAAAGAAAACATATATATATATATATATACACACACTCAAATATCACTTTGCTGTCCTCCTGAAGCCATGAAACTATCAGAACATTGCTAATAGGCTATATTCCAATATAAAACAAAATTTTTAAAGTACAAGAAGAAAAACAAAGTGAAGAAGGGAAATTGAGGAAAATCAAGTGTCAGTTGATTGTGGAGGATCTAATAGGGAAATATGGTAACTGAGAAAATAGTGATGTGTAGACTAGAAAGAGGGGGAAGGCAATGGCACCCCACCCCAGTACTCTTGCCTGGAAAATCCCATGGACGGAGGAGCCTGGTAGGCTGCAGTCCATGGGGTCGCTAAGAGTCGGGCACGACTGAGCGACTTCACTTTCACTTTTCCCTTTCATGCATTGGAGAAGGAAATGGCAACCCACTCCAGTGTTCTTGCCTGGAGAATCCCGGGGATGGAGGAGCCTGGTGGGCTGCCGTCTATGGGGTCGCACAGAGTCGGACACGACTGAAGTGACTTAGCAGCAGCAGCAGACTAGAAAGAGAGGAAGTGATACTAAGTTGGGGAATTTGACTAGTGATTTTGAAAGTAGAGCAATTTCAGATGATAACAAGGTGCAGGGTAAGACTATGGGATGGCACATCTGAAGTAAACCAAATGTTCTTATCACTGCAGACACAGAGGTGAAGAAAATGAGCAGTCTTACTGAATGGGGTGTCTATATGAGTGATGGAATCAGTCAGAATAATGGCAGAACTTAGAAGATTACGACCCAAAAAACTCATGAAAGTGTCTACTTAATGAGAAAGAGTGACAGAGTTTGGTGAATGACAGTGTCAGGCAAGGGAGAAGGTTAAAAGTTTTAACCTTTGAGGTTAAAGGTTTTACCCTCAAACCTAGACAGTATATTAAAAAGCAGAGACATTACTTTGCTGACAAAGGTCCATCTAGTCAAAGCCATGGTTTTTCCAGTAGGATGTGAGAGTTGGACCGTAAAGAAGGCTGAACACTGAAGTATTGATGCTTTTGAGCTGTGGTGTTGGAGAAGACTCTTGAAAGTCCCTTGGACTGCAAGGAGATCAAAACAGTCAATCCTAAAGGAAATCAATCCTGAATATTCATTAGAAGGACTGAAACTGAAGCTGAAGCTCCAATACTTTGGCCACCTGATGTGAAGAGCCAACTCATTAGAAAAGACCCTGATGCTGGGAAAGATTGAAGGCAGGAGGATAAGGGGATGATTGGATGCCATCACCGACTCAATGGACATGAGTTTGAGCAAGCTCTGGGAGATGGTGATGGACAGAGAAGCCTGGCGTGCTGCAGTCCATGGGGCTGCAAAGAATCGAACACGACTGAGGAACTGAACTACAGCAAATTACCTCTTGAAATTAATAATTATTTCTGAACAATGACCACCATTTTCATTTTGCACAGGGCCTCACAAATATGTAGCTGGTCCTGTCTACCTGAAGTGTCCTGAAACAATTCTGAGTCCCCAACATAAATGGGAGCAGTATAATGATGCCCCACACACACTAGGAGGGAGGAGAACTAGTTAAGAGAAAGTTCACACCTGAAGAAGCTTTGGAGCAAGGGACACAGAGTATGCACAGTGATTTGCATGGAGTGATGATCACAGACCAGATGGGATAGCAGACACGTAGGTGGATGCTAACCTGGATACTAGATGATACTGAGGAGCAGAGTCTCCCGGCTAATGCTCTGACATCCCACTGTGCTCAGTTACTTCAATCATGTCCAACTCATTGCAGCCCTATGGATTGTAGCCTGCCGTGCTCCTCTGTCCATGGGATTCTCCAGGCAAGAATACTGGAATGGGTTGCCATACCCTCCTCCAGGGAATCTTCCGGACCATGGGTCAGACCTGTATCTCCTGCGTCTTCTGCATTGCAGAAGGATTCTTCATCCACTGAGCCATCTGGGAAGCCCCTGACATCCCACTGCTGCTGCTACTGCTAAATCACGTTAGTCATGTCCGACTCTGTGTGACCCCATAGACAGCAGCCCACCAGGCTCCGCCGTCCCTGGGATTCTCCAGGCAATAACACTGGAGTGGGTTGCCATTTCCTTCTCCAATGCATGAAAGTGAAAAGTTGAAAGTGAAGTTGCTCAGTCGTGTCTGACTCTTTGTGACCCCATGGACTGCAGCCCATCAGGCTCCTCTGTCCATGGGATTTTCCAGGCAAAAGTACTGGAGTGGGGCGCCATTGCCTTCTCCCACTAGTGTCCTAGAAATCCCGATCTTCCAGGGATAGACTGGGGCGATCTGGGATAGCTTGAGATTTTGCTTGCCACATCCTACCAAATGGGGGCACAAAAGAAATTTAACCAAAATAATTTAAAAATGAATTTTTTTGCATGCATGCATGTATGGGGTGAAGATTTTTACCTACTACTCCATAAGTAAAAGTGTGATTTATTTTGTGAGTTTTAAAATTTATTTGTGCATTCATTGCTATTATGCATCTTGCATCAATGGTGGTTTTATTTAAATTTAAAGCTGATGGTTTGTTGCTTTATTTATACAGTAGAATTCTCCTGCTGACAATCAGTTTTGATGTTGAATTAATTTTCAAATGACTTTTACTGAGTGATTCTTGGTAACCCAAACTAATTTCTTGGCCTCATGAATATTAGACTCTTAATTTTCAAACTTCTCTTGTTTGGGTACGTCCTGGAAAGCCAACATGCATTTTTCAAACTCTGAATTATGAACGACAGGCAACCATCTGGAACTGGAAAAGTGCAGGGTTTCAGAAGAGCTCTTCACGTCATGAAGCATCATTCTTGTGCTCTCAATTTTGCCTTGTGTTACGGAGGACTATAGCGGCCACCTTGGGTCTCCTCCAGCACCAGCCACTCAAGACGGCGCTGTAAGTAAATGGGATGTGTGGCTCCAAAGTCTGAGGAAAATCAAACCCATATGTGATATGACATAAGTTTTCCCCAAGAAAGCAAAATGTTTTGATGTCTTGAAATGAGATTTAAGTCAGTGTTAAAAAGCTGTTAAAATAGGGCTTGCTTTGTTGGAGATTAAGTTTCTTAGTGCGGGAGCCCACAGTGTCTGTACACAGTGTACCAAAAAACCATCTCTTCTCTGTCCTTGCAAATGTCCCATCCATCTTTGATAGTGTCTGTGAGCCTAAAAGCGTGCTGTGACAGTGTATGCACAAGACCCAGAGAGCAGGTGTCAAGTAGGCATCAGCAAAGCAAGGGATAAACACAGGAAATAAGATTGGCCAGGACCTGGGAGGTGGGGAGAAGAAATGATTTAGCTTCTAGTTTTGTCAGATAAGGCTTATCTGAAAAAGTATTGTAATCCAGTTTTAAAATGATAAACACATAGGCCGAAAGGGCCCCTGAGAAATGATCTGATCCATCCCCCGACCTCCAGGGAGGTTTTATCTAAACCATTTTTACCAGGAGGTGTCTGTTGCATTCTTAAAATTCTGTGGGGAAGTGGATGTGACGGCCTCTCCAACATCCCATTACAATGCTTTATAACCACAACTGACAAGAAGCCCCTCTTTATTCACATATATCCTTTCCTTCTCTGGCTGGAGCCCATTGTTTCCTGTTCTATCCTCAGTAGAGACATGTTCATATGTCTGGATACAGCTTCTGAATAATAATCCTTCCTATATTTTAAGAGACATTAAGTGACCTATTTCTTTCTCTTCTCGAGACTAAATAATCCCAGGGGCTTTCTCCTTTTTGCATTCGTCCATTTCCCATATCCCTCTCAAGTTTTTATGTCTCAAGCTGGGGCTTCTTTACTTGGCAGGAGTTTTGACTTGTGGGGGATTTCCCACACTGCACCACCTTCCAAGTACTGCTTCTACATGGTTGATTTTCAAGAGTGTCTACGTAAACACTCTAAAATGGAGTGGGAGCATGTCATTAGATTCTGTTTAAATGTAACAGGGCATTTTGCACACTACTCCCAGTCTCCTACTAAATTCAAAGGTCACTGCCATAGTAAAAGCTGGTCAGGAGCATGAGAGATGCCAGGGGGATTGTGAGAGCAGTCTTCAGCTTACTGGTGGGTGGGGGGAGCAAGTTTGACTTTTTTAAGTTTTTAAAAATTTGACTTCTTGATGTCACATCTTTAAGAGCTTCCTTAACTCCAGCCTAAATACCCCCAAGAGATGGTAATTTGCAAGCCCTGCAACCACTTTGGCTGCTTACCAACCATTTGCAGCCTAAGAATCAAGACCTAATTTTTCTCTTACCCCAAAGGGCTAGATGGCTCAGCTCTGGGACAATCTGTGTATTTCCCCTGCGGGTTTGGGCAAGTGGAGGCTTTTCTGAAGGAAGGCTTGGAGGAGTAGCAATTATGGACAGTTGCATCCTGCCCCTGACCTTCTTCCAACCGAACAAAATCAATGCCCAGAATCTTTGCTTTTGAAAAATCCTGCACTGTGAAAATGTCCTCTTCATGGAGTTCTCCTTTCAGAATTGGGTAATAGTCATTAATTGAAGTTGGGAAGTAGAAGCGTTGCTTCCAGACACAATATAGAAACCTCTTTTTTGAGAAGATAAAACCAAATTTCAATGACATAAGCCCTTAACTGTGTTAGAAGCAGATAGACTTCTTATACAACAGGTTAAAAATTATGGAATCATTTTTATTACTCGGGAAATAAAAGCATCATCTATGTGCCCGTATTTTATAAAATATAAAGGATAGCACAGATGTTCGCTTTTGTTGTCACTAAAAGCCTGCCTGAAAAGTGGTTTCCTGTGGACAGTGCTTCATGTGAAGTGTATATTCTATTAACATCTATGTTTATAATTATCCTGCAGTTTTATTTAGACTCGGATGGATAGAAGCAAAACATGGCAGCTTTCTCACAGATCCCAGCAGCTGATGGGCAGAGGTTAATTTGTCTGTACATGGACACATTAGCTTGTCACATCTGCTATTAATTGCAAACAGATATATTAGTCTAATTAAACATTGCAAGGAACTGACCTAAATTGTTCCATGCCTGTTGCTATATCGACTCCTCGATTAGCACAATTCAGGCTGCATGTTTATCCTTTTTCTACTGATAGGAAGTAACAGTCTTAACTCTACAGCTAGTAGTGGTTCTTGCCGTCATTCCTGCTGGTATGTTAACTATGCCTGAAATGGAAAAATAAAACTCATGTGACATAATCATGTGAATTTGCTGCTGAACTACAGCCATTTCTACCCCATTGCCTTGACCAAGAGCATTTTCAAATGCTTATGTTCTGTGGCAGCTGTCTTAGTGGGTTGCATCCATTCTAATTTTGGAGCTCATTATTAGGACAAACAGTTGTGGTACATCAATAGCCCATCAGAATTAATTAAAGGGGGAACAGCAACTGAATGTTCATCAGCTCATTTGCAAGCAATCAGGGAAGAGGGTGTATCTCCCTACTCAGACTAGACACTGGCTTATTTTGTGACTTCACTTGGGAGATGTTTAGTGTTGACCAGCTAGAAAATGTTTATATGTGGCAAGTATTCAAATAGCATAAGCCTGGTAATTGGGTACATTTTGGAATTAGTGATTAAGTGATGTACATTTCTGTCCTTCCTTTTTATCAACACTAAGTTCTCCATCATAGCCATATTGACAGATCTCTTCCATGCAAATAGATTCTCTCCCCCACTAAAAAGAAACCCTACTTTTTCTGTGCTGACAGTGGTATCTAGCATCTGGACATTCAGTAAATATTGACTGCATGAAGAAAATTGAGAAAACTGGTTTCATCTCATGTGGGAGAGAAATAATCTATTTAAATGTAAACCTCTTGGTAAGAATGTGAAGAACTTTTTCAAGATACCAAAAGCAATATTTTCTTTAAAAGGGAAGAAAACTTAAGGATTATTTTCCAACAAAATGATTTAGTAAAGACAAATTTTAAAACAACCTAAGTAGATTTTCACCAGTCCTTCAAAATGCTGACATTTAAGTCTTTGTTTTTTAAAATTGTATTTTATTGACTTATAGTTGGTTTACAGTGTTATATTAGTATCATATATACAGCACAGTGATTCATATATACATATATATGTGTGTCTGTGTTAGTCGCTCAGTTGTGTCCGACTCTCTGCAACCCCATGAACCGTAGCCTGCCAGACTCCTCTATCCATAGAATTCTCCAGCAAGAATACTGGACTAGGTAGCCATTTCCTTCTCTGGGGGTTCTTCCTGACCCAGGGATAGAACTCAGGTCTCCTGAATTGTAGGAAGATTCTTTACTGTGTGAGTAGGGAAGCCCAGCTATATGTGTGTGTGTGTGTGTGTGTGTGTGTGTGTGTGATGAACTTTTTCATTCTTTTTCCTTATAGGTTATTACAAAATATTGAATATAGTTCCCTGTACTATACAGTAGGTCCTTGTTGACATTTAAGTTTCTGAATTGATACTGAAGAATGTTTGAAGGTGAGGGCACTCTACCATCTTGCCAAACATGCTCCCCTGTGGAAAGCAGCTTTCCTAGGCTTGACAGATTTCCAGGTAAGAACAGGCTTAGCAGGCTTTGCTGTGAGGGCTGAAGAGTTTGGCAGGAAAAGAACAATTGAATTCTCTGTCCCCTTTCTCTTTTTCTTTATTATTTAGTACAGCAGTGTGGGCACTTGGAAATAAATGTTCTATGCATGCTTTTCCTAGCAGATTGACCTATAGATCTGCTGAATGATTGATGCAGTTGGTCTCCTTATACTGGAGACTCAGACCTGGAATATTGCTTTGGGAACCATTCAACTGGCTTCTCTTTCATTCTGGACTTTGCTCTCCCCTTGGCAGCATCAGGTCTCTGTGGCCCTGCTCTAAACTTACTGGCATCACTCTACTTGATTGAGACTGGGCTTTCATTTTGATCTTGATGAGGGAAGTGATCTAATATTGTGAATTCAGGAGCAGAAGCCAACAAGCTTTTAGGAAACTCTGCTTTGTTTTGTTCCTTTTTTCTTGTTTCAGCTCTGGAGTTGGAAAGACCTTTTTATTGATTATGTGTATGGACTCATCTTTTGTGGTAGGAAAATTCATTAAGTTTTCATTCAACAAACATTAGAACGGGTGGCACAAAGAGAGGTTACAAGTGGTTCTTGCTCTTTAAGGAATTCATAGTCTAAGAGAAGTGGAAAAAGATACATTAACTATTGAATAATAGGAGGAAAGAATACATAATACAAGGGAGAAGATCACTTGTTCTCTCTGGGGCAGAAGCCTGTCAGGAAGACTTCACATGGAAGGCAATACCATGGGTAGTACACTAAAAACAGCCATTAGCTTTTATTTTATTAAATTTTTTTATTGAATGAAAGATTATTTAAGTTCTATCAGATCAGATCAGTCACTTAGTCGTGTCCGACTCTTTGTGACCCCATGAATCGCCAGGCCTCCCTGTCCATCACCAACACCCGGAGTTCACTCAGACTCATGTCCCTTGAGTCAGTGATGCCATCCAGCCATCTCATCCTCTGTCGTCCCCTTCTCCTCCTGCCCCCAATCCCTCCCAGCATCAGAGTCTTCTCCAGTGAGTCAACTCTTCGCATGAGGTGGCCAAAGTACTGGAGTTTCAGCTTTAGCATCAGTCCTTCCAAAGAAATCCCAGGACTGATTTCCTTTAGGATGGACTGGTTGGATCTCCTTGCAGTCCAAGGGACTCTCAAGAGTCTTTTCCAACACCACAGTTCAAAAGCATCAATTCTTCGGCACTCAGCCTTCTTCACAGTCCAACTCTCACATCCATACATGACCACAGGAAAAACCGTAGCCTTGACAAGACGGACCTTTGTTGGCAAAGTAATGTCTCTGCTTTTCAATATGCTATCTAGGTTGGTCATAACTTTCCTTCCAAGGAGTAAACGTCTTTTAATTTCATGGCTGCAGTCACCATCTGCAGTGATTTTGGAGCCCAGAAAAATAAAGTCTGACACTGTTTCCACTGTTTCCCCATCTATTTGCCATGAAGTGATGGGACCGGATGCCATGATCTTCGTTTTCTGAATGTTGAGCTTTAAGCCAACTTTTTAACTCTCCACTTTCACCTTCATCAAGAGGGTGATGCCATAAGGGTGGTGTCATCTGCATATCTGAGGTTATTGATATTTCTCCCGGCAATCTTGATTAAGTTCTATAGTGCTTTACAATTTGCAAAAATTTTTATATACATGATTTCATGGAATCCTATAATAACCTTTTTGCCCTCACCCCTATATTGCCCCTCTTCCTTCATCTCCACGATGTTGGGGGCCGGCGTGAGGCACTCCTCCCGTGGCAAAGGTCATGAGGAAGGAGGCTTGACATACACAAAGGTGGGGTCGAGCCTCAGGAGTCCCCCTGGAAATCCTCGAGCATCTACCCCCAAAACCAGAGCCTGCCTGCTTTACTACTTTGTGCGCTCACCTACACCTCTGACTTTACAGGGGCTGTCCCTCACCACCTCTCTGAACAAAGAGTTAACTTAGAGCTCCAGTTAATAAAAATTCTTGGGCGTGACAGGACTGTTTTAACCTACAAACTCCTCTGAAGGTTCTCTAGCCTACCTGACAGGCTTGTCCGGCCACATGTGATTACTCACAGCCTCCCAACAGTGGGAGGCACGAGATGCTCTTAACCTTCTAAAAAACAGGTTCTTTAGAGAAGTCAGAAAACTATTAGCATAAGTATAGTGAGCTGATTAGAAATTGTATTGATGAAGGGTTTTTCATTTGTTGAGCCAATGATTGCTGCTAAGTCTCCACTTCCCCTGCCCTTATACACATTAATGAATATATAGAAGAGGTAAGTATTAACCTTTGATATTAATCACGTTAGACCTTAGGCTAAGTAAATTCTTTCCCTGACTAAAACCCACTACATCCTCACCCTATAGGAATGTAAATTTATCTAGTGGACTCTGTTTTAAGAATAATCACCCTGGAGAAATAAGTGACTGACCGCTATCACAAGGAGAAGGTCATAAATTGTCAGCAGGCCCCCTGGCCAGAAGATGATGTAACACACCTAAAACCTCTGTATACATTTGTATGAAGCACCTGACTTTGATAAAAGTCAGGGCTGCTGACCCTGCGTGACTTTTGTATAACATCTCAGTGTATAAAAGTAGACCAGAGGAAATAAAGGATTGGATCAGTTTCTTGAAAGACTGGTCTCCCCATGTCGCGCTCTCTCTCAAATTCTGGCTGAGTCTCCATCTGGAGCGCGGAACCCACCAAGCTTACTAATTTTGCCTGGGCTTCTAAGATCGGACCAGGGAGGCCTCAGTGTCTCCTCTCCTTCAGGAGAGCGGAAAGACGCCTGGGGCCTACGTAAGTGGTGCAAACTTCTTGTCTTGAAGTTTTATTGGTCTCCCGCATAAACCAAGCTACTCAGCCTCTTTTCTCCACTAAATTTTCCTACTGAGCTATCCTCATTCTATTATTCTTTATATCTCTAATTATAACTATTGTGTCCTGATCCTCACCGACGCCGTGTACACCTTGAACTCCCTGGATCAGCTGGGGCTGGTCCTCAGCACCACACTGGTAACCACAGTGTATTCTCTGTAGCTGTAAGTCTGCTTCTTTTTTGTTTTATTCACTAATTTGTTGTATTTTTTAGATTCCACATATAAATGATTTCATACAGCATTTGTCTTTATCTTTCTGACTCATTTCACTTAGCTTAATGCCCTCAAATCCATCCAAGTTGTGCAAATGGCAAAATTTCATTCTTTTTTGTAGCCAAGCAGTATTTTATCATACTGGGTTGCCCAGTAAGTTCATTTGGGTTTTTCCACAAGATTTAGTGGAAAAACCCAAACAAAAATTTTGGCCAACCCAGTATATACACCACATCTTCTTTATCCATTCATCTGCTGATGGACATTTATATTGCTTCCATTCCTTGCCTTCACATAGAGCACAATACATGGATAGTGTATTGAAGAGACCAATTAGCTTTTAATCATCAGTACTTGAAGAGTTCAAGGGAAGTTAGTATCAAAGTGCATTGACTAATTCAATCATCCAGTAAATATTTACCAAAGCCAACTATATGCCTGCTTGGAAGGCAGGCAATGGGGATATAACAATGAAGAGAAAGATAAAGACTCTTATGGATCTTAAAGTTTAGTTGGAAGAGACAGGTATCAAATAATTACCTGAAATGTCAGACAAGGATAAATGCTAAGAATAATAATAAAAAGAGGGGCAAGAGGATTAAAAAGTGGTGATGATGATGGTAGCAAGTTGTGTTACATCATGTGGGAAAGTCAGGGAAAGCCTAACCAGGACAAGATGATGTTTGATCAAATAGCTGAAGGAATACTGTACTGGCCCATGTAGGTCTCTGTTGTAAGAGCATTCTAGGTAGCTGTCAACAGCTATGTCCAATGTGTCAACATTAGCAAGAATTAAAGAGTTTTATTCGCTAAGAAGGAGAGCTTTATAACTTCCTGTGGTAAATACTTTAACACTCCCACTTTACAGATGAGTAAAGTACCTTGCCAAGTCCTACACAGAGCACTCCCCAGGGCTACTGGGAGCTTGGGTGACTTCTAGTCTCCATAATCATTTGGGATCAACCAATTTTTTTTTCTCATAGTACATTTTTTTTTCTCTTTTGGTGTTAGTTATTGATTCTGAGTCCTGAGTGTCCAGACTACACCTGGGTTTTCTCCTAAAGCAATGATTTCCACACCTGATCATCATATTTGCTCCCAATTTTAAAAATTACACATTAAAAAATACAGATAGCAAGACCCCCATCTTTGGCGATTCTGATTCAGTAGGCCTGAGAAGGGACCTGCATATCCAGCTCCCTGAGGTATAATCTCCCTCAGCAATTCCAGACTTGAAAACCACTGTAGTAAAAGTGCTTCTTACATTTCAGTGTGCATACAACTTGCCTAGGCTCTTGTTAAAATGCAGATTCTGATTCAGTAGGTTTTAGATTGGAAATACTTCATCTCTCACAAGCCAGAGATGCTCATCCTTGGACCACACTCTGAGTACCAAGGGTCTATGCAGCATTGTCAGTAATGGAAATGGAGCAGCTCACTGGGGTAAAGGGAATGAGGCACAGTCCAAACCCCAATATAAAAGAGGGTAATTCACCTGACCTCTGCTATCAAGCATCCACAGAGGCTCCTCAAAGCCCAGGCCTCTGTCCCTTGAAAGTGGCCAGATGAAGCTGCTTCTCTGGATGCTGCCTAAACAGCAGTTGAGATAGGGAGAGGTAGGGGTATGTGAAACTCTGGCTTGGTAGAGCAGCTCGGGGGCCATGACATAAACCTCTCTCTAGCTCCCTCCTTCTCTACCCAACCAGTGTCACTCTCTGTTATGAGCTGAAGAAAACCCCAGCTGTCCACCTGCCTGCTTCCTGCACAGACCCCTCCACTGAACCATTCACCCTCAGTGCCTCTCATCAGGGTCACCTTCTTTACTGTTACCTGCTTTGTATGAGTCATTTTAATCTTTCCTATGAGATTATAAGCTCTGAGAGGCTGTAGCACCCTTAGGAAGCTGAATTCATAGTAAGAAACACAGAATCTTGACACTGAAAGAGAGCTCATGAAATTCAATTTCCTTCTTAGGCTGTGCTTACTTTTACAATCTTCCACAAAGATAATTATGCAGCCCCTGCCTGAATACTGCCTGTTGTGAAAAGCCCATTTCTTCAGGAATTGCTCAATTAAAAAAAAAAAACTCACAGAATTGAAATGTGGCCTTTTCAATCTTATCACTGGATAGCCAAGAAGTTGGAAATAATGATAAATAACTAGTATTTTTAAGTGCTTACTATATGCTCGGTTCTGTCCTAAATTGTGTGTGTGGTTTGTTTTGTTTGATCTTCACAACAATCCTATAATTAACCTCCTTAGAGATAGAGAGGAGTCAAGTAAATTGTTCAAGGTCACACAGCTAGAAAGTGGAAGAGCCAAGATTTAGGGCAGACAGTCTGATTGTAGAGAACATATTGTCTGAATATATTAGGTGGTACAAACCAAACATAATTGTAGTTTCGGAGTGTGAATTTTAAATCATTCTAACTAGGCTCAAACATAATCTTTATTAATCAAAATAAAAATCACTATAATCAACACATGTTTGCCAATAGCCAATGAGAAATAAGTTTATTTATTCCTGTAGTGTAAAAGTCCACACCTTGGGACTCAATGAACTCTTGGAAAGCATTTTCTGCTGGTTGTGGATGCATTTTCTTTGCAAAAAGTTGAGATTCTTAAAGAAGTGGTCAAGAATGGTGGTCTTGAAGTCAGTTGGTCAGGAGACTATGGTGAATGAGGCAAAACTTTGTAGCCCAATTCATTCAACTTAGAAGTGTTGGTTGTGCAACCTGCAGTCGGCTGTTGTCATGAAGAATTGGACCCTTCCTCTTGATGAATGCTGGCTGCAGGCATTGAAGTTTTCGGTGGATCTCATCAATTTCCTGAGTTTACTTCTCAGATGTAATGGTTTCGCCAGGATTCAAAAGCTGTAGTGGATCAGACCGACAGCAGACCACTAAACAGTGACCATGACCTTTTTTTCATGCAAATTTGGCTTTGGGAAGTGCTTGGAACCTCTTCTCAATTCAGTCACTCAGCTGGTCATCGCCAGTTGTCCAGTTGTTGTATATAATCCACTTTTCATCATGTCACAGTCTGATCGGAAAATGGTTTGTCATTGTTGCATATGATGAGAAGATGACACTACAAAACGATGATTTTTTTTTTTTTTTTGGTCAGCTCACAAGGCACCTACCTATCAAGCTTTTTCATCTTTCCAATTTGCTTCAAATGCCAAATGATTGTAGAATGGCCAACGCTGGGTTCTTCAGCAACTTCTTGTGTAGTTGTAAGAGGGTCAGCTTCGATGATGCTCTCAATTGGTGGTTTTCAGCTTCTGATGGCTGGCTACTATGTGCTCATCTTTAAGGCTCTCGTCTCTTTTGCAAAACTTCTTGAACCATCACTGTACTGTACATTTATTACCAGTTCCTGAGCCAAATGCATTGATGTTGCAAGTTGTCTTTGCTGCTTTGCGACCCATTTTGAACTCAAATAAGAAAATCGCTTGAATTTGCTTTTTGTCTAACATCATTTCCATAGTCTAAAATAAATATAAAATACTTAGCAAGTAATAAATCATTAGCAAAGAAAGGGAGAAATGCACATTAAAATTGTGTATAACATAACCACATTTATTTAAGAATATATTCCAACATCAAACAGCAAAGTTCAACAGTGTAAAACCACAATTACTTTCGCACTAACCTAATAGAATGGAATCATCCTGGAAAACCAGTATGCTCTATCCGTTGTTTGTTTGCATGAGCAAAGTCAAGGCCTCCCCAAAAGAAACTGTGTACCAGGGAAATTCCTTCTTAAACAAACAGGCTCTGCTGCAGTTCAGCCTAGTCTCATGTGTTGGATTAACCAGACTCCTCCTTGAATGTGGGAGTATGAGTTGATGGCTTTGGAATTCTTGGACACTTAATGACAGTTTTCATGTTTATAGTCAAGAGTGGATTGGAGGTGTTCAATAATCCTTCACCTAATATCTTTCTTTTCAAAAAAATCAATGTTGAATTGATCCTACACAGTAGAGATGAACTTCCAGTTTGCTGCTACCCAGATCACAAACATCTAATGACTTCCCATCCAACTTGGAATCAATCCCAACTCCTTACCGTGGCCTACTGGGCCCTATGTGAATCAGCCCCAGCTCTAGGTTCATTGGCCCAGATACATTCCTAACATTTGTGGGACCCAGGAAAGAGGTAAAAATTGAGGACCACATTCCATATTTCTAAATATTAAAAATTTAAATCAAGCTAATAAACTATTAAACAAAATATATTATGTTCTCCCATTTTGGCAAACATACATTTCTAATGACAAAGGCAAAAAAACAATGTGTGAAGCTGTGGTTTATGGATTTATATAACTGAAGTTCTATAAGATATTAGACATCTGAATTTAATTATCATTGTGTATATCTAGGTGTTTAAGAAAGACAAAATTAAAAGATTAAGATTTTTATGTTTTCAAAGTTTAGTTTTCTTCTAAAATAGTCAGATTATCTATTAGGTTAAAAGGCAAATACAAATTATAACTAATGACTATCAATGTTTTGCATGAAATTAGTGAAGTTGAAATTTTATTTAACTTTTAAAGCTATTTTTACTTAATTTTTTGAAAATTAACTACCATTCAATATTTTATAATGTAAAATATGCAAACCTCTGGATCTAGTTGTCTCAGTATGATGCTTCACACCTGTCAACATCTGAGCCTACATGTCTACAAATTTAGGAGAAATATGTACTGATTAATATTGAGGGGTGTTCCCAGTGTCCATATATAACCTGCAAATACCACCTGAATTTGTACACACTGCAAGAGCCAGGAAATGATGGCATGGGAAGAGAAACAAGGAAATGGATCAGATCAGATCAGATCAGTCGCTTAGTCGTGTCCGACTCTTTGCGACCCCATGAACCGCAGCACGCCAGGCCTCCCTGTCCATCACCAGCTCCCAGAGGTCACTCAGACTCACACCCATCAAGTTAGTGATGCCATCCAGCCATCTCATCCTCTCTCGTCCCCTTCTCCTCCTGCCCTCAATCCCTCCCAGCATCAGAGTCTTCTCCAATGAGTCAACTCTTCGCATGAGGTGGCCAAAATACTGGAGTTTCAGCTTTAGCATCATTCCTTCCAAAGAAATCCCAGGGCTGATCTCCTTCAGAATGGACTGGTTGGATCTTCTTGCAGTCCAAGGGACTCTCAAGAGTCTTCTCCAACACCACAGTTCAAAAGCATCAATTCTTCGGCGCTCAGCCTTCTTCACAGTCCAACTCTCACATCCATACATGACCACAGGAAAGACCATAGCCTTGACTAGGCAAACCTTTGTTGGTAAAGTAATGTCTCTGCTTTTGAATATGCTATCTAGGTTGGTCATAACCTTCCTTCCAAGGAGTAAGTGTCTTTTAATTTCATGACTGCAGTCACCATCTGCAGTGATTTTAGAGCCCAGAAAAAAAATTCTGACACTGTTTCCACTGTTTCTCCATCTATTTCCCATGTAGTGATGGGACCAGATGCCATGATCTTCGTTTTCTGAATGTTGAGCTTTAAACCAACCTTTTCACTCTCCACTTTCACTCTCATCAAGAGGCTTTTAGCCCCTCTTCACTTTCTGCCATAAGAGTGGTATCATCTGCATATCTGAGGTTATTGATATTTCTCCCAGCAATCTTGATTCCAGCTTGTGTTTCTTCCAGCCCAGCATTTCTCATGATGTACTCTGCATAGAAGTTAAATAAACAGGGTGACAATATGCAGCCTTGACGTACTCCTTTTCCTATTTGGAACCAGTCTGTTGTTCCATGACCAGTTCTAACTGTTGCTTCCTGACCTGCATACAGATTTCTCAAGAGGCAGATCAGGTGGTCTGGTATTCCCATCTCTTTCAGAATTTTCCATAGTTTATTGTGATCTACACAGTCAAAGGCTTTGGCATAGTCAATAAAGCAGAAATAGATGTTTTTCTGGAACTCTCTTGCTTTTTCCATGATCCAGCGGACGTTGGCAATTTGATCTCTGGTTCCTCTGCCTTTTCTAAATCCAGCTTGAACATCAGGAAGTTCATGGTTCACATATTGCGGAAGAAACTCCCCAAGTCAGTAGGGGCCCAATATGCTACTGGAGATCAGTGGAGAAATAACTCCAGAAAGAAGGAAGGGATGGTGCCAAAGCAAAAAGAATACCCAGCTGTGGATGTGTCTGGTAATAGAAGCAAAGTCCGATGCTGTAAAGAGCAATATTGCATAGGAACCTGGAATGTCAGGTCCATGAATCAAGGCAAATTGGAAGTGGTCAAACAAGAGATGGCAAGAGTGAATGTTGACATTCTAAGAATTAGCAAACTCAAATGGACTGGAATGGGTGAATTTAACTCAGATGACCATTATATCTACTACTGTGGGCAGGAATCCCTCAGAAGAAACGGAGTGGCCATCATGGTCAACAAAAGAGTCCAAAAGGCAGTACTTGGATGCAATCTCAAAAACGACAGAATGATCTCTGTTCGTTTCCAAGGCAAACCATTCAATGTCACAGTAATCCAAGTCTATGTCCCAACCAGTAATGCTGAAGAAGCTGAAGTTGAACGGTTCTATGAAGACCTACAAGACCTTTTAGAACTAACACCCAAAAAAGATGTCCTTTTCATTATAAGGAAATGGATACTTTGTGCTATGGAGAACAGCCTTCATTATGCAAGCATCAACTGTGTTTATGTTTTCTGAGAAAAGGGATTTAAAAGTTAATTGATTTGTCTTTTTTGTAAACCAAAGTGTTCCCATGTCTCAAAATCCTCACTCACTGTAGTCTGACTAAGGCTGTGTCAGCTCAGCAAAACTCAAACCTTTGCAGTTGGACACAGTTGCTTTTTGCTTTGAGGACACAGAGCCAAAGATATGGAGAAACAATTGTCTGGAACCTGGGTAGAGCAAATAATGAGGGCAACTGTTTAAAATCACAGGTTGTGCTGTGGTAACCAGAGTAGATCACCAGCTTCTGTGTGATGAAGGCATCCACATAGTTGTCATTTCTGGGGATATGCGTGCATGTGTGTGATACATAAGGCTTTCTGAAACAGAGGCTGAGGACGGGGTCGGGAGAATGGGAGTCTCTTGCCTGGTATAAGATGGGTGTTGCATTGGCCTTGTGTGTGTGTGTGTGTGTGTGTGTGTGTGTGCGCTTAGTTGCTTTCGATTCTTTGTGGCCCCATGAACTGTAGCCCACCAGGCTACACTGTCCATGGAATTTTCCAGGCAAGAATATTGGAGTAGGGTGTCTTTTCCTACTTCAGGTGATATTCCTGACCCAGGGGCTGAACCCAAATCTCTAGGGTCTCCTGCATTAAGAGGCAGATTCTTTACCACTAGCACTGCCTGGGAAGTCCTTGCTGGTTTTCAAACACACCCAGCATTATCCTCCCTCAGGGCCTTTGTAATTCATCATAAAATCTCTGCCCCTAGAACTTTGCATTGCTTGCTTCCTCACTTCATTTGGATCTCTGCTCAAATGTCAGCCCTCTGAGAGGCCACTGTGGCCACTCTATCTAAAATAGCACGCCTGTCCCGTCACTGTCACCCTCTCTGCATTGCATTTCTTTGTGGCTTTTATTAATAATTGAAATTAGGTCATACATTTGCCTTCCTCACCAGGATATAAGTGATCTAAAGAGGGGAGCCCTGTCTCCAGTGCCTGTCTTGGCTGCTCAGTAATATTTGTATGAGTGAAGGAAGGAAAGAATTTGGAATAAAATCTTTTTATCACATGGAAGGAATGATTCCACTTTACTTTGAGGTTTTGGGTAAGGACTGTCCTTTGCCCTCCAGGATTGCTTGGGTTCCTAGGTAACAGCTGGGGCCAGGATCACTTATTTCCCCCTGCAATCTCCCTGAAGATTTGACTTTCCTCTTCAGTATAATGAAGAACAAAGCGAGTGCAACACTGATCAAATTAGCAATACTTCTCTTATCCCTACCTAGGAAGCTGTTGCTGCCTGTCAATTATAACAGTGCTTTTTCTATGGCAGAAAAGAACAGGGACACAATATTAACAGAGGCCAAGATAATCTGCCTTCAACTAATACCAATTAACACTCTCCTAGTGACAAGACTAGTAGTGAGTGGTGGTTTTTATATTCTAGGGAACAGATACATGGGGTTTCATTTTCTATCTCTGGAAGAGAGAGTCAAACTAGACACTACACACGCAAGGCCTTGGCAGAAGGTTCTTTGCTTAGGAGTTCAAACCATAAGTTTCTGATCATTTCGTTGAAAGACACAGAGAAAATGTAAGAAAGAAAAGAAGCTAGAACCCTGCCTTTGAAAAGCAAGTGAACTTTTATTATAGAAATGCTCAAAGAAGTGAGAGCTAAAGTCTACTGACTGATTTCTATATTGTAGCAACTGTCTCCAGTTGACCCTTTTCCTTTCTAATCCAGATTTTCACATCTGTGTGTCTCTTGGGACCCCTGGAGACATTGCCTGGAATTTGGCCAGAGGTAACTAGACTATCAAGTCTCCCTGCATGGACACTTGATGAAATCTTATACCCATTCATTAAAAATAAACAAAATGAAAAACCTCTCTGAAAAAGAGAAATAAAGAGAAACTTTCTTAACTTGACCAAGAACCTCTACCAAAAAGCCCTACAGTTAACATTATGCTTATGGTAAGACTCAATGCTTTCCCTGTAAAACTGGTAGCAAGAGGAGAATGACCACTCTCCTATATAGTACTGGAGAAGTTCTGGCCAGGACAATAAGGCAAGATAAGGAAATGAAAGATACATATCAGAAAGGAAGAATTTCCCTATTTGCAGATGACATGATTGTTTTAATAGAAAAATCCCAAGGAGTGTATATAAAAACCTATAGAACCATAAAGTGAATTCAGCAAGGTTATAAGATATGGGATAAACATACAAAAGTCAACTGCGTTTCAATATACCAGCAATTAATGTGTGGACACTAAAATTAAAAACATTTAGAGTCACTCAAAATTTTACATACTTAGATACAAATCTAAAACAAATGTATAGAACATGTGTGATGAAAACTATAAAACATTGTTGGAAGACATCAAAGAAGATGCAAGTAGTATATGGAGAGACATATATTCATGAATTGAAAAATTCAACATAGTAATGATGCCAGGTATCCCCAAATCAATAAGCAGGCTTAATGCAATATTTTCCCTAGATATTGGAAATATTATCTAAAATACATGTGGAAAGAAAAATAAATTAAAATAGGTAAAAACATTTTTGAAAATGAAAAGTGGAGGAAGTCAGCTTCCATGATTTCAAGATTATGTAACTACAGTAATCAAGACTATATAGTATTGAAAGGGTTAGACACAGAGATCAACGGGTATAGAACAGAGAAACCAGAAATATCTCCACACTAATATGCCTAACTGATTTTTGACAGACGCGCAAAAGCAATTTGATGGAAGAAAATAGCTTTTTCAACAATAGTACAGGAGCTGCTGGATATCCTCAGGCAAAAAAGTGAACCTCAACTTCAGTCTCACACTTTATACAAAAACTAATTCAAAATGGATCGCAGACTTAAATAAAATACTAAAATATAAAACTTCTAAGAAAAAAAGCAACGGAAAATCTTTAGGATCTAAGGCTAGGCAAAGAAAGAAAGTGAAGTCTCTCAGTCATGTCCGACTCTTTGTGACCCCATGGACTGTAGCCTACCAGGCTCCTCCATCCATGAAATCTTCCAGGCGTACTGGAGTAGGTTGCCGTTTCCTTCTCCAGGGGATCTTCCTGACCCAGGGATCAAACCTGGGTCTCCCACATTGCAGGCAGATTCTTTACCATCTGAGCCAACAGGGAAGCTAAGGCTAGGCAAGGAGTCTATATATTTTATACCAAAAGCACAGTCCATAAAGAAACATTAAATTTTATTTAATCAAAATTTAAAACTTTTGTCCTGTGAGCAACCCTTTAAAGAATATGAGAAAACAAGTTCCACAGTAGGGTACAATGTTTGTAAACCACATTAGCTGACAAAGAAACATTGTCTTGAATAAATAAAGACCTCTCAAAATTTAACAGTAAAAAAAAAAAATACAATTAGAAAATGGACAAAAGACACGCACAGACATTTCACTGAAGGGGACATACAGATGGAAATAAGCACATGAAAAGATGTTAAACATCACAAGTCATTTGGGAAATGCAAATTAAAACCATAATGAGATATCACTACACACCTGTCCAAATGGTTACAATAACAAATAATGACAACACCAAATGCTGGTGAGATAGAATGGAAGAAACTGGGTCACTCCTACATTACTCGTGAGCATATAGAATGGTGCATCCACATTGGAAAAGTGTTTGGCCTTTTATTAGAAAGCTAATGTGTAACTAGTGTATGACTTCAACTTGGCAGTTATACTCTTGGTCATTTATTCAAGAAAATGGAAACGTGTTCATGCAGAAACCTGTTTGTGAATGTTCAAATTAATTTGTAATAGCCCCAAACTGGAAATGATCCAAGTGTTCTTCAATGAGTGAATGGTTAAACAAATTATAATATACTGATATCATGGAATACTACTCAGCAATAATAAGAGAGGAAACATTGATAGAGCAACAACTTGGATGAATCTCAAGGGAATCATGCTGAGTGGAAAAAGTCAATTCCAAAAGGTTATATACTACATGATTTCATTTATATAACATTCTTGAAATTATAAAATTACAGAAATGGAGAACAAATAAGTGTTTGCCAGAAGTTATGAATGGATAGGGGTAGGAGAAGAGTGAGTTTGATATTAAAAGGTAAATACAGGGATCTTTGTGGTGATAGAAATGTTGTACTTTTTGACTATATCAATGTCAATATCCTGATTGTGCTATTGCACTATAGTTTTTCAATATGTTACTACTGAGGAATATGGCCTTTCTCTATTATGTCTTACAACTACATGTAAATCTACCTCAAAATAGAGAGTAATTTGAGAAAAGCAACACATATAAGATTAAATGTCTGAGAATAATCAAAATTAATAAAAATAAAAGCAGTGATGTTTTACTAGAGACCTTTCAGTTAAAGCAATATGGTACCAAAATAAAAGACCAATGAAATAGAATGGAAATTCAAGAAATAGATCTTAGTAACTATGGGAAGTTGACATATGCCAAAGGTGATGTTTCAACTTCAGGGGAAAAAATAACTGATTTAATAAAAATACTGGTATAACTTGCTTTCCATTTAGAAGAAAACTAAAATTATACTCTTATCTCTCATCACATGTAAAAATAAACCCCAATTATATTACAAATTTAAAAAGAAAATAAAAGGCAGAAAATTTTTAGAAAAATTAAGAGAAGATAAGGGTAAGCAATATCTTTTGAAGCGAGTCTTAATTTTTACTCTGTTTCCCCAAAGACTAATATTGTACTTAAATAATCACACATGACTTATGAGCCTGGAAAGAAGTATGGAAGACTATACAATAAAGTGTTAATGTTGGTTCCTAGGTCTGGGGTGAGGAGGAGTATGGGGTCAGGAGAAAGGGAAAGGACAGATGAATAAACAGAAAGGTTGAAGACAAGGGGACAGGTATTGAGAACTTCTTTAAAGGGCATTTATAATATGAACACATTTGTATAAAATTTTATATGTAAGTATCCATCTGAGCCTAAAACATGTATGAAATCATAGTCACAGAAGCATTAATAATGAATGTCTCAGAGTGGTAGAACTTAAACAATCATTTTTTTAAACTTTCTTCCTTATCATTTTCTGAATTGTTTGACTTTGTAACAATAAGAATTCCTCACTTATATATACATAAGAATCAGTAACCCTATATTTTAATTTGGGGGTAAACCAATACATGTTTTTGTATGTATTTTTGTGTCATAGAAGAGAATTTCCCTGGGAGACACCAGAAGAGAGACTCTCTGCTTTGGAGACACTCTGAGTGACTTAAACAACAAGCACATATTTTCTTATACTTCTGGAGGCCAGGAGTTCAAGTAAAAAGCGTCAGCAGGTTTGCTTCCTTTTGATAGCAAATGAGAGAAGGGTCTGTCCTAGGCCCCACACCTCAGCTTGTGCTGGACATTTTCTCTTTTTTTCTTCATATCCTCTTTCTTCTATATGTACCTGATGTCCTCTGACAAGGACCTTAGGCGTATTAAATTAGGGCTCACCCCATTTACCTCATTTTAGCTAAATCATCTCCATAAAGACTCTATCTATAAATGTTGTCCCAGTCTGAATAACAGGGCGTTAGAACTTCAATGTGAATTTTTTTGAGGGGGGACACAGTTCAACTAGCAACACTCTTTATACCTAGATGTGACGATGGCTCCTTGCTTTGCCGGTTCCCTGGAGGGCTCCATCATCTCCTGTTGGTTCCCCAAATGTTTCCCACTCCTCATTAGAGTCTGTTCATCAATTTCCCTTCAGGGATCCTTTCAGTGTTCTGTCTTTTACCTGCAGGAGTTGTGACTGGTGTTACATCCAAGTGGCAGTATTGAGTAGACACTGAGATATTTGAAACTATAATTCAGAAGAGAGGCCCAAGATGACTCCAAGGCTTCACACCTGTTCATTTGGTTATTCTCTGGTACCATTTTGCAGATTCTGTGATGGAGGGAAAGGAAGGTATTCCTGAGAGCGCTCTAGAGTTGCCTGGGAGGGAATGATTTTTAGGAGGCTAAGAAATAAAACAGTGGAGAGGTAATGGAGATAGCAATTTAAAGATATCTGTATTAAATAGCCCCGTGGGGCTTCTCAGGTGATACAAGTGGTAAAGAATCTGCCTGTCAGCACAGGAGAAGCAAGAGAAGTGGATTCCATCCCTGGGTCAGGAAGATCCCCTGGAAGAGGACATGGCAACCCATTCGTGTATTCTTGACTAGGAAATTGCATGGACAGAGGAGCCTGGTGGGCTACAGTCCATGGGGCTGCAAAGAGTCAGACTTGCCTGAGCAACTGAGCAAGCACATGTATTAAATAGAAGGACTTTTAATAGAAATTGCGTTATAAAGACAATTCTGAAATTAGGCATGTATTCGTAATAAAGCAAAGCAGTAAGTAGCACGGGGGAGAGAAACTGGCTTTTGAGAGAACTCTACCTCTATTGAGAGGGAAGATGAGTAAAGGTTTGCAAGGTAGTAGAGCCAAGAAGAAATGGAGGAGACTTTGTTTCTCAGCATCTTTAATTTTACCTCATTTCACCTCTGAGTTGAAATCACAGTTGCTATGAAAAAGTGCTTTTATGTTCCTGATTGGTTGGTTTCTTATTACAATTTCCTAGAAATTCTAAATACCTAATGTATTACTTTTATGTGCAGAATCTGCCCAGCATTACTATGCATCTATCATGCAAGATAAGTTACCAGTGAATCTCCTCACACGAATATTAGCACAGTTCTTATTCTTTATGTCACAATAAATGTTGAAAATATCCCCTAGTTCCTTATAGATGTCATTTACAGTTCTTATCTTACTTGTTAAGGTACACACAAATTTGTGGCCATTTTAAATATAGATGAACAGGGACTTTGGGCTTACCCTATATATTAATTTGGAAAAGTAATCTAGAAAAAGATTTTCAAGCTGAAGAAGTGCCCTTTATTTTAGTTTCCACAATGGAACTGTTAGGATACATTAGCAATACTATATGATGAAGTGGATGTACTAAATATGCCTGGCTTTAAATACATTTTCATACTGGAAAGACTTGGAGATCCCCTGGACTAATTCACCTCATTTTATAGATGAAAGCACTGAGGCCCAGAGAGCAAAATGTCTGGGCCCGAAGTCCCTCTGCTAGTTGAGGGACTAGAATCCAAAACTCCTACTCCAAGGGCAGGCTTTGTGTTCCCAACTAGACTTCCTTCCTCTGAAGTCAAAACAACCATGTTTTAAAAGCATTTGATTGTCTTCTAGGTTTGACCTGCCATGACAAAATAATTTTTTTTAAACTATGCTGTTTAATAGGATAATTGCCACACTATTTATAAATAACCAAGACCTAGAAGCAACCTAAACATCCATCAACAGATGAATGTATAAAGATATGGTACAATGGAATATTACTCAGCCGTAAAAAGAATGAAATAATGCCATTTGAAGTAACATGGATGAACTTAGAGATTATCATACCAAATGAAGTAAGCCAGACAGAAAAAGACAAATATCATGTACTGCTTATATGTGGATTTTAAAATAAAGATACAAATGAACCTATATATAAAACAGAAACAGAGCCCTAGGTATAGAAAGCAAGCTTATGGTTATGAAAGGAGAAATGAGGTGGGGAGAGGAATAAATTAGGAATTTGGGATTAACAGATACACACTATTACATGTAGAACAAACAAGATCCTGCTGTAGAGCACAGGGAAATATACTGAATATTTTATAATAACCTATAAGGGAAAAGACTCTGAAAAGGGATATATATATATATATATATATATATCCATGGGCATATATATATATATGTATGTATATTACCAAATCACCTTGCTGTACACCTAAAACTAACACAACATTGTAAATCAACTGTACCTCAATTTAAAAAAAGGGCATTCAGCAAAGTAACTTCAAAGGAGAGTGAAGCCCAGTCACCTGTGGCCAGATCTACATGCTCTAGAACAGGCTGTAGTTCTCACTTGAGAAGTATATATTAATAGCTCACAAATGTAAGTATAATTCCCTCTTAGTCAATGACCTACTTGATCAGCAAATGAGGAGGAAATAATTCCCAGGAACGGTAAGTGAGCAGAGCTGTGGCCTCTGGCTGAAGCCAATCAACCCTAGTGACCGTCTCTAAGAAGAGATCATTTATTCATTCAACAATTCAGCAAACATTTGTTGAATATCCCCTATGTACTAGAAACTGGACTAGGTATTGGGGGTAGAGCAGAGGACCAATCCATTTGGCCATTCTGGGACAGGGAATAAAAATCTGTGCAGGAATCAAGGACATATGTGTGAAGGCCCACATATGCATAGGCCCACACACATTCTTGAGAAACCTGTATGCAGGTCAGGAAGCAACAATTAGAACTGGACATGGAACAATAGACTGGTTCCAAATAGGAAAAGGAATACATCAAGGCTGTATATTGTCACCCTGCTTATTTAACTTATACGCAGAGTACATCATGAGAAATGCTGGGCTGGATGAAGCACAAGCTGGAATCAAGACTGCCGGGAGAAATATCAATAACCTCAGATATGCAGATGACACCACCCTTATGGCAGAGAGTGAAGACGTTCTGAACTAAAGAGCCTCTTGATGAAAGTGAAAGAGGAGAGTGAAAAGGTTGGCTTAAAGCTCAACATTCAGAAAACTAAGATCATGGCATCTGGTCCCATCACTTCATGTGAAATAAATGGGGAAACAGTGGAAACAGTGTCAGACTTTATCTTTTTGGGCTCCAAAATCACTGCAGATGGTGACTGCAGCCATAAAATTAAAAGATTCTTGCTCCTTGGAAGGAAAGCTATGACCAACCTGGACAGCATATTAAAAAGCAGAGACATTACTTTGTCTACAAAGGTCCGTCTAGTCAAGGCTATGGTTTTTCCAGTAGTTATGTATGGATGTGAGAGTTGAACTATAAAGAAAGCTGAGTGCCAAAGAATTGATGCTTTTGAACTGTGGTGTTGGAAAAGACTCTTGAGAGTCCCTTGGACTGCAAGGAGATCCAACCAGTCCATCCTAAAGGAGATCAGTCCTGGGTGTTCATTGGAAGGACTGATGCTGAAGCTGAAACTCCAATACTTTGGCCACCTGATGCAAAGAGCTGACTCACTGGAAAAGACTCTGATTCTGGGAAAGATTGAGGGCAGGAGGAGAAGGGGACGACAGAGGATGAGATGGTTGGATGGCATCACCGACTCAATGGACGTGGGTGAACTCTGGGAGTTAGTGATGGACAGAGAAGCCTGGTGTGCTGCAGTCCATGGGGTTGCAAAGAGTCAGACACGACTGAGCGACTGAACTGACTTATGAAGGCCACCTACCATATACAGAAGGCCCCGCATGGATCAAAGACTGATACCAGAGCAGGCTTCAAATAACATTGTTTATTCAACACTCCTTGTTTCAGATTGTACTTGCCAGTATCTCACTTTCAGAGAATCAAAAAAATATCATAAAGGATTTATTTCACATAAATCCCTCCTCTCCAATCCATACCTGAAGTTCTCTTTACTGACCCTATATCCCTCCCTATTGACATTATGTCTATTAACACTTTCAACCATACCTTCTTCTGTAAGAATTTTGTGTGTTTTGATTAGTTAGGATGATTTTGCAGTAGTGCTGAGGAAAGGTCTTTAAAAAAAAAAAACTGTAATAGATGCTGTTTCATACGTGCCAGCACAGAGCTACTTGGTTTATACGTTGCATTGAAAAGTAGGCATGCTTTTTCATTTCATACATGAGGAAACAGAGAAATTAAGCAGTTTTTCTGGAGTACTACAGGTTTTATGGTGGCAGACTCAGGACCCTGGTCCCAATGTGCATGCTCTTTCTTCTGCACCAAGCCACCCAGGATCCTGGGAATCAACCCTGGAGGGCTCTCCTGAGGAGGCTACACTGCTGGGGAAGTGGTAGCAGGAAGGTCTACATGCTCTGCAATTACCAGCTGCCCAGTGATGAGCAGTGGAGACAATGTCAAGTCAGGTCGTGGTGTCCTTTTATCTTAAAACCTATTAAAGTTGTTAATTTTTTAGTAGGCATTGTTTGAGGTTCCAATTAATAATAGGGCAGGGTTTAGAATAACTTCTGTTCGTTTATCTCTTCCTATGTACCAGGAATGGTTCCAAGCATTTTACATGAAATTAAAAGACGCTTACTCCTTGGAAGGAAAGTTATGACCAACCTAGATAGCATATTCAAAAGCAGAGACATCACTTTGCCAACAAAGGTTCGCCTAGTCAAGGCTATGGTCTTTCCTGTGGTCATGTATGGATGTGAGAGCTGGACTGTGAAGAAGGCTGAGCGCCGAAGAATTGATGCTTTTGAACTGTGGTGTTGGAGAAGACTCTTGAGAGTCCCTTGGACTGCAAGGAGATCCAACCAGTCCATTCTGAAGGAGATCAGCCCTGGGATTTCTTTGAAGGGAATGATGCTAAAGCTGAAACTCCAATATTTTGGCCACCTCATGCGAAGAGTTGACTCATTGGAGAAGACTCTGATGCTGGGAGGGATTGGGGGCAGGAGGAGAAGGGGACGACAGAGGATGAGATGGCTGGATGGCATCACTGACTCGATGGATGTGAGTCTGAGTGACTTCTGGGAGTTGGTGATGGACAGGGAGGCCTGGCGTGCTGCAGTTCATGGGGTCGCAAAGAGTCGGACATGACTGAGCGACTGATCTGATCTGATCTGATTCCTTTAAATCTCACAGTGGTCCTCTGAGGTAGGTCTTTTCATTACCCTGCTAGATGAGAAGGTGGAGGAGGTACAGAGGCTAGGTCACTCACCCAAAGTTATATGGCCAGGAAGTGATAGGAGCCAGGATTCAAACCTGGTAGAATGTTTCAGAGTTCTTAACCAATAACCATGCCCACATTTCATCAAGGAAATAATGGAGTAGAATAGATACCCAAGGGAAGAGAGAAATGCAATGTAATGTGGTGAGGCATACACAAGGCACTGCGTAGGTTAGAGGAGAGCTGAGCCTAGGAAAAAAGCACCAAGGCTTGCTCAGTGAAGAAGGCAGAGAATGAATTACTGACAAGAGAAAATGGCTTGTTCAAAGACCAGAGACAAGACAGCAAGGCATCTCCTGATGATTCATGTGGTTGGAGACAGGGTGGCTCTTGGGAGGGTAAGAAAGGAGACAAGGGGGATGCCGCTGATGTTAAAGGCACTGGAGTCGTTCATCGAGGGAAGCGACCTTCCACAGAGAAACACTGTAAGGGGTGAAGCAGGGAAGTGGCATGACTGCATTTGTGTGTGCAGTTTTGTGGAGGGGGCATCACTGGAGGTGCTGAGATGGGTTAGAAGGCCGTCACATGTATCCAAGTGAGATAAGAAGAAAGCTTGAACCAAAGCAATGTCCCACCCTGTCGGTGAACAGAAGCAGGTGGGCTTGGAAGAGTCTCGGGAGTGTAAAGTTAGCAAGGCTTGGGAGACCCATTATAGGTGAAGTGAGGAGATAGGAAGAGCCTGGAGTTGACTCACTTTCTGGAGAATTGGTGGATGCTGACATGGTTCACCAAGGAGAGAACTGACCGCAAGAACAATACCACCAGATGAGAGATGATGAATGGGCCATTCTAAGTGTTCTAAGCACTTGATGCATATTAACTGGTTTATCCCTAGTAAGAGCCCTAGTAAGGGCTTCCCAGGTGGCTCAGTGATAAACAAGCTACCTGCCAATGCAGGAGACATGGGTTCAACCCCTGGGTTGGACACAACTTAGCAACTAAACAACAAGAGCCCTGTGGGGAAGACACTAATACAGGCACTATCCACATTTCATAGGTGAAGAGAGGGAGGCACGGTTAAGTAATTTGCCCGTTTGCAGCTGTTGATTGATAGCGTCAGGATCTGAACTCAGACAGCCTGGCAGCAGATTCTGTGTGGCTGACCACCACACTATGCTCCAAGTAAGACAGTGAGCTCAACTTTAGCCATCTCAAACTTGAGATCCTTGCAGAGTATCAAATGACAATTTCCAGCAGGAAGTCAGGCACATGGGCCTGAGTTTAGGGTGAAGATCCAAATTCTTCCTCCAGCTCAAACTAGATACAATGCAAAGGGATCTTCTGCAACTGGACAGCCAGAGGCAGACACTCCTGGTATGGTCATTTTTGAGGCTTATGGACTCATTATCCCAAATATATTGGGACACATGAACTTTGTGAATAGATTTTTAGCTATATGCTTAATGATGTGGGCTTGAAACTTTGGTAAACACTGCTAGACACCACTGGGCATCAATTTAAGGGAGAGATTGTGGTTACAAAAATGACTCATCACCTTAGATTCTTTCTGGAATAAGGTGGTGGAATGATTAAATAGATAAAATACAGCTAGGACTCTCGCTATGTCACATGATTCTGGGTACAGTGAAGAGATAAGCCCTGATATGGAAAAAGGCTGACAGAATTAGTGGGAAAAAACTAGCCTCAAGGTGTAGGAAATAACCAAATTAAATGGGCTGCTTGCAGGCACAAGTCTACTGTGGGCTAATTTGTTTCCTGCAAAAAGGAAAAAAAACCCTCAACTCATTTTTGTCTTCTTAAATTTTAAACAGGCACTGCGTAATTGCACTCCCCTTGTCTTAAGATTGTTGCTGAAGCAAAGGGGATGGAGGGGAGTAAAAGAGAGAGAGTGGAAGATGGTGGGTGGGTGGGGGCAGAAAGAGAGAGAGAGAGGGAGAGGGCGGGAGATGGCAAGACAAAAAGACAAGGAGAGAGAAGAGGAAGTGCTTTGGGCTCCATCTTCATCTCTTTGCTTATCAGGGATGCTAATAACATCCCACCTGCCAGGACAACCAGGAGATGGGTATGTTTCATCTGAGCATCTTCTGTTTGAAATATCAGTGCTTGCTCTTTTTCTGAGGAAAATTTCAACTTCAGTTTTCTTTCATCTCTGACTCTGCATGAGAAGCTATAGTTTAATGGCACTTAGTGGACCAATTGATTAAACACTGACCTCATTTGGTGTCTCAACCCAGACAGGATATAGAGAAAGTATGAAGCCTGTTTTGCCAGGCTACATGTTCATGTTTTCCCCATCCCTGTGGGACATTTGCTCATCCATCATGTATTTGCAAAAGGTTTATTATGTGCCAGGCTCTGCCTTAGATGATGGGAACAACAAAGGAAAAAGCTTACAAACCTCTGAGGAGGAAAGATCTACAGACCATGGTGCTGTTTGGTAACTGCTGCTAAGAGAGGAATGTGGGTGTGCCATTGATAGACATAAAACGAGCATAAAACCAAGGCTTGGTATCAGATGTCAGGGCAAGCTTTCTGCAGGCAGTGGGGATAACTGAGCAGAGATCCGAAGGCTAAATTGCAGCTGGTAAGATTGAAAGGGCAAGAGGAAAGGTGCAGGGCTCCAGACTGTGGGAACAGCATGTGCAAAAGTCCTAAGGCCAGAAAAGAGAAGGCACATGGGATCGGATGTAGTTTAGCATGGCTAACAAGTGTGCGTGAAGAGTGGGCAAAGAACAAAGAGGCAAGTTGGTATGAAAGGACAGCCTGCAGAGAGGTAAGCAGAAGGGTTTTGGACAACAAACCCTATTATAAACCTAAGGAGTTTGGCTCTTAACCCTGATTACAATATGAGCCATTAAAATGTTTTGAACAAGGTGATGGCACAATCAGACTTGTGTACAAATGTACACAAGTACATTTGTACAATAGTGTACAAATGCTGTACTGGCTGAAGTATGGGTAATGACTTGAGGATGCAGAATTGGAGAGAAACCATTGGGATGTTGCGGTAGCAATACAGATGGGAGAAGATGCTGCTGCTGCTACTGCTGCTAAGTCTCTTCAGTCGTGTCCGACTCTGTGTGATGCCATAGACGGCAGCCCACCAGGCTCCGCTGTCCCTGGGATTCTCCAGGCAAGAGTACTGGAGTGGTTCTCCAGTGCCTTCTCCAGAGAAGATGCTAGCCTGAGCTTACACAATGGTTTGGTGATAGGTTGGTTTGGGAGGAGTTAGAAAGAAGGTGAAACCAGGGGTCAAGGAGGAAGCTGTGATCTAGTGAGACTGTGAAGAGAGTTCCCTGGGAAGCCTGCTGGTTTCACTTGCTCTGTTTGCTACTTCTAGAGTTAATAACTCTTGGAAGAAACGACTATATAATCTATTTATGTTTCCCATTTCCTCATTCCATGCAGCCATTAATCCATTCAAAAAATTCATTATATATAATCTATGCCGTTGAGGGGCTTACAGACAATTACATAAACGATTAGAAAACCAGAGCAGGTTACATCAGCATATTAGGGTAAGAGGATGGAAAATGTAAAGGGTTGCATACTCAAAAGCCTACTTTGGCTTCTTCCTCTCATTCAGAAGGAAAACCCAACCCCTTTGGCACTTATTGGAATTCATATAAGTATGACAGAATCAGAACAAATGCCATGCTAATGACTCTCATGAGGTCTACACCCACGTTCCCCACTCTTTTCTAAAAACCTTGACAATTTGTCCTTTAGAAACATCAACCTTAGCATTTCTAAAAACAACTGAAGAATCCTCCGTCTGTGTTCCCTGTCTTGGCAAATGGTGTCACCATCCACTGATCATTCAAGCCCCAAACTTGAAAGGTCACTATTATTTTTCCTGCTCCCTCATTGCACATGATGATGATGATGATGATTTAGTCACTAAGTCTTGTCTGACTCTTGCCACCCCATGGGAAGCCAGGCTTCCTGCCTGTAGCCTGCCAGGCTCCTCTGTCCATGGGATTCTCCAGGCAAGAATACTGGAATGGGTTGCCATTTCCTTCACCAGGGAATCTTCCCAACTCAGGGATTGAACCCAGGTCTCCTATATTGCAGGCAGATTCTTTACCCACTGAGCTACATCGCACATGCCCCTTCCCAATTCAGCTGATGGGGAGACTTGTCGAGTCAATATCCAAAATGCATCAGTATCCCCATTGCCCTGGTTCAGACTGGCACAATTTCTTCTTTGGCTAATCCTTAGTCTCATGATAGTCTCTTGAATGTCAATTTTTTTTTTTTTTTTACATTCTCATCAGAGTACTGCTTCTATAAGTCAAATGATGTCATGACTTAAAAACCTCTGAGGATTCTTCATTTCCCAAGGATGAGATCAAAACTCCTTGTCAAAGCCTTTTCCAATCAGATCTCACATTATAATTTTAGCCTTTCTCCCCAACTAGATTCTTAGCTCCATCAGGGCAAAAATGAGACTTTATTCATCTTTGCCGAGATATCAGGGCTGTAAGTGGGACACCCTCCCACACACTGTATACTACATCTATTTGCTTTCAAGTTGCTATAGGCAACTTGATTGTGGCAGAAGGAACTATGGCTTTGCTGGCCTTCTGTAACATCCTTCTCCTCATCATCAACCCCAGAATTGTAGCAAACATCCAGGTGTTGAGCTCTTATTGCTGTTGATGGTGTAGAACAGTTGAAAAATGCACTCATATTCTGCTGCTACTGCTAAGTTGCTTCAGTCGTGTCCGACTCTGTGCGACCCCATAGACGGCAGCCCACCAGGCTCCCCCGTCCCTGGGATTCTCCAGGCAAGAACACTGGAGTGGGTTGCCATTTCCTGGGCAGTTATAAATAAGGCTTGAAAACAAGAATGAATTTATAAAACTCATTTGTTTTATAAATGAGTCATCAGTTTATAAAACTGATTTGTTTTCAGTGTGCAAAGATTGAAGGCTGTATCATTTCTTGCATGGAAATTGTCTCTAATGGAGCTTTAATTTGCCACTGGGCAAGAAAAGGAAATTTGATATGACCTTCAAAAACAGGGACTAGAATTCACCTACCTTTAGTGGCATCCTTCTGAGCCCACAGAGACACAGACACAGAGAATGGTGATAACAGAATTTTGAAGGTTGAGGAAAATTTGTGTGTATATGGGTGTATTAGTCGCTTCAATCATGTCCCGTTCTTTGTGACCCCATGGACTGTTGAACACCAGGCTCCTCTGTCCATGAGATTTCCCAGGCAAGAATACTGGAGTGAGTTGCCATTTTGCTCTCCAGGGGATCTTCCTGACCCAGGGATTGAACCCAGTTCTCATGCATTACAGGCAGACTCATTACCATCTGAGCCTGTGTGCCTGTGTAAATGGAGAAAGGATCAATGAGAGAAGTACCAAGTTTTAGTATCTTTTTTCTCCAATTGTAATAGAGATTGGTGTTCATTTTAGATATCTTAGAAAATAAGTTTAAAGAAGAAAAAACAATAGCAATTACAACATCAGAAATAATAACTTGATATATTGGGCTATTAACTTCCAGTCTTTTTGTATGTTTATGTAAATACTATAACTAACTGTTAAAGACAACAATTTCTGTTATCATATAGATGTGGTTTGAATCCCAGTTCTGCTGTTTACTACCTTCTTCGTCTTAGAAAGCTATTTCCACTGTCTAAGCTTCAATATTAATTTCCACAAAGCAAAGATAATAGTAACACTATGTAACCCACAGGTTTGTTTTGAAGAAAGAACATAAGTCAAGTGCTTGGTATAGTGCTTAGAACACAAAATAAATGTATAATAAATATTCGTAGTAGTTTTTATCAAACAAAATGGATATTCCTTGCTCTAGCAAAATAGATTTTATACTGTGTGTATGTGTGTAGTTTTGTATCATGCCTTTTCTAACACTTTCTAATTCTTTCAAACTATTCTGTCATCTGACTGTATGGGACTTTATTTTATCACCCTAGAAATTTAGGATGTGGCTAGAAATTTAGTTTGTTTTCAGTTTTTTAAACTACTATTAATAATATTGCAATTAATATTCTTTAACTTAATTTCTACCATATCATAATTATTTTCTCAGGATGAATTGTTGGTAGTACAATTACTGGGTCAAAGGGCATGAATATTTGGAGATTCTTGATATCTAGTTCCAAATTGTCCCCAAGATAAACTGAATCAATTCATCCTCTCTCTGGACTGATATGAGATGTCTCATTTCTCACTCTTACAGATACACATGTGTATACAAGGCTTCCCTGACGGCTCAAGTGGTAAAAAATCTGCCTGCCCTGCAGGAGACGCAGGAGATGTGAGTTCTGTCCCAGGGTTGGGAAGATCCCCTGGAAGAGGAAACGGCAACTCACTCCAGTATTCTTGCTTGGGAAATTCCATGGACAGAGGAGCATGTGGACCACAGTCCACAGCATTGGAAAGAGAGTCGGACATGACTGAGCACATGATGGATAGACAGATGGATTTATATACCTATACAATTAAATCATGATAATTTAGTAGGTCAGCCCCCAAATTTTAATATTCAAGTATTATAGTATCATTTGAAGTCAGATTTGTCTGGGACATTTAATATTAACATTGGTGATTGCATGGATAAGAAGTGCCCCTTGTATAAAAATAGTGTGCTAAAGAAACTGATATTACCCTGCAGAAGATAAGACCAAAGGCAGAAACTTCATTGCTCTTTTCAAGGATGTTAGAGGTCTCTGAGAAAGAACTGTTTCTCATGCTGTGTGTGTTTTAACTAAACGAGAGAGGCTCGGCTTCACTGACAATGGAAGAGACTGCTCTTGAATACAAGGACAGCACAGCAACTTTCAGAAGGATGAGCCACTCAGAAAGCTCCTGAGGGAGATGATGGATCTGGAAGCTCTTAGGAGCAGTCTGGTCACCTTCTTTCTTGGGTGCTAAAGATCAAGAGCCCTGAAGGAAAGGAGCACTCACCTGATCACTGTGGTCTCTTCCCATCTGTGATTCTGCAGTTATTTTCATGGGGTGTTGATTTTATGATATTTTTGGAATTGGAAAGAGATGGCTTTATTCCAATGTATATATCAGGTGACATTTTTGAACAGGCAAATTAAGCTCCATTTAGAACCATCTCTCCCTTTACAAGTTCAGACACATGCAATGCAGTCTTGCCATCAGCCATCTTATTTGAAGCAGGTTAATAGCTAGCAGTGATGACCAGAGTCTTTTAAAAATAAAATTTTCTCCTTGTGTTCTTTTCATGCTTGGGCAGTGTTTTATGGAAAGGGGTATTCACTGTTTAAAAAAAATCTGTTTAATGACAGAGTATATAATGAAGAAATAAATAAGTGCAAAAATGTTGGATTTTTTTTTTTTTTATTACTGACCATTCTACCCCAGCTCTTCCCCCTGGATTCTTTCGCACAAAGAACACATTGTTATTGGAGCCATTACCGAGCTCCTGTGCTTTGCCAGGCTCTGCGGGGCTTGAGGGAAATGGCTATAGATTGCAGCAGAAAAGTCCATCACACAGATCACATGTGACCCCACTGTTTCCAGGAAAGAATGCACTGGAACACTTCAGCTGAATAGACAGATTTTCCAAATGTTTTAAATCAGTTTTGAGACAAAAAGAGGAAGATGCTAAGAAATGGATTTGGCCTATACACGTTCGACCATGCGGTGCCCATTTCTCAGGAATGCAGACATTAGGGGCTTTAATGTGGATGGAGGACCTTAAGGGGAAAAAAAAAAACCCCAGCCCACCACAACAATTAAGCAGCAATTGAAGAAAAGCAAGGCAAGAAAAGATGGCCCTATGTTAGTGCAATAGCTCAGGGGCTTTTCATTTTGGGGCATAAAGACAGAACAGAGAATGTTGTTTTCTTTTTAAAGCTCTTTTAAAAATGGTAACTGCATCCTGCTCTTGTAGATGTATTACTTATGACATCCCAGTTTTCATCCGTTCATGATTTTACATTAGAGTTAAATCTCTGCAGCTTGAATCTCACGGCTGAGTTAGCCAGAGCCCATAAAATATTGAAACCTTTAGAGCAGCAGCCAGCCAGGTTGAGAGAAGTTCATGTCCAAAGCTGAGCTTTAGATTCTGAGACATCCCAATTGGAGTGTAGTACAGAAAAAAGCACTGATAAAATTTTCATAAAAATGAGCTAAGGATATTGCTAGCATGCTTCCCAGCATCTATATGAAAACTTAATCTGAGCTAATGGAAAGGATATGAAAGCCTTTCTCAATTCAAACACAGTCGATGCATGATTCATAAATTATTGTCAGAGAAGTGATTCAGCTCCCAGATTTATTCTCTTTTGGGTAGAAGCAACCAAAGGAAAACTGGGTCTTTTTGACCTTTAATGCCAGCAAATTTTACAGTAGAGCTGTCAATATAACCAAGTAAACTGGTCATTTCTCCAAACATCTACAAAATACCCTCATATACCCAGTGCGAGCTAATATTAACTTGGCCCACTAGGTTACTGACAGTACAACTGGAGCAGCAGATACCAAACAGCTGAGCTTATCTGACTACACAGGACTGAATGGAATCTCTGTGTGGCCCTGTCCAGTAGCCACAGTAGTTTGGGTAAAATGTTGCTTTCAGGTGTTCCCTCACTTTCATGCCCTTTGGGTGGTGACAATGTACTCACATAACTTGTAAAAATTATTATTATTATTAGCAGCTCAGTTTTACAGGCAGAGAAAAGGAGCTGAGGTTTGTGGATCATTAAAGCAATAGTGTTACATGGACGTTATGGACATTGTTCAGATTAGTGTGAAATACGTTTAAGTGCAATAAGATGGAAACTTAAAACATTTGTGCATGTTGAGAAATTTGTTCAAAGTGTCCTTTTAATCTTAAATTTCTTCATCCATCAGATAGGTTTGAGCCCTTAAAACATGCTAAGCATAAAAGAATCTTAGAGATTATTTAGTCTGGTCCTTCTCCCCTTTAGAGCTTTAATCTTTTCTATAAAGGCTTGGAGTGGTCATGGAGTGGTCAACCAGCTTGGATTGTACAGGCTTCTTGAGAACCCTGCCCTCAGTGAGTGGTGTCTTCCTTTTAGCCAGTCACTCCAGTTAGAAGCCTAGAATCAGTTTTGATTGCTTGTCTCTTGAACGGGTTCACTCAGGATTATCATGTCTGCAAGTTCTGCCTACCAGTGTTTCTCAAAACAGTTCTGACTCCTCTCCTGTGTTGCCACAGCCTCTGTTCAGGCTTAATTCTCTCTCATTAGTGTTGTTTAAAATATCCTCCAAGTTTCCCTACCTATGATCTCTTCTTCCGCCAATTTACCCTACATCCTAACACAATAGTGTCCTTTTAAGACAGAGCTGATTCCATTACACATGTGTTTTTAAAAGTTTTTCAAGGACCCTCATCTATTTCAGAATTAATTCCAAACTCATCAGTAGGCTATTCAAGGCCCTCGCAATATAACTCTGATATACCTTATCTTGGCTCATCTGCATGCAATTATGCTCTAGTCTGGAGTAGTAGACCCACTTTTGGAAAATAACAAACTTATGCCCAACCTGAGATCAACTGGGAATTTTGGGATACAGGACACAGATTTAAGTATGTTTTGTGAAGGGTGAGTCTAATGCACAGCTATGGTTGGAATTACTTCTCTTGGATGAGTGGGCCACTCACTTCCTCTTCTCTTAAACTCCTGAACTTTGATGGCTCTGTGTCTTTGTTCAACCTGTTACCATGGCCTGAAATTCCAGTCCCCTCATCTGAGACTAGAATGAAGGCAAATGGTTGTTGTTTAGAATGGTGTTTTCACAGTGGTTGGGATGTTACAGAGTCTTTAAAAATCTAAAGAGATTTCTTTGGAAGGCAGGCATTGGAGGAAACATTCAGTAAGCATCACACCATATTCTGGGGACTGTTTTATGACCTGAAGATCGAGAAAAAATGTTTGGACCATAGACTGTAAGCTCCATGAGACTAAGATTCTTGTCTGTCTTGTTCCATGTTGTAACTGTAGCTGATAGAACAGTCCCCAGGATATAGCAGGTGCTCAGAAAATATTTGCTAAAAGAATGGATGTGCTTGTGAGATGCCTTTGAGATACCTGAGCAATGCTTTCCCAGAATCGTTGGCTATGCCATCAGCTCAGTCCAGCCCTCCAGTTTCTAAGATACTTCTAGAATTCTGAATCTGTTGTTTAAAGTGTAAGTGGTCTCTTAGGCCTCTGTGACTTGCAACCAGTAGGGCAGAGGTGGTGCCTATTTTCATTTACATGAATATGATGTGTGACCTGGAGAAGGAAATGGCAACCCACCCCAGTATTCTTGCCTGGGAAACCCTATGGACAGAGGAGCCTAGCAGGGGGTCCTACAGTCTACGGGGTTGCAAAGAGGCGGACAACAACTGAGTAACTAAACAACAAAAATGATGTGTGAAGGTGCCTTCATTGCTCCCAGATCCCTCAGTCAATTATGAAGTGCATTCTATTTGCCCAGTGACATGCAAAGTATTATTAAAAGTAAGAATTCAAGGTCAGTGTAAGAGTCAGTCCTCCCCTCAAAGATCTTACAATCTAGTTGAAGACTAAATCATTATAAAGTAAAATAATGGGGAGATGGAAGGCAGTCTGTCAATAATTTGATAAAAATAGTTACATGAGATATGGCTAGAAATTTAATAATAAAGATGGATATCCCTCTGCTGATATATGAAAAGCCAGACTACTTCTCCTATTTCTCATTGAGTGTGAGTTGTCAAAGGGCAAGCACAATTTAATTTGTGAGGCCAAAAGCTCCACTCAGATATTATGTTAAAATTCTGCCCTTTCTTCTGTCTCTGCCGTGATGGAATCTTCTAGTGGTCCTATGTGAGATACTGCTCTGAAAGAGGCCTGATGATCATATATTCCAGGGGTTGTTAAGAGATATTTATGTAGTCAAGTTTTGTGGATGTTGTGGACTCAGGTTTAGAGTAGTTGCCATCTGTATCTTCAAATTTAAGATCTATGAAGTGATCCTTTAAGACAGGAAGAAAATATAAGTAATTAGGTCAACGCGAAGCCTTCCTTGCTGCATCCCCTGCAGCCTCTGATGGAGGAGAGCTTGTACTGACCAGCTCCCGCCACACCAGCCCCTTTTCTGAGCCTCTTATGGCACACCCAGGAGGCCTTGAGTGTGGGAAGGGCTCGGGGGCTATTGCCAGTGTCAGGGAGAGTGGCCAAGCTATAGCAGTAAAACCAGGACACTCTTACAAGTCACCTCTGATTTTGAGAGCTGTTTCTCTCCTTAAGGGATTGTCTTACACGCCAAGATGTATAGGACACATGCGGTAGAAGTCGAGGGATGTAGAATAAGAACCAGTATGTTATTTAAATCACGCCTAGGGGAAGCAAGAAAATTCTTCTAATTAGCTTTTCAAAATCACTGTGATCACAAGACTGGGATCAGAAAAACAGGTTGAGGTATCCTTGTATACCTGTGTTTGGAACATTTCAAAACACTTACTGTAATTGTGCAACATCAATAGAGCTGCTATTTGAAGAGCTGGTAGAAAGAAAATTCTAGTGTGTGGTTAAATGTTGGTCTTTGTGCTAGAAGATTAAAGAGAACAATCTCTTGTTTATGTCCCTTTTCCACATAGGGCATATAATTGTATTAGCAGCATTTCTGAACTCCTTAAAAGCTATACCTTCTTTCAGTTGATTTTTTTTAAAACCCTGAAATCAGATTCTCACCTGAAAAAAAAAAAAATCTAAGTAAAAGCCCTGGGAAGCAGGGATGTTTTCTTGCTTATGGACTCCTTCCACTGTAGCAGAAATCTGAGGCTATTTGGTCTCAGGGTGTCTGTCACCTATAGACTTAGATTTTACGAGCACTGACCTCATTTGCTTCCTTTGTTTTTAATTGCCCAAGCAGCAGTGAAAAAGGAGGCGAAGAATACCATTACTGCTCGCCAAGTTAACATACATAAATGGCACTGTTATATGGGGAGGCTGTAATAAGTCATGTGACAGAGAGCAAAGGCAGCCCAGCGTGCAAAGGGAGCAATTTTCTGCCCCGCAAACAGCACTTCAGGTGCTGTCGTTCATCTTTCTGTGACTTGCTCTGTCAAAGTCTGCCCAGAGCAGAGGTGTTCAGGGACCCAACAGGCCATAAGTGTCCAGCTGAAAAACCTGGGAGATATCCCCAGGCCCTAGGAGTTCACTTTTTCAGTTGCACTGATTTACTTCAGAATGCTCCTTCAGGGAATTTCTGCCTTCCATGGCTTTACTTTCCCATTTCCTTTCTTGTCATCTTTAAAAATCCATTAAAGATCACGCAGGCAGTTTCTGCAGGCTCCAATTTCTGAGAGTTTCTGTCGCTTAATAAAATGCACCCTTTCAGGAGGCTGTATTCTTCTTTGTGCTCTCAGGGTCTGGATGCTATTAAGACTTTTAATTAGAGGTGGTGATCATAGATCAAGAAAGGCAAAGATGGCTGAAATTCTCAGGGAAGGCAATATTTCTCCATCCAGGGATCTAAAATGGCCTCTTGGCTCACAGAGCCAGGATTGAAACCTAACTATGGATTATCAAAAAGGAAACAAAATTAAAATATACTCCCCAGCCCCACCCCCACCAATTTCCCCCTAATTATTCATTTTGAAGGCCTCCAATTGCCAAGGTTAAGTATATATTGTCAACACCCATTGAAGGCTGCTTTGGGAAGAAAAATTCAGGTTTTAATTTGTTTACAAATCCAATTTCCAAGTGTACTCCTTAACCAGCAAAGCCCAGATAGCTTCTGCAATCTTGCCCATATTTTCTTTCCTCCCACTGAGTCTTCTGTCTACAGCCTTCCATATAATTCCTTTGCTGTATAATATGTATGCAGCATTCTCCACAAATACAGGAAGATTATATTCAAATGCCACCTTACCGATCATATCATATTAATTCAGATTTGTCTATCATTTTGTATGGTTGCTGCTTTGCCTTAGGTATTATAATAACAATACCTCACCTGTCATATCCCACTAGCTCTGACTTACCTAGAAAATTGCTCTAATACTGCTTCGGATCTCACAGACCTTTTTTATTAAAAAAAAATTTTTTTTGTACAAGCTTACCTATTACAGCACAATAATTGAACTTTTATTGGAAGCCTCCACATATATTTTTATTATACACTTGTTCTAGTCCAGCAATTGGTATATGTTGATTCTGCAGCAGACTGAATTGTTCAAAGACAGTCTTTTTTGCTCATCTGTAAAAAATCTTGCTCCGTTTTCTAACTACTGCCAATCTCTATTTGGTTAGCTTCAGTAAGTAATATTTCCAAACAGATGAGCAGCTATTCAAAGTGTTATTTATTTGGGGATTTTAATATTAGGCAATATTATATGGCTCTATGAAAAGATGTCTGAAAGTCTCAGGTTGAAAATCTGAGCTTAATATTTCATTTCTTGTGACAAACATTTAAATGTACATGTTCAAAAACAAAATACAGTTCCTCTGAAACACTGTTTTCAGAGAAATCCAAATGTGGCAAATGCCAAATAGAGATTGAAAAAATAATAATATAGATGGACTTGGCATTAATGAATTTTTTTTTAATCGTAAAAGCTGTTTAAGTAATTTTCAAGGACCTATAGCCAGTGTCAGAGCTTATTGAACTCTGGTTGCTTTAACATGGTATGCTGAATTAGAAGAAGGCTACCACCTTTTAAGTGCTATGTAATGAAAACAAATGAAATATTTCAAGCCTGCCACTGCTTTATAGTGTATGCCATCTTCTAGAGAGAAGAGAACAAACACCATCTCATTGGCTAGAAAGCCGTCACCAATGTCTTTTCACATAATTAAACTGGACATGTTTTAGAAAACTGAAATGACAAAGATACACTTTTCAGCTGCAAATAGTGTTCCATGGCATTATCAATTGCAGAGATTCCAAGGTTTGCATGTTAATTGAGGGAAGGTGTTAATTCGAGTACTTTAAGCTTCATTCACAAGCCTGTTTACATGCTTTGTTCCACCTGGACGTGTTTGGAGGTTTGTCAAAAACCTAACAAGCAGAAAAAGATTGCATTTGAAAATACACGTGCATGTTTAATTAAGCCAGGGCCACTGAACATTCCTCAATATATTTAGCTGGTGAGGTTTAAGTGCCATCAGAACATCAGGCACTATCACCTTTTGAAGTATTGCCGAATCTTTAATATTTAAAGCACAAAGCAGGCTGTAATAAAAAATTCTAGCAGACCCTAGAAGATTAAAGATGCTTTATAAATGTGACAGTTTGTAAATGGAATACCGGTATTAAAGGTTCCCCCCGTTATTTCACAGCATATTTTTCAGGTGTATGCTAAATTATGAATACAATTAAGTAGCTATAATTATTCTCCAGGAGTGGACAGCAAATTTAAATGCCTACAAAACTTACAATTAGCTACAGTGGTGTATGGTGGCCTGAGTGGGCAAGGTAAATCGTCCTAGCAGGTATCAATGAAAACTCTTTCAAATCTAGTGAAAACTTCACTCACCACATCTGACCTGGGTCTTGTAGGAGTCTGAAACCAGCGATGGTCCTGGATAAGTGCACAGCAGCAAAGCAGATGTGTTGGGACAGAATTAACTAGGGCTCTGATATCTGGAGGTTTGTGTCTTAGGAACCAAATTCACAATCACCATTAGACAAAAGAGCTCTGTGATTTGTGTCTTTGGAGCACTGATTTGATCACACACAAGCAGTGCCCAGCATATAGAGTAAGTGCTAAGCAAGTACTTGTGGAATGACTGAATGAGTGAATCATAAATGTAAAATGATATTTTAACACTCAATATTTTTATGAAATGAATTTCCCTGGAAACTACATTTAGCTTAAATTTGACAAGTCCAGGAAAAAGTAGGGAGAATAGGGGTGTTTTATTGTTTTTTAAATTATCAAATACGTCCTTAGGAAGTGAGATAAACCATGGGTCTTACAGGAATAAGCAGTTGTTGTTCAGTCACTAAGTCCTGTCCAACTCTTTACGACCCCACGAACTGCAGCACACCAGGATTCCCTATCCTTCACTATCTGCCAGAGTTTACTCCAGGTGTCTGAGAGGATAAAGAATCTACCTACAATGCAAGAGACCAAGTTCAATCCCTGGGTCTGGAAGATCCCCTGAAGAAGGGAATGACTACCCATTACCGTATACTTGCCTAGGAAATCCCTTGGACAGAGGAGCCTGGTGGGCTACAGTCCATAGAGTCACAAGAGAGTCAGACACGACTGAGCAACTAACAAGAATAAGCATTGCTGTGCTACTAATCACCTCTAGGAGCTTGGTCCATTCAATGAATCACAATCAACTTCAGTTTCCACACCTATCAGATCAGATCAGATCAGATCAGTCGCTCAGTCGTGTCCGACTCTTTGCAACCCCATGAATCGCAGCACACCAGGCCTCCCTGTCCATCACCAACTCCCGGAGGTCACTCAGACTCACATCCATCGAGTCAGTGATGCCATCCAGCCATCTCATCCTCTGTCGTCCCCTTCTCCTCCTGCCCCCAATCCCTCCCAGCATCAGAGTCTTCTCCAATGAGTCAACTCTTCCCATGAGGTGGCCAAAATACTAGAGTTTCAGTTTTAGCATCATTGCTTCCAAAGAAATCCCAGGGCTGATCTCCTTCAGAATGGACTGGTTGGATCTCCTTGCAGTCCAAGGGACTCTCAAGAGTCTTCTCCAACACCACAGTTCAAAAGCATCAATTCTTCGGCGCTCAGCCTTCTTCACAGTCCAGCTCTCGCATCCATACATGACCACAGGAAAGACCATAGCCTTGACTAGGCGAACCTCTGTTGGCAAAGTAATGTCTCTGCTTTTGAATATGCTATCTAGGTTGGTCATAACTTTCCTTCCAAGGAGTAAGCGTCTTTTAATTTCATGGCTGCAGTCACCATCTGCAGTGATTTTGGAGCCCAGAAAAATAAAGTCTGACACTGTTTCCACTGTTTCTCCATCTATTTCCCATGAAGTGATGGGACCAGATGCCATGATCTTTGTTTTCTGAATGTTGAGCTTTAAGCCAACCTTTTCACTCTCCACTTTCACTTTCATCAAGAGGCTTTTTAGTTCCTCTTCACTTTCTGCCATAAGGGTGGTATCATCTGCATATCCGAGGTTATTGATATTTCTCCCAGCAATCTTGATTCCAGCTTGTGTTTCTTCCAGTCCAGCGTTTCTCATGATGTACTCTGCATATAAGTTAAATAAACATGGTGACAATATACAGCCTTGACGTACTCCTTTTCCTATTTGGAACCAGTCTGTTGTTCCATGTCCAGTTCTAACTGTTGCTTCCTGACCTGCATACAGATTTCTCAAGAGGCAGATCAGGTGGTCTGGTATTCCCATCTCTTTCAGAATTTTCCACAGTTTATTGTGATCTACACAGTCAAAGGCTTTGGCAAAGTCAATAAAGCAGAAATAGATGTTTTTCTGGAACTCTCTTGCTTTTTCCATGATCCAGCGGATGTTGGCAATTTGATCTCTGGTTCCTCTGCCTTTTCTAAAACCAGCTTGAACATCAGGAAATTCACGGTTCACATATAGAGGAGGGATAATAATCTCTTTTGTAAGAATTAAATGAGACAATGAATGAAAAGCTTTCTGGTGCAGACACAGAGGAATGCTTCATAAGTAAAAGCCTTTCACCGAGAAAAGCAGCACAGGTTAGTAGTTAAATACAGAGAAGCACACTGGCCCGTGACCACCTGGGCTTGAGTTCTGGCTCTGCTTTTCTACTCACTAACCTAGGGCAAGTTATTTGATCAGCCTGTGTGTTAGTTTTTCTGTCTATAAAATGGAGATAACAATGGAACCTATCCCATAGGGTTATTATGAAGATTAAATGAGTTACTAAACTGCACTTTGGCAAGGACCCAGGAGAAGCCTCTGTCATTACTTTCACAGCTTCTAGATGGCCTTCATCTAAGGCAAAGAACTGGCATGGGCCTCAAGCCCCAGGATGGGTTTTTCCAAAGTCCTGAAAAAGAATGCAGCTATTGGGAAATTTTTCTCAGTATTGAGGAAAATAGGAGCTTCTTGGCTGTTAGCTCAGCAGGCAAAGCTTCTATCTCTTCTCACCTGCCCTGCTGAGACTCTGGGGCCCTTCCCAGTCCATTTAGATGACTCATGATAGCAGCTTTTGATTATTAAGAACTTGCTGGCTGCAAGTGCTCTTCAATCATCTCATGGATCTTCAAAACAACTCCATGAAGAAGGCATCATTATTATCATCATTTTACAAATGAGGAAACTATTGGCCTAAGATCATACAGCCAGTAAAGGGTGGAGCCAAGGCAAGACAAAAAGGGGGTGACAGAGGATGTGATAATTGGATGGCATCATCGACTCAGTGGACATGAGTGTGAGCAAACTCCGGGAGATAGTGAAGGACAGGGAAGCCTAATGTGCTGCAGTCCGTGGGGTCACAAAAAGTTGGACACAACTGAACGACTGAACAACCACAAAAGGCTCAACCCAGGCAGTCTGACTCTAGAGCCCATATTACTAACCACTAAGCTCTGCTGTCTTTTTGTAGGGATGCGTGTGTGATTGCTTAGAAAATATGACTGTGTTTTACCTGAGTTCTAGTGAGTCTTGGTAAAACAGGAGGGAATGGGGCATAGCCTTTAAAAGAATGACATAGCCAGAGAACACGACATAAACTGATTAGAACCAAATGGGTTCAAGTTGGTGGATAAGTCAACTTCCACTAGACCTGAGCCTCAATATACACTCACAGTAACCCATCAGAAAGCTACATGACACACCCACCAGCACCATGACAGTTTCAGGGCCAACTATCAAAGACCAAAAAGTGGGCGGTAGCCCAATTCCTAGAAATCCCTTCCCCCCAAAGTTGGAATAAGCATCCCACTCATTAGCCTATGAAATTATCCAGCCCATAAAAACTAACCACGCCATATTTCAAGGTCACTCTCGCCATCTGAGATGGCCCACACTCTGTGGAGTGTGTCTCTAAATAAATCCACTTCTTAGTGATCACTTTGTCTCTCACTGAATTCTTTCTGCAATGAAATATTAAGAACCTGAGCTTCATTAAGTCCTGAAACCAGATGTGTGATCTCACTTAAAACACCAAGGGTTCAAGCTCCAATCTGAGTTACACAGTTTCATTGGTAGGATGGTAACCACTGCTCATATTCATGTATATTTAATTAGAGAATATGCGTGTGTATGTGGGGTTGTGTGTGTACAACAATTACTTCAAGATGTCTGATGAAACAGAACTTAAAATTCTTTTTGCAGGAGAAGCATAAACTAAGAGTGAAGTTTAAATGGGTGGGAAAATTTGTGTAAGGGCCAAATCTTCTTTCTCCTAGAAAGAAAGAAATTAAAATCTAGGCCTTTTGCGTTTTGAGATCTAGCCTTATTAGACCTAGTCTGATAGACTTAAGATGATCCAGGATAAAGCTTTCTACTGGAAATATATACTCAAGGTCCCCAGAGAGTATTCTCTCCATTAAGAAGTCTATATTGATGACTTTGTTCAGAGCAAGATCCTTTAGGCTGGGACTGGGCAGGAAGGAAAAGAACTGGTTTCTACAAAATGCATGACTGAAATAAGAGATTTCATTTGACTCAGCTACCTGACCTGGTGGTCATTCTTTAGAAACAGTGCCTGAACAGTGAATGTGCAATGATGACTCCTAACATCAGGAGACCAGATGTAGTAAATTGTTTTAGCGATGGCCCCCACTCTGTTCATGCTTTCTTATATCCGTTGCCCGAGGTTGTCCGCTCTCATGTTGGTTCTGAGCTTGGTCATGTGACTGTGACTTGCTTCAGCCAATTGGCAATAACAAATGTGAAGTAAGCAGAGACTTAAAAACAACTTGCACGTGGGGGCTTGTCTTTTTGTTCTTATGTACCTGCCACCATGGGAAAGACCCTGGATGAGTCTGCTGGCTGGTGAGGAGTGAGTAGCACAGCCCAACTGTCAGGCAGGAGTGAAGCCCTCCTAAGATCATCCAGCTCTTCGTTGCCGTGCCAACCCATCACAGAAGATTGGCAAAGCCCAGCAGAGATCAGCCATCCCAGGTGGGAATTAAGGTCCTCCCCGAGAATCAGGAATTAAATATATATTTTAAGCACGAAGTTTTGGGTGTTTGTTATACGGCACAAGCTGACTAACACTGTACCAAGGACTGAGCACATTCCATAACAAAAAACAAGATGGATAGCATTGGTTTATGAATTGACCTGTGGGTAGAAGCTGGAAAAAATGGCAGGAAAACTGCTATAGCAACCTTGGAGCCTAACGCCATGATTAGATGAGACTTTGGAAGGTTTTGAGATCGAATGTGTTTGTATGTGAAATGAACATAAAATAGGATTGAAGAAAAGATTATAATTGATTATTAAGTATTAACCTCTAATTTGTTCATGCCTCTTTTTATCAAAACTCTTGGGTGCCTCATATAAACTCTGAGGTTTTGATAAACCTCACGCTGCCTCTGGATTTCACTGTATGGCTTGCTTTGGCCTATGATAAAACACTGTAAGTGTTATACAAGCAGTCTTGAGAACTGCTTGTACATTGAGGCTTTACCTCTGTTGCTGATTGTGGATCGTTGTTGCCATATGAAGACTTCTTTGTTAGCCTACTGGATGATGTGAGACATCCTGGCGAGCCTGATACCCCAGTTGATAGTCTGCCAAACCCTAAACTTGTGAACAAGGCTATTATAAATTATCTAGCATCCAGGTCATCCTTTCTCACCTGGCCCCTAACTATGTACAAAAGAATTGACCAACTGACTTTAAGAATCATGAGATAAACCTGTAGTTACTTGCTCTAAGCCACTAAGTTTTGAAGTAGTTTTGCAGCAAGAGCTAACTGATACAGCAAATGAATTTCGGCAAGGAATTTGTTGTCGTTGCTCAGTTGTGTCTGACTCTTTGTGACCCCAAGCACTGGAGCATGCCCGGCTCCTCTGTCCTCCACCGTCTCCTGTAGTTTGCTCAGCTTCATGTCCGTTGTGTCAGTGATGCTATGTAACCACTCATCCTCTACCAGTCCCTTCTCCTTTTGTCTTAAATCTTTCCCAGCATCAGGGTCTTTTCAAATGAGTCAGTTCTTCACATCAGGTGATTAAAGTATTGGAGCTTCAGCTTCAGCATCAGTCCTTACAATGAATAATCAGGGTTGATTTCCTTTATCAACCCTGATTGGTTTATCAGGGTTGGTTTCCTTGATCAACCTTTGACTGGTTTATCTCCTTGTGGTTCAAGGGACTTTAAAAAGTTTTCTGCAGCACCACAATTCAAAAGCATCAGTTCTTTGGCATTCAGCATTGTCATCCAGTTCTCACATCTGTACATAACTTTGACTATATGGATCTTTGCTGGAAAAATGATGTCTCTGCTGTTTAATACACTGTCTAGGTTTGTCATAGCTTTCCTTTCAAGGAGTAAGTGTCTTAATTTTATGGCTAAGACCACTGTCCACAGTGACTTTAGAGCCCAAGAAAATAAAATCTGTCACTGCTTCCACTTTTCCCCCTTCTATTTCCCATGAAGTAATGGGACTGGTTGCCATGATCTTAGTTTTTTAATGTTGACTTTCAAGCTAGCTTTTTTACTCTGCCCTTTCACCATCATCAAGAGACTCTTTAGTTTCTCTTCACTTTCTGCCATTAGAGTGGTATCATCTGCATATCTGAGATTGTTGATAATTCTCCCAGCAATCTTGATTCCTGCTTGTGATTCACCCAGCCCAGCATTTTGCATGATGTACTCGGCATATCAGGTAAATAAGGTGACAATATATAGCCTTGTCATACTCCTTTCCCAGTTTTGAACTGGTCAGTTGTTCTTGTCTAGTTCTAACTGTTGCTTCTTGACCCACATACCGGTTTCTCAGGAGACAGGTAAGGTGGTCTGGTATTCCCATCTCTTACAGTTTTCCAGTTTGTTGTGACTCACACAGTCAAAGGCTTTAGTGTAATCAATGAAACAGAAGTAGATATTTTTTCTGGGACTCCCTTGCTTTCTCCATGATCCAAAGGATGTTGGCAATTTGATCCCTAGTTCCTCTGTCTCTTTGCAACCCAGTTTGTACATATGAAAGTTCTCAGTTCATGTACTGCTAAACCCTAGCTTGAAGGATTTTGAGCATAACCTTGCTAGCATGTAAAACGAGCACAATTATATGGTAGTTTGAACATCCTTTGGGACTGGAATGAAAACTGACCTTTTTTCAGTCCTGAGGCCACTGCTATTTTCAGAATTTGCAGACATATTGAGTGCAGCACTTTAACAGCATCATCTTTTAGGATTTTAAATAGCTTAGCTGAAGTACCGTCACCTCCACTAGTTCTGTTCCTAATAATGCTTCCTAAGGCACACTTGACTTCACACTCCAGGGTGTCTGTCTGTAGGTGAGTGAACACAAAACTTTTTTTTGTTGTTGTTATCTGTATCATTAAGACCTTTTTATGTATAGTTCTTCTGTGTATTCTTGCCACCTCTTCTTAATATTTTCTGCTTCTGTTACGTCCTTACCATTTCTGTCCCTTATTGTGACCATCCTTATATGAAATGTTCCCTTGATTTCTTCAGTGTTCCTGAAGAGAGCTCTAGTCTTTCCCATTCTATTGTTTCCCCTATTGCTTTACATTATTCTTTTAAGAATGCCTTCTTATCTCTCTTTGCTTTTCTCTGGAACTCTGCATTCAGTTGGGTATGTATTTCCCTTTCTCCTTTGCCTCTTATAGACAACCACTTTGCCTTCTTGCATTTCTTTTTCTTTGGGATGGTTTTGGTCACTGCTTCCTGTACAATGTTACAAACCTCTGTCCATAGTTTTTCAGGCACTCTGTCTACCAGATCTAATCCCTTGAATCTATTTGTCACCTCTACTGTATAATCCTAAGGGATTTGATTTAGGTCATATCTTAATGGTCTAGTGGTTTTCCCTGCTTTCTTCCATTTAATCCTGAATTTTAAAACAAGGAGGCTGTGACCTGAGGTACAGTCAGCTCCAGGTCTTGTTTTTACTGACTGTATAGAGCTTTTCCATCTTTGACTGCAAAGAGTATAATCAGTCTGATTTTGGTATTGACTATCTGGTGATGTCCATGTGTAGAATTGGCTCTTCTGTTGTTGGAAGAGGGTGTTTGCTATGACCAGTGTATTTTCTTGGCAAAACTCTGTTAACCTTTGCCCTACTTCATTTTGTACTCCAAGGCCAAACTTGTCTGTTACTCTAGGTATCTTTTTACTTCCTACTTTTGCATTCCAATCCCCTATGATGAAAAGGGCATCTTCTTTTGGTTTTAGTTTAGAACTAAACCTTAGGTCTTCATAGAACTGGTCAGCTTTTAGCTTTCTCAGAATCAGCAGTTGGGGCATAGATTTGGATTACTGTGATATTGAATGGTTTACCTTGGAAATGAACTGAGATCATTCTGTCATTTTTGAGATTGCGTTGCATTTTTTACTTTTTTGTTAACTATGAAGGCTACTCCATTTCTTCTAAGGGATTCTTGCTCACGGTAGTAGATATAATGGTCATCTGAACTAAATTCTCCCATTTCTGTCCATTTTAATTCACTGATTCCTAAGATGTCGATGTTCAATCTTGCTGTCTCCTGCTTAATCATGTCCAATTTATTTCGATTCATAGCCCTAACATTCCAGGTTCCTAAGCACTATTGTTCTTTACAACATCAAATTTTACTTTCAGCAGCAGATACATCCACAGCTGAGCATCATTTCAACTTTTGGCCCAGCCACTTAATTCTTACTGGAGCTGTTAGTAATTGCCCTCCACTTTTCCCCAGTAGCATATTGGACATCTTCAAACCTGGGCGCCTCATCTTCTGGTGTCATATCTTTTTGCCATTTCATACTGTCCATGGGGTTCTCCAGGTAAGAATACTGGAGTGGATTGCCATTTCCTTCTCCAGTGGACCATGATTTGTCAGAACTTTTCACTATGACTAGTCTGTCTTAGGTGGCCCTGCATGGCATGCTTATAGCTTCATTGAATCATGCAAGCCCCTTGCCATGTTAAGTCTGTGCTCCATGAGGGAGTTGGCTATGAATATGTGAGGCCAAATAAACATTGAATAAGTAGCATGGTTCTTTCTGAAGAAACAGTGCCTCTGGAACCTATAGTAATTTAAGTGGCATTTATTAATCATCACTCATATAACACTGAATGATAAAACTCCTTTTCCTGTTGAGACTCCCATACCTGGAAATTACTGCTAGAACAGCAATGAAATCTTTATTAAAGAGGCCAAGGATTCATTCCATCATTTATGTGTTAATTTATTAATTGAGCAAATATTTTTTATCTCTTTGTGTGCTACGTCCTGGGCATACAATAGTAGAAAGACCAAGACAGTTTCTAGGAAACTGCCTTCAAGGAACATACACACAGATGAGAGGGATAATAAACAAACATTAGATAATATAGTCATGTGTTTTCATAGGCAACGTCTGACAATAGCCATTGTGAAGTGCAGCTTTGAGAGAGTGAATGAGTTCCTGAGAACTTGATAATATTTAGTATTGGAAAATAATTTACATATTAAAATTAATGGTAACTTATTAATACCACAGTGATAAAGCAGGTCAGACCAGAGAGAGAGATAGAGGTTGATTTTGTACAGTAAACTGGAATCATATAGTAAATACTTTTGGATAACCATTTTTATTAAATAATACATTTTTATATGTGATTAACTATTGTCATAAAACAGGATTTTTGACACATTATTGTCCATAATAGAAATTTACTGTAGTATATTTCATAAATCAGCCAGATGGATACTTTTTCAAAAATTTTTGTAAGTAATATTAAATGTCTTGTGTAAGATCCTTTTTCTTATTATTGTCTTAGAGTTTTCTGGATTTATACTCATTTTTAAGTGGTTGAGTATCTATTACAAAATTGTCCTCCAAAAATTGTTATCAATTTATACTCCCAATCTCATTCTTATGAGATTTGGAGCCTATATTTTTAAGTGGAATTCATTTAGTTACTTTCTTCATAAAAGTACTGCCATGTTCTTTCTACCAAGTCGAGTTTACTACATACAACAAATGCTTTTAGTTGAGTTTTGAAAGAATTCATTTCAGTGAAAACATAATATATACCTGCTATATACCACTGGTGCCATTATCACAGTTAAACAGAAGTAAGGAAACAAGAAAGTCACAGAAGGGACCCAGATTACACAGAGCTTATATACCAGGATACTTCTTGAGAAAAATACTAACACTGGAAAAGTTTTTACATCAAGAGTCAGAAATCATCTTAGTTTGACTCAGTTCTGCCACTGGTCAATTGTATTTACCAATAATGACTAATACTTTTTGGAGTTACTAGATCAGATCAGATCAGTCGCTCAGTCGTGTCCGACTCTTTGCGACCCCATGAACTGCAGCACGCCAGGCCTCCCTATCCATCACCAGCTCTCGGAGGTCACTCAGACTCACATCCATCGAGTCAGTGATGCCATCCAGCCATCTCATCCTCTGTCGTCCCCTTCTCCTCCTGCGCCCAATCCCTCCCAGCATCAGAGTCTTCTCCAATGAGTCAACTCTTCGCATGAGGTGGCCAAAATATGGTTATTACAATATGTCAAATAATACCTTAGCTATTTAAAAATGTACTGTCTCATTTAAATTTTATAGCTATCCTACTTACTATTTTTATTCCAATTTTACAAATGAGAATTCTGGCACTCCAAAAAGGAATGTCGATTTTCCAAGGTCTCAGAAGTACTGAGTTTCAGGGCCATGATTAAATTCTACTTCTGTGTGACTCTTGTCCATAGCTTTTATCTGTAGTGTCATACTGCTAGCTGAGTGATGAGCCACAAATCACTTACTCTTTCTAGGGTCCAGTTTATTCATATCTAAAACAAAGAATTCAAACTGGATGACCTCTAAATTCCTTCCATCTGTAGCATTTTAAGATTCAAGCATTCTATGTTAAGAATATTATCTGCTCAGTAAATAGAGCTTGAAAAATCTTGACCAAACATTGCAGTAGGTATGAAACTCTTCCTTTAGATAAAAACTTTCCAACTATACCCAGAGGGGTGGTATGGGGAGGGAGGTGGGAGGGGGTTCAGGATGGGGAACACGTGTATACCCATGATGGATGCATGTTGATATATGGCAAAAAACAATACAATATTGTAAAGTAAATAAAAAAAAAAACCTAATATCTTTTAAGTATAAAGTAACTGTGTTCTGACTTTCAAACCTCAGATTGAGTATTATCTCTCTCCCTATTTCCTATCTATTTCTGCCTCTATGCTTTTAAAAGGAAAAAAAAGGAAAACTAAAATATATCTTTTGAGGTAAGAAGAAGGGACTTGAAAATGTACAGCTTCCAATTCCACTGTAGCAGGGATTGTAAACTTAAATATCTACCGGGAAATTTCTTTTTAAAATAAATGCATGAATTGACCCAGAACTGAGAAATGCATATTCTTTTCAAGTAGACATGTGACATTTACCAAAATTTACTATTTTTTAGTCTATAAAGGGCTTCCGTGGTGGCTCAGAGGTTAAAGCGTCTGCCTGGAATGCAGGAGACCCGGGTTCGATCCCTGGGTTGGGAAGATCCCCTGGAGAGGGAAATGGCAATCCACTTCAGTACTCTTGCCCCCTGGAGAAGGAATAGGCTACCCACTCCAGTACTCTTGGGCTTCCCTGGTGGATCAGATGGTAAAGAATTCACCTGTAATGTGGGAGATCTGGATTTGATCCCTGAGTTTGGAAAGAGCCCCCTGGAGGAGGGCATGGCAATCCACTCTAGTATTCTTGCCTGGAGAATCCCCACGGACAGAGGAGACTGGCCGGCTATAGTCCATGGAGTCACAAAGAGTCAGACAAGACTGAGTGAATAGCACAGTCTATATGGCAAGTTTTATAAACTTCAATGGGTTAATATGATTTAGAGTATGTTCTTTCACTAGAATTAACTTGAAATCACTAACATATGGATAGTTAATAAATTCCCCAAATTTGGAAAGTACAGAAAACTCATTTTAATAACCTGAGGATCCAACCCAAGGAAGGAATCACAATTAGCAGACAGTATTAAGTGGATAGTAAAAATGTAGCGTATCAAATTGTGTTGGACACAGGTAAAATCATGCCTAGGTGAATATATACGATTCAAGTATCTATCTCAAGAAACTGGAAAAAAGCAGAAAATTAAATACTGAAAATTAAACCACTATAATGAAATAGAAAAATAAATATTCAATGGGGAGGATTCATAAAACTAAAAGTTGGTTCTTTGAAAAGACTAATAAAATTATATTATAGTCTGGGAAACCTGTTCAAGAAAATAAGAAAGCATAGGTTACCAAAATCATGGATAAAAAAGTAGATAATAGCACAAATTCTATAGATACTAGAAAGAGAATAAAAGGACATTTGGATAACTTTAAGGCAATACATTTGCAAATGTAAATGAAAGGAATAAAAATTTTAAATAACACAATTTGCCAAAACATTCACAATTATTAATAGAAACAGAAAATCTAAATAATCCTAAATATGTTTAAGAAACTGACTTAATAATTTAAAACCATCACACAAAGAAAAGTCCAGGCCCAGATGACTTCATCTGTGACTTTGCCCAAATATTTAAGGCATAAAAATAAATCAGAGTTATAAAAACTCTTCCAAAAAGCAAAAAATTAAAGAACACTTTCCAGTTTATTTCATGAGCTAGCATAATCCTGAAAGCAAAATCTGACAGACATCAGAAGAAAAAAAAATATGGAATAATATCTCTAAGCATATAGAAGCAAAAACCCAAACTGTTAGCATATAAAATCCACCCGCATATGTACAGGTAATGTTGCTGAAACTCAGCCTCTCTTCACTGATGCTGGGTAGATAGAGTTTTGGGTGAAGTACAAAAGAGTATCTTTTATTGCTTTGCCAGGCAAAGGGGACCACGGTGGGCTAATGCCCTCAAGACTGTGTAATCCACCCTCAAGTGGGTAGTGAGTTTTATAGCGTTCAGGGAGCAGGGCATGATCAGCTCATGGACACTTCTTGGATTCATTGGCATCACAGTAAAGTTTCAAGCATCATCAATTTTTCTGGCTTCAACCAGTCTAGGGTCTCTGTTGTTATGGTCAGCAGTTTTCATCTGGAGGGACTCCACTTCCTATTAAAAACAACCTAGAAATATACGTCAGGCCTTTATCTGTATCTTTCAGGGAAGTGAGAGTTTGGTAATTCTGCTGTGTGGCAGACTTACAGTCTAAATTGACACCAGTTTCCCAGCCCAACAGCTACTCTTTGTTTCTGTATCTTCAGTTTCCCAACCATTAAGTCTCGAGGCTGCATTCTACTTCAAAAGACAAGGACCTTGGACACAGTTTCAGTGATATATCATGACTAAGTGGGATTTATTCTAGGAATGAAAGGTTGAAATGAGGTTTGAAAATTGTACTAATGTATTAATTGTGTTAGCTTACTAAAAAGAAAAACCATGAGATCATCTCAACAAATACATAAAAATCAGTTGTTACAGTCAACATCTGTTTAGATAAAAATGCTCATCAGACAAATCTATTAGTATATACAGATGTGCTCACTCAGTTGTGTCTGACTCTTTGTGACCTCATGGACTGTAACCCACCAAACTCCTCTGTCCATGGGATTTTCCAGACAAGAATATTGGAGTGGGTTGCCACTTTCTCCTCCAGAGGATCTTCCTGACCCAGGGATTGAACCTACATCCCTTGTATCTCCTGCACTGGCAGGTGGATTCTTTACCACGGAGCCAGCTAGGAAGCCCATTTATACAGAAAGCAACTGTTTTTCTATGTATAAGCAACAAAATATTAGAAAATGAACTTTTAAAATACAAAAAATTTAAATACCAAGGAAAAGACTCCGACAAAAGATTTGCCAAGTCTGTTGAAGAAAAATAAAGCTTGTTGATGAGAGAAATTAAAGAAAATTATTTTAAAAAGGAGGGTTGTATCATATTCATGGACTATAATAGTCATTAATGCAATATGTCAAATTTCCCCAAAACTGACTTACAAATTCAATGTAATCCCACATGATATCTCTGTAGTTATTTTTCTACACCTTGAAAAGCTAACTGGGGCTTTTCTGGTGGCTCACTTGTAAAGAATTCGTCTACCAATGCAGGGGACATAGGTTCGATCCCTGGTCCTGGAAGATCCCACCTGCCGTGGGACCACTAAGCCCGTGCACCACAACTACTGAGCCAGCACTTTGGAGCCTGTGAGCGGTGACCGGTGACTGCCGAGCCCACGCACCACAACTGCTAAAGCCTGCACAACTAGAACCCGTGCTCTGCAACAAGAGAGACCACGGCAATGGGAAGCCTACACACCACAACTAGAAAGTAGCCCCTGCTTCCCACCATTGGAGAAGGCATGCACGCAGCAGCAAAGACCCAGCGAGGCCTTAAAATTAAATAAATCTTAAAGAGAAAAACTAACTCTAAAATTTATATGGAAATGCAAAAGAACAAGAATTATCAAGACCAGAGGTCAGTAAATATTTTTGGTAAAGGGACAGATAGCAATTATGTTAGGGTTTGTGGCCCAGGCTATCCTTATTGCAACCTCCCAATCCTGCCATTGCAGTCAGAAAGCAGCCATAAACAATATGAAATTGACAAAGAATAGTTGCTTTCCAGTAATGCTTTATTTACCAAAACAGTTGTTGGTTCTACTGGTCATAGTTTACCAACTCCTGACCAGGATAATATTGAAAAAGAAGGGAAAAGTTGCAGGATTTAAACTGCAGGGTATCAAGACAAAATTACAGTATGGAGACAGTTTGGTAATGACTCAAAATAGATTAATGAAATAAGAGTCCACAAACAAACCCACACATAAATGGACACCTGATCTATAACAAAGATAGCATTGCTAAGCCCATAGACAGCCTTTTTTCCCTTAAGTAATCCAATCCAAATGCATAAAATGTTTTAAAATGTTGGCTCCAAATCTAAGTGGCCTATTAATTTGTACATGGAATGAAAAGCCTCCAGCGGCCATGACTAAAGATGTGGTTTCTGTGGTTAGCTTACAGTAGATAGTAAAGCCCGAAAATCATTAGCCATGATTCCCCAAGGTAATAATCAGTAGAGCTCTTGTGAACATCCATATCACAGTTGTGGTTAAACAGCAGAAACGTTTTATGATGAGTAATGACTTTTCATGTGTGTGTGAAATCAAAGACTTGCCTGCCTTATGTGTTCAAATTATTTGTGCTTTGCCTGGCATATAGATGGCATATTTGTTCGGATATTTGTTCATCTATTTCAGCAGTCTAAATTAAAAATTACCTAAACAAAATATAACATTTCTTCCATATAAGGATCTGTGCTGGGACAAGCTCCAAGGGTTGAGTGACCCTCCATGGGCTTCCAGATTCCCAGGGTTCTCTTGTCTGGTTCTGTCTCTAGGATTCATGGCTCAAACGTGATACATCTGGGATTCTTACTCAAATGCCATTAGATTCATTGGGTTTGGGAATGGGATCTGAGTGCAACATTTCTAATAATCTCTCCAGTGATGCCAGCATGACAACTTAGAGACCACACTTAGAGGTATTACAGGCCATACAACAAAATTACATATCTGAATTGATTCCACTTAGAAATTATATTAGTTATGGTGGCAGCTATAACAACCACAAACTGTGGCTTAAAACAACAGAGATGTATTCTATCATAGTTCTAGAGGTCAGAATTCCAGAATCAGCATCACTGAGTTGGAATCAGGATGTCAGCCGGACTATGCTCCTTCCATCCAGAGGTTCTAAAAGAGAATCCACTCCTTGCCTTTGCCAGCTTTTGCCAGCTTTTGCCATATTCTGTGGCACCAAAGGAACCAGCTCTGCTGACACCTTGATTTAGACTTATTTCAGACTTTTGACTTTCAGAACAATAAGAGAATAAATTTGCACGGCCTTAAGCCATTGAGTTTATGGTAATTTGTTATAGCAGCAAAAGGAGGCTGATGCACCAGTAAACCCACACTGCATAATTGGGATTTTAGGTATTGTGAACAATGCTGTTAAATATGTCTTTGAAATCCTGATCTCAATCTTTAAGGTATATACCAAGAATTGAAATTGCTGAGTCATGCAGTTCTATTTTTTATTTCTTGAGAAACCACCACACTATTTTCTATACCTGCACCATTTTATATTCTCACCAACAGTACACAAGGGTTTCAGTTTCCCCATATCCTTGCCAGTACTTCTTATTTTCTTTTTTCCCTTTTCTTCTGTTTAGGATAATAGTTATCCTAATAGGCGTGAGTTGGCATCTCATAGTTTTGATTTGCATTTCTCTAATGATTAATGATGTTGAGCATCTTCTCATGAACATGGTGGTCATTTGTGTATCTTTGGAGAAATGTGTGTTCAACACCCGCCTTTTATTTTTAAATTAGCAAACATCATTTTTTTTAGTGCAGTTGTAGGTTCAGAGAAAGTTTGAGTGGAAGGTGTAGGAATTCCTACACATGTACAGCCTCCATTACCAACTTCCCTCATCAGAGTGGCACATGTGTTGCAGCTGATGAACCTACATCAAGTCATCATACAAAGTTCATAGTTTACATTAGAACTCACTCTCGGTATTATACTTTCTATGGGTTTGACAAATGTATCAATATTATGACATGTATGTAGTATTATACTATCATACAAAATAGTTTCAATGCCTAAAAAAAAAAACCTTGCTCTGCTTATTTATCTCTCCCTCCCTCTAGCTTCTGGCCAGCACTAATCTTATCGTCCCCATGCTGCTGCTGCTGCCAAGTCCCTATATGACATTCTGAAAAAGGTAAAACTATCGTCCCCATAGTTTTACCTTTTTCAGAATGTCATATAGTTGGAATCATACAGTATGTAACCTTTACAGATTGACTTCTTTTACTTAATAATATGCATTTAAGTTGTCTTCATGTCTTTTCATGGTTAGATAGCTCATTTCTTTTTAGTGCTAAATACTATTTTTTTGTTTGGATGAACCAAAGTTTATTTATTGATCCACCTACTGAAGATCATCTTGATTGCTTTCAGTTTTTGCAGTTGTAAATACAGTTTCTATAAATAGGTGTATCCAGGGTTTTTTATGAATTTAAGTTTTCAAATCACTTGAATAAATATGAAGGAGCATGACTGTTAAATTATATAGTGAAAGTATGTTTAGATTTGTGGGAAAAGACCACACTGTCTTCCAAAGTGACTATAACATTTTGCACTTCCATCAGCAAAAATGAGAGCTCCTATTGTTCCACATCCTCATCAGAATTTGGTATTTTCAGTGTTCTGGGTTTTTTCCATATTAATATGTGTATATGGGTATCTCATTATTGTTTTAATTTACAATTCCCTATGGCATATGAGGTTGAACATCTTTTCATATGCTTACTTAAATAAACACTAAGAATATATATATATATATATATGTTTGCTTACTTTTTAATTGGGTTGTTCATTTCCTTACTACTGAGTTTTAAGGGGTTTTCATATATTTTAAATATCAATTCTTTTTCAGATTTATCATTTGCAAATGTTTTTTCTCAGACTGTGCCTTGTCTTCTAATTCTCTTGACATTGCCTTTTGCAAAGCAGAGTTTTTTAACTTAGTGAAATCCAGCTTATTATTTTTTTATGGATTGTGTCTTTGATGTTTTAATAGACTGGCATTATCATACCCAAGTTCATCTAGGTTTTCTTCTGTGTTATCTTCTGGGAGTTTTTATAGCTTTACATTTCATATTTAGGTCTGTTATCCATTTAAGTCAATTTTTGTGAAAACTGCGAGATCTGTGTCTATATTCTTTTTTTTTTTTTTCTGGCATATGGATGTCCAGTTGTTCCAGCACCATTTATCGAAAAGACTACCTTGCTCTGTACAATTGCCTTTGTTCTTGTTATTTTATCAAAGATTTGTTATTATTGTTCAGTTGCTCAGTGGAGTCCTTTGCAACCCCATGGACTGCTGCACGCCAGGCTTCCCTGTCCTTGACTATTTCCTGGAGTTTGCTCAAACTCACGTCCATTGAGTTGGTGAAAGAAAAGAAAATGAAAGTCACTCAGTCATGTCTGATTGTTTGTGAACCCATGGACTATACAGTCCATGAAATTCTCTAGGCCAGAATACTGGAGTGGGTAGCCTATCCCTTCTCAAGAGGATCTTCCCAACCCAGGAATTGAACCAGGGTCTCCTGCATTGCGGGTGGATTCTTTACCCACTGAGCTATCAGGGAAACTCATTGAGTCAGTAATGCCATCCAACCGTCTCCTCCTCTGTTGTCCCCTTCTCCTTCTGCCTTCAATCTTTCCCAGCATCAGTGTCTTTTCTAATGAGTCGGCTCTTTGCGTCAGGTGGCCAAAGTATTGGAGCTTCAGCTTCAGCATCAGTTCTTCCAATGAATATTTAGGATTGATTTCCTTTAGAACTGACTAATCAAAGATTAGTTGATTATATTTATGTGGGTCTATTTCTGAGCTCTCTCTTTTCCTCTGGGCTCTCTTGTCTATTCTTTCTCAATACCACAGTCTCTTGATTACTGTAGCTTTATAGTGGGTCATGAAGTTGGGTAGTGGCAGTTGTCTGACTTCATTCTTCCCCTTCAATATTGAGTTGGCTATTCTGGGTCTTTTGTCTCTTCACATAAACTTTAGAATTAATTTGTCAATCACCACAAAATAAATTGCTATTTTGCTTGGGATTGCATTGAATCTATGCTAAGTCATTTCAGTCGTGTCCGACTCTGGGCGACCCCATAGACGGCAGCCCACCAGGCTCCCCATCCCTGGGACTCTCCAGGCAAGAACACTGGAGTGGGTTGCCATTTCCTTCTCCAGTGCATGAAAGTGAAAAGTGAAAGGGAAGTTGCTCAGTCATGTCTGACCCTCAGCAACCCCATGGACTGCAGCCTTCCAGGCTCCTCCATCCATGGGATTTTCCAGGCAAGAGTACTGGAGTGGGGTGCCATTGCCTTCTCTGCATTGAATCTATAGATCAAATTAGAAAGAACTGACATCTTGATAATACCAGATCTTCTTAAACATGAGCATGGTGTATCTCTCTATTTTTTTAAATAAACAAAATATTATCAGAGTTTTATAGTTTTCCTTCTATAGACCTTTTTCATATTTTACTAGATTTATACCTTAGTATTTCATTTTTAGGTGCTAATGTACATGGTACTGTGTTTTCAATTTAAAATTACACTTGTTTACTTTTTGTATACTCTCTAGTCTTTCCCGTTCTATTATTTGTATATAGGAAAGTCATTGACTTATGTATATTCACTTTTCATCCTGTAACCTTGCTATTTTCACTTGATAGTTCTATGAGTATTTTTGTTGATACTTTTGGATTTTTCTACATGAACTATGACATAATCTCTACACAAAGACAACTTTACTTCTTTCTATCCAATCTCTTTAGTTTTTATTACCTTTTATTGTCTATTACGTTAGCTAACACTTCCAGTACAGTGTTGAGAGGGGACATCTATGCCTTGTTCCTGATCTTAGCTTCATGGTTCTTAACATTAAATAAGATATTAACTGTAGTTTTTCTCTAGATATTCATTATAAAGTTAAGGAAGTTCCTCTCTATTCCTAGTTTTCTGAGAGTGTTTATAATCAGTGGGTGCTGGATTTTTTTTTCAAATATAGCTTTTGGGTTTTTTGTTTGTTTTGCATCTATTGATGGTGTAAATCACAATAAACTGTGGAAAATTCTGAGAGAGATGGGAATACAGACCACCTGATCTGCCTCTTGAGAAATCTGTATGCAGGTCAGGAAGCAACAGTTAGAACTGGACATGGAACAACAGACTGGTTCCAAATAGGAAAAGGAGTACGTCAAGGCTGCATATTGTCACCATGTTTGTTTAACTTATATGCAGAGTACATCATGAGAAATGCTGGACTGGAAGAAACACAAGCTGGAATCAAGATTGCTGGGAGAAATATCAATAACCTCAGATATGCAGATGATACCACCCTTATGGCAGAAAGTGAAGAGGAACTAAAAAGCCTCTTGATGAAAGTGAAAGTGGAGAGTGAAAAAGTTGACTTAAAGCTCAACATTCAGAAAACGAAGATCATGGCATCTGGTCCCGTCACTACATGGGAAATAGATGGAGAAACAGTGGAAACAGTGTCAGACTTTATTTTTCTGGGCTCCAAAATCACTGCAGATGGTGACTGCAGCCATGAAATTAAAAGACGCTTACTCCTTGGAAGGAAAGTTATGACCAACCTAGATAGCATATTCAAAAGCAGAGACATTACTTTGCCAACAAAGGTTCGCCTAGTCAAGGCTATGGTCTTTCCTGTGGTCATGTATGAATGTGAGAGCTGGACTGTGAAGAAGGCTGAGCGCCGAAGAATTGATGCTTTTGAACTGTGGTGTTGGAGAAGACTCTTGAGAGTCCCTTGGAGTGCAAGGAGATCCAACCGGTCCATTCTGAAGGAGATCAGCCCTGGGATTTCTTTGGAAGGGATGATGCTAAAGCTGAAACTCCAGTATTTTGGCCACCTCATGCGAAGAGTTAACTCATTGGAGAAGACTCTGATGCTGGGAGGGATTGAGGGCAGGAGGAGAAGGGGACGACAGAGGATGAGATGGCTGGATGGCATCACTGACTCAATGGATGTGAGTCTGAGTGACCTCCGAGAGCTGGTGATGGATAGGGAGGCCTGGCGTGCTGCAGTTCATGGGGTCGCAAGGAGTCGGACACGACTGAGTGACTGATCTGATCTGATCTGATGGGATCATGTGATTTTTTACTCATTGTTGTTTGGTCACCAGGTCATGTCCAACTCTTTTGTGATCCCATATACCATGTATCCTGCCAGGCTCCTCTGTGCGTGGGATTTCCCAGGCAAGAATACTGGAGTGGGTTGGCATTTCCTACTCCAGGGAATCTTCCTGACCGAGGGACCAAACCTACATCTTGGCAGGCGGGTTCTTTTCCACTGAGCCCTCAGGGAAGCCCAGTGATTTTTACTAAATAGCTTATTCATGTGATGGATTATGCTAATTGATTTTGGAATATTGATCTAGTCTTGTGTAACAGGGATAAATCCTCCCCGGTTGTGATATATAATTCTTTTTACACATTGTTGCATTTGATTTGCTAGTATTTCTGTTCTTATAATATTTTCATCTGATTTTGGTATTAGGATAGTGTCCTCACAGAATGAGTTAGGATGTGTTTCTCTGCCTCTATCTTCTGAAAGAGTGCATAGAGAACTGGGCAGTATATCTTCCTAATACCTGTATGGAATTCATCAGTGAAGCCATCTGGAGGTGCTGCTTTCTGGTTTGGAGGGTTACTAATTACTGATTTGACTTCTTTAATAGATATAGTCCTAATCAAATTGTCTGTTTATTCTTGTACATATTTTGGCAGATATGCCTTTACCATCCTTTTAATGTCCATGGGATCTGTAATGAGGTCTTCTTCATTCCTGATGTTAGTAATTTATCTCTTCTCTTTTTTTCTTAGCCTGGCTATAGCTGTATCAATTATATTGATCCTGTCAAAGAACTAACTTTTCTTTGGCATGTAAGCTCCTTACATGCCAAATCAGAAATGAAAAGTCTAACCTTTGCCCATTTTTAAATCAGGTTATTTGGTTTTTCATTGTTGAGTTGAAGGAGTTCTTTATATATTCTAGTTATTAACCCCTTATCATATGTAAGATTTAAAATTTTTTTCTCATTCTATAGGTTGCTTGTTTACTCTATAGACTGTATCTTTTGATGCAGTGAAGTTTTTAATTTTTATGTGGTCCAATTTGTCTATTTTCTTTTGGTATCAAATCCATGAAATCTTATAAAAGTCAGTGTCATGAGGTCATCCCTCTGTTTTCTTCTAAAAGTTTTCTGGTTTTACCTCTTATGTTTAGATTTATGATCCATTTTGAGTTAATATTTTTATGTGGTGTAAGGTTAAGTACACCACTCTTTTGCATGTAAATATTCAATTTTCCCAACACTGTATGCTGGAAAAGAATGTCTTTTCCCTATTGAATGGCCTTAGCATCCTTGTTGAAAATCAATTGACAATATATATAGAGGTTTATTTCTGGGCTGTCCATTCTATTTTATTGTTCTATATGTCCACCTTTATGCTAGTTGATGCTTTTTTATTGGCTTGCTGGTGGAGATATCAGGTTTTTTTAAAAAAAATAGACTTTATATTTTAGAGCAGTATAGGTTCACAGGAAAATTGAATGGAAGGTACAGAGATTTCCCATACAGTACCTCCCATATATAATACTAACATGGTGAAGTACAAGGAGCAAGAACAGAGACTGACTATTTGGAGACCTGAGTTTTCTAATCCCCATTCTGTCACTTTTCATTTCTATAAGATATCTGTGAGTTTCAGCTCTCTCATTGGTGAACCTACTTCCCAGAGTCATGGAAGGACACAAAGGGAATAACACATTCCAAAATGTTCACAGTTTCTCAAAGGAGCCATGTTTTCTCTCTGCTCAGCCTTTGTAAATGTTGCTTCTTCACCTGGCTAAATCCATCTCCTTCTTTTTGTCTCAGCATCACTTCCTCCAGAATGTTTTCTGTGACTCTCTCAGACTAAGTTAATTAACCCTACCATGCACTTGCTCAGAATTTCATGTTGGAATTGCATTATTCACACTCAGTTCAGTTCAGTTCAGTCATTCAGTCATGTCCCACTCTTTGCAACTCCTTGGACTTCAGCACACCAGGCTTCCCTGTCCATCACCAACTCCCAGAGATTGCTCAAATTCATCTATAGAATTGCTGATGCCATCCAACCATCTCATCCTCTGTCATCCCCCTTCTCCTTCTGCTTTCAATCATCCCCAGCATCAGAGTCTTTTCCAATGAGTCAGTTCTTCACATCAGGTAGCCAAAGTACTGGAGCTTTAGCTTCAGCATCAGTCCTTCCAATGAGTATTCAGGATTGGTTTCCTTTAGGATTGACTGATTTGATCTTCTTAATTATTTACTGCTCTGTCTCCTTCCCTAGATCAGAAATTCCATGACGCAAGAGCTGATGTTCAATTACTCTTCAATCCTGAGTTCATGCCATAGGGTGCATACTTAATAAATACTTATAAAGAGGTTTACTAAGGCACCATACAAAAGTATGTCACATTAACAGAAGTACAATGGTACCTTCTCTGCATTGTCCTGGTGACTCATTGGCCATTGTTTTATAATAAATCACTGGTACAGATTACTTGGAAGAATGGCCATATAGCTATGCCCATGTAAAAATCACTTCCATGACAAATTAATCTTTCTATTTCAAATACTTTCCCCTTGTCTTTTGATTTGGGTACTTCAATTACTCTCTGACCATATTTTAATTTCTATGATATGTGCCTTGGGATTGGGAAGTGCCCCTGCCTTCCATTCTACCTCAGCTCCCCTGTTTTTGTTCCCTAAAAAGAACTTCAAGCATATGTCACAGTCATTATTTTAAATAAAGTCGTTCCATGTTGGTGAAATTCTGTGCAGTCATTTATACTGCGTGGAACTTTTGCCTGGTGATGCTAAGTATAGGCTCTGCTAGTCCTGACATCACTTTTTACTCCATTTCTTCTGTTGGAGGTGAGGCACTCTCTGTGTTCTAAAAAACTGCTGTTTGTCCTTCTTGATGATACAACAGGGAAAGTTGAACACATCAGTAACTGAATGGCTTTAAATAGAGATAGATCTTGATCCTGAGAATGCCATGAATGTGACCCAGGAAACTGACATTGATTGGGCCCAGGTCATGCATTTATAGGCATAAAGACTTAGGCCTGGAGGTATTTTCATTATATACTTATACTATAAATATGTATTTCATTATATATTTCATTCAAAATATATACATAATTTCATATGATAAAAATATATAATTCACTCAACTGTAGTCTACCCAGTAGAGAACAACATTAGAAATATGAAATTAATAAATTCAGAAAAAGTTGTTGGCAGAACTTTTTATGAGACACAGAAGAGCTCTTCAAGGGCTTTTCACCCTACTCATTGTTATCTTTGTCCTTCCATATACATTATCTTTTTGCTTTGATTGTTTTTAAGGTTTTTCTCTTTGTCATTTGTTTTAAGCAGTTTGATTATGATGTACCTTCATATGGTTTTTTTATGTGTCTTGTGCTTGGGATTCAGTGGGCTTCTTGGAACTGTGGCTTTATAGTTTTTATTAAATTTGGAATTTGTCGTCAATCTCTTTCATTTGTATCCCTCTTCTCTTCTTGTCCTTTAGAGACACAAATAAAATGGGACTGGTGCTGCAGTTCACTGATGCTCTGTTTATATATTTTAGTCTCTTTTCTCTCTATTTCATTTTGGACAGTTTCTATTTGTATGCATTCAAGTCCCTTAACTTTATGCACTATCTAATCCATTGCTAATCCCAACAAGTATATGTTTCATGTCAGACATAGTATCATTTTTAATCACTGGAAGTTTGATATGAGACTTTTTTGTATGTTTTGATGGAATGTCAGACATTGTGAATTGTATCTTGTTGGGTTCTGGATATTTTGTATTCCTATAAATCTCTTGAACTTTTTGTAGGATGTGGTTAAGTCACTTGGAGATATTTTGGTCCTTTCATGTCTCAGTTTTAAGTGCTGTTTCGGGGAAGTGGGTGGGAATTGGCCTGCTGCTGCTGCTGCTAAGTCACTTCAGTCATGTCCAACTCTGTGCGACCCCATAGACGGCAGCTCACCAGGCTCCTCTGTCCCTGGGATTCTCCAGGCAAGAACACTGGAGTGGGTTGCCATTTCCTTCTCCAATGCATGAAAGTGAAAAGTGAAAGTGAAGTTGCTCAGTCGTGCCCGACTCTTAGTGACCCCATGGACTGCAGCCTACCAGGCTCCTCCATCCATGGGATTTTCCAGGCAAGAGTGCTGGAGTGAGGAGCCATTGGAATCAGCCTAGGATTAATTTTTTTCCCACTACTGAATCAAAGCTCTTCCAATTATTCTATCCAGTGCCCGAAATTATGAGGCTTTCCTTTCTGGTTTCTCATGACAGGCACTATTCCTTCACTTGTATGAACTACATGTAGTATATCTTCTAATTTTTTTATTGGCCTTTTCTTGGCAGTTTCCTGACACATATGCATCTTAAGACTCAAGAAAGAGTTCCTAAAGATCTCCTGGGCTTTCTCTCTGCACAGCTCTCTTCTCTTTGGTACTATGTCCTGCAAGCAGTTAGCTGTCTTGACTTCCCTGAACTTCCAGCTTTGTATCTCCATCTTGAGGAGACCAGCAAGTTCCATCTGAGATACAGCCCTCTCCATGCATTGTAGCCTGGAAACCCTTCCGCATTCTAGTCTGGGTCAGTCATAGGGCTCACCTTATTTGTTTCCTACCTTCATTGCTTGATGTTCAAAACTTTGTTGTCTTATATACTTTTCTTTTGTTTTGTGTCTTCTTGTTTGTTTTAGCTGTTTCAGGCGGGAATGAAAACCCGGATCTTATTACTCCTCTGGCTCCTGAAGAATATATTACTGGTCTGTCAGAGTCTTTTTATATATAAGACACATGGTCACACACTGGGCACAGACTATCAACTAGGTTTAAAAAAAAAACAAAAACTGATAGATACGTTCCCTTCATTTCCTAGGAAAGTCATATAAGAAAAACAATGCCTGCTGCTGCTACTGCTAAGTTGCTTCAGTCGTGTCCAACTCTGTGCGACCCCATAGACGGCAGCCCACCAGGCTCCTCCATCCCTGGGATTCTTCAGGCAAGAATACTGGAGTGGGTTGCCATTTCCTTCTCCAATGCATGAAAGTGAAAAGTGAAAGGGAAGTTGCTCAGTCGTGTCCGACCCTCAGCGACCCCATGGACTGCAGCCTTCCAGGCTCCTCCATCCATGGGATTTTCCAGGCAAGAATACTGGAGTGGGGTGCCATTGCCTTCTCCAAACAATGCTACCCATTCTCTATCCTATCAGCATTTAAGCCCACCCTGGCTTGATGCTGACTTGTTTGCTTGTGACACATCAAAGTAAATTTTAGCCCTGAGACATGGGCAAAACCAATTTTTCTGAGCTTTGGTAATATTTTTCCTTCGCATTCCCCTGAATTTTCTAGGTCCTATTTTGCTGCTACACAGAAAAGATCTCTGTAGGTGAGCACAGAATAAGGAATCTTGGTCTTTTGCTGTGCTAAGACATAGAAGCAAACATACACCTAAACATACTGTATTGGAGCAGATGCCTATAGGAAATGTGAAATAGCTTGCTCTGCCTCATCCCCTCCCAAGCCATATAAAGCCACAGGTTAAAAAGCAATTTAAATTTGGGGGAACTAAGATGTTTGGCAACTTTTAGGTTTAGTCATTTCTAATTTGTGCTTTAAAATTTTTCTTTTAATTTAAATGAATATGTCCTAGAGATATGTCCAAACCATTCTGGGTTTTCTTTCCTCCCTTTCCTCAGCCTGCACCCCTAGTACATTTCCTAGTTGAACATATGCTTAGATCCCTCAAGCATAGTGATAATTTCTCCTGACCAGCAGAGCCAGTCATTATTTATAATATTTTGCTCTCTCTCCTTCTCACTCTCCTAGTGGGAACATTGAAGTGGCTGCTGGCTGGGAAATTAGCCCGGGGAGCTCCTTCTGTTGGTCTCTTTCCTCATTACACTAGTAAAAAATTTAGCTATGACAGTCTCTACCCCTACACATGTGTGTGTCTATGTGTGTGTGTCTATGTGTATATACAGTCTTCATCCAGGTAGGATGGAAGCACACTGCAGGGGCTAATAGTGAGTAATTTAACTGTGACTTTCTCACACATTTTACTCTCTTTCTTTCTCTGGAGTAGCTGCAGAAGTACAGTGTGCTCATGTATTGTTGCTTCATATTAGAAGCTGAGATTATGGGTTTATGTGTCATCTCGCTGTTTCTGCTGGGTTGTTCTCTGACTGGATGCGATATCATTTCATCCATTGTCAGGGGGCTGCCCCAGTTACCTGGGATGCTCAAGAGAGGCAACACTTACTTGCCACGTGATAGCAAAGGCTTCTGTTTATTTCTGTGGCTGCTCCTCCTGCAACCCTCTGCGGGATCCCTGACTATCCAAGCTGACGGGAAAGTGGAAAACCACACAACCTCACTGAGGCTTGAAGGATTTTTGCTTATGGGTATTTTTAAGGAAGTACCAGGCAACAATGAATTACAATTTGCAAGAACTTCTTTTCATTTTTTTGTGTGTCCTTGTTGTTTTAAGTCTCTTTTGGGTCACACAGTTCTGCGGTCCAGGAGCTTTTAACTAATAGTCTTGTTAGTACTATCCAGCTTAGCTCAGGAAAGGTGACTACTAGTCACTGGAATGGACAGAAAGCAGAGGCCATGGATCATACCTCCTCTGGAATTCAGCAGCACTTAGCTTGGTATTGAACTCTGTGAAAGTAGTTACTGATTGATTGATCTAAGACAAATTGCCTATTTTCTTAGTTTAGAGTTTTTGATCCAGGCAATTTTGTCTTAGATCAATCATGAGCCTTTCTCTTTTGTACTGGTATGCCTGCTTGCCAAGTTAAAAAATTTTAGGTGGGATGATGGAAAAATTGTTAATACAAAAGGGTCTATTCATTCTAGAAATACTACAGTCTCATGATTGGTTTCAGTTTCAATTAAAAAGTATCCAATGTTGGGAGAGAAAAGAGAAGATAATGATGGGAGAAATATAGAAAAGTGATGTTTTAATGGTTTTTTTTTTTTTTTTTTGGTCTTGTATTTTGGAGAAAACTATCCTCTATTTACCATTAGATCTGAAGAGGCACAAACTGGATTTTGGAAGAGCCGTTGTCTATAGTGACCAAAGCATAGGAATGTGGGATTCATTCAACTTTGGGGAATAAAAGCACATTACATATTCCATTGTATCTTCCTATTTAAATGACTATCTGACTAGTTAGGTTTCTAAGATTTTCAATTTGTTTTAATAAGACTCTCTATAATTAGGTCCAAGTGGTTTTGCTACAGTAACCAGTAGAGAAGCTACAGTTATTTTATATTTGTATCTCATTAGTGAGCCTTCAGATTAACATCACCAATTCATTTATGGGGAGATGTCACTTTGGGCAGGAAAATTCTTATTTTCAGCTCCTCAGGCAAAGCATGTATAACCCTTAACTTAACCTAAAGCAGTGTCTTCCATTGGAGGAATGTGTGAATACCAGTCCTGTCTTCAGCTGGCCCTCTGCCAACAAGTGAGAAGTAAACCTTTGACTAGTTCCAGGGCACGTGATAGGACATCTCAAGGAGTAGGGAATGTGCAGCTGATCAAATGAGCATGTTCTGCCTGTATCTCCCACATTCCAGCTACTCTGGGGGAAGTCATGTCACCCCATGATGTGTGATGCTGCTTCAAATTATTTGCAAGAAATAATCTAAATGTCAGATTGTGGGTATCATGGGGCACTACACAAGTTGAGACAAACCAGAGTGTGAGGAAACTCAGAGTGAAGTTGGTTTTGAAGGTTATGCAAAAAGAAACCCTAGTTCATCAGACACCCAGGAAATACAAAAAGCACAGAGAAACTTTGTCTCAATTATTTCACAATCCAATCCATAAAGAGATGAATTACTCTAGGTGTTTATATGTTTCTTCAAAACAATTCAGTATATTAATTCAGTAAACAGTTACTGAGCATCTCCTGTATGTCAGACACTGTTCTAGACGTTAGGGATGGAGCAGCAAACAGAACTGAGCTCCTGATCCAAGGGAGCCCATCTTCTCAAGGGGAACAACAGGACACAAACCAAAGACTGTAACTCCTCATGGGTGGTAATAGGTGTGATGGAGAGAATTAAGAGGGGTAGGGAGGCAGGTACTATTTTATACAGAAAGTCAGGGGAGATTTCTGAAAATGTAACATTAAAAAGCATGAGTTTATTATTATTATTTTTTTTGAGTCCCCATTCCCATTCCTTCCTGACCATGACAACCCTTTTCTGAATCATCACACTGTCTTTGCGGACACAATTAGAACTGTGACAATTTGGACATTTCTGTCAAATTTGTAATTGACTACATGACCAAAGAGTAGTTCAGCCAAATACTCGTGAATCAAACTGAAAGTTAAAAAAGGTCCTCTCCTCTCCATTTTTCTTTGCAGGCAATAAAGCACAAGCTATAGTTTAGTTAAATGAACCAGGAACCAAAAAAGAAAAGAAAGTCTAGTGTGTTGAAGGGATATCACGGGCAGTAAATTTTAGTGGCATAAGAGACGCAGATTCAATCCCTGGGTCAGAAAGATCCCCTGGAGGAGAGCACAGAAACCCATTCCAGTATTCCTGCATGGAGAATCCCATGGACAGAGGAGTCTGGAGGGCTATAGTCCATGGGGTCGCAAAGAGTCGGACATGACTAAAGTGACTTAGCATGCACGCACACAAATTTTAGTGAAAGAAGATCCCTAGGGAGAGCACAGGAGCTGGCTTAGATTTTAACCTTGGCTTCTCTGCTTACCAGCTGGGTGATTTTAAACAAACTTCACTTCACCATGTGTCAGTTTCCTCAGCTGCAGATGATAATAGTACCTCAATGGGATCTGCTAAGATTTAAATGAGATCTTTATGTAAAGCTCTTAGCATGATTCCTAGGACATAATATACCCTCAAAGTTTAAAATGACCATCATCATCATTGTTGGTAGCACTATCATTTACTGGCACAGCTATCTTCCTGCATTGCCAAACACTCTTTGAGTATGTGAATTTTGGGCCAGTATTACTCCTTCTTATCTCTGCTTGCTATTCTTTGGAACTGTGCATTCAGATGGGTATATCCTTCCTTTTCTCCTTTGCTTTCACTTCTCTTCTTTTCTCAGCTCTTTGTAAGGCCTCCTCAGACAACCAGTTTGCCTTTTTGCATTTTTTTCTTGGGGATACTTATGATCACAGACTTCCCTGGTGGAGCGTCTGTCTACAATGCACGAGACCCGGGTTCGATCCCTGGGTCAAGAAGATCTGCTGGAGAAGGAAATGGCAATCCACTCCAGTACTATTGCCTGGAAAATCCCATGGACAGAGGAGCCGGGTAGGCTACAGTCCATGGGGTCGCAAAGAGTCAAACATGACTGAGCGACTTCACTTTCACTTACTTATGATCACTGCCTCCTGTACAATGTTATGAACCTCTGTCCATAGTTCTTCAGGCACTCTACTAGATCTAATTCCATGAATCTATTTGTCACTTCCACTGTATAATCATAAGGGATTTGATTTAGGTCATACCTGAGTGGCCTAGTGGTTTTCCCCACTTTCTTCAATTTAAGTCTAAATTTTGCAATAAGGAGTACATGATCTGAGCCACAGTCAGTTCCCAGTCTTGTTTTTGCTGATTGTATAGAGTTTTTCCATCTTCGGCTGCAATTAATCAATCTGATTTCGGTATTGACCATCTGTTGATGTCCATGTGACGTCATCTCTTGTGTTGTTGGAAGAGGGTGTTTGCTATGACCAGTGCATTCTCTTGGCAAAACTCTGCTAGCCTTTGCCCTGCATCATTTTGTACTTCAAGACCAGACTTTCCTGTTACTCCAGGTATCTCTTGACTTCCTACTTTTGCACTCAAGTTCCCTATGATGAAAAGGACATCTTTGGTGTTCTTGTGGGTCTTCATAGAACTGGTCAACTTCAGCTTTTTTTGCATTAGTGGCTGGGGCATAGACTTGGATTACTGTGATATTGAATGGTTTGCCTTGGGAATGAACTGAGATCATTCTTTTGTTTTTGAGATTGCATCCAAGTACTGCATTTCGGACTCTTCTGTGGACTATGAGGTATACTCCATTTCTTCAAAGGGATTCTTGCACACAGTAGTAGATATAATGGTCATCTTAATTAAATTCACCCATTCTGGTCCACTTTAGTTCACTGATTCCTAAAATGTTGATATTCACTCTTGTCATCTCCTGTATGACCACTTCCAATTTGCCTTGGTTCATGGACCTAACATTCCAGGTTCCTATACAATACTGTTCTTACAGTATTGGACTTTACTTTCACCACTAGACATATCCACAACTGGGCATTGTTTCTGCTTTGGCTCAGCCTCTTCATTCCTCCTAAAGCTATTCCTCCACTCTTCTCATGTAGCATATGCAGAGAAATAGATGAAAACAATAGGCTGTGAAAGACCAGAGATCTCTTCAAGGAAGTTAGAGACACCAAGGGAACATTTAGTGCAAAGATGGGCACAATAAAGGACAGAAACGGCATGGACTTAACAGAAGCAGAAGATGTTAAAAAGAGGTGCCAAGAATATACAGAAGAAATATACAAAAATAGCTTAATGACCCAGATAACCACAATGGTGTGATCAGTCACCTAGAGTCAGACATCCTAGAATGTGAGGTCAAGTGGGCCTTAGGAAGCATCGCTACCAACAAAGCTAGTGGAAGTGACGGAATTCCAGCTGAGCTATTTCAAATCCTAACAGATGATGCTGTGAAAGTGCTGCACTCAATATGCCAGCAAATGTGGAAAACTCAGCAGTGGCCACAGGACTGGAAAAGGTCAGTTTTCATTCTAATCCCAAATAAGGGCAATGCCTAAGAATGCTCAAACTACTGCACAATTGCACTAATAAGTCTAGAGGACTAGAGCACCCGGAGTCTGTGAGGCATGCATGCATGGGCAGAGGGTACAGAGAAGCAAGGAACCAATACCCCATCACCACCATTCTCAAACCAGTGGCTCTGCTAGAAGCATTCAGCAGACTCCCATTTAATTCTCCCCACAACTCCCATATCACACACAGAAAGAAAAGAGCATTCCCAAGAGCACACAATTGGAGCTGAGTTTGAACCCAGCATTGCCTGACTCCCAGCCCACCAGCTTTCTGCTATTTCATAATCCCCTCACAATTCAGGAGACTTGGGTTTGATCCCTGGGTTGGGAGATCCCCTGGAGAAAGGAATGGCAACTCACTCCTGTATTCTTGCCTAGAAAATTCCACAGACAGAGGAGCCTGGTGGGTTACAGTCCATGGGGTCACAAAGAGTCAGAGAGGACTGAGTGACTAACACACACACACACGACAGAAAAAGTCCCTCTTTCTCCTAGTCATTTCAAAACTTTTAAAATTCATAATCTTATTTGTTTCTCAAAATATCCTTGTGAAGTTGGCAGGTAAGGCTTTATCATTTTCATTCTGCTTTCCAAGTAACTGACCCTCCCTCGGAGCAGCTGAGCAACCACCTGGAGGTTGGGGGTTTGGTGGCGGCCAGGAGGGTCACTGGGCTAAATGAGGAACTCTTGCTCCTTCAGACAAGGCTCTCCTTGGCACACAGACCTGGACATTAAGCTGAGCTGGGCATGGATTTGAGTTCCAAGAAAGCAAAAATAAAAACACACTACCCTGAATTGGGAAATCCCCACAGGGACTACGAGTTAACAGCATTCTTGTTAGCTAAAAGCCGCTGTTCATAAGTGATACACTGAATTGCAATGGCATTTCTTGTGTGCATTACACATTTATTCAGCTGAAAAGGAGGTGAGGTGGTGGATGAGCAGAGGTCAGGGAGAAGGACCAAGAGCCAAAAAGCACTGGGCCGAATGCTTTATGCCCCCACGTGAATGACTTGACCCCTTTATCCCTCTGTGTGACCTTGAACAAGTCCCTCAACTTCCTTATCCATCTCAGCTAGGAAATGTATTTGTGGTGTGTGTGTGTGCATGTGTGAGTGTGTGCATAGGGGTGTGGGGAGATGTCACCATATATCAAATGCTGTGGCTGAAGCAAGCTCCTTGGGGAAAAGGTATCGCGGTCTCCTTGCCCCCATCGGAAAGATTTTCTCGCAGTGCAGCGAAAGGTGCCACTTTTTAATAACATCATTGGAATATCAGCTTTCTGCGAGATACAGTGGGACACACTGCGGCGTGCCATCTTGTGACATGATAAAAGAAGAGGCTCCCGTGTGAGCTCCCAGGCAAAGCCCCTTCAGGAAGCAGGGCTTGGTCCTTCTGGAATCACGTGAGTGAGGTGGAGACATGAAGTTTGTCACATTGCAGAAAATACACAGACCTCTCATGGTATGAAATGCCCTCACTCTCCCTACCTTGGGGTTAGTTTTTACTCTTTCTCTTTGAATTATCCCCATGGTTGTCAGAGAGGTAAGGGCAGTCGCCTACGAGCTGCTGGAGCCAGTTGGCTCCCCTTCTAGCTCAGAGCGCTGCCACTGCGACTCAGAGAGAGAGGCATCCCCAAATGGAGGAGGGCAGGGGTTTTGTCTACTCATCCCTCTTCCCTTGGGGCAACAGCAGTATCTGATGTCTGGGTAGATGGGTGTGCACTGTTACCCGGGCACTCACACACAGTTAGGTACTGCCTGGGTGCCTGCTACTCACATGGGCCCAGGAACATGAGCTGGGAAAAGGGAGCGGGGCAGCATGGTCTCTGGGACATGTACTCCTGTGGGCAGCCTGGTATGGGGACAGGCAAAGGTTATGCGACCTGATAGAGAATACCTGGATTTCTCTTCACCCTTGACCACAAGGAGTGTTTTGGCATAGGGGGTGGCAGCTAAGTGCCACCTTACTCTCACCCTACTCTCTCCTTATTCTTGCCAGCACCTGCCTCCCCGTGAAAGGCATTCTGGTATAGAAGGATGGCTTTCCTAGTCAAGGAGGACCACTCTGACATCTGGAAGTGCTTTGCCTCCTGGAATCCCACACCCCTATCCTGTTTCTTAGACTTTATTTGTAGGAATTCTGGCCCTGCCACTATGAGATCTTAGAGGATTTGTTTAGTCTCTGAGCCTCAGTTTCCTCATTGTAAGAGAAGGATAAGGACACTTGTCCTATCCCGTTAGAGTAAAAGCATCATTTGAGATGGTGTGTGTGACAAAGTCCGAAGCAGTATGCAAATAGAAGGGATTCTTATCATGCTTTCAGTAAATGAACACTTGTAAGGGAATGGATGTTTCTATAAAGGTTCCAACCTTGGCTGAGACCTCAGGAGGCATTTCTTGGCCTGTGCGGGGCGGGAGGAGGCGGTCCCTGGGGCCATGTACAGATCTCAGCATTTCCAGAGCCCCCACTGCTCTGTCCATCAGATGGAAAGTGCCTTAAAATCCAGCTTGCAAAAGAATCTAAAGGCCATCCAGAACCAGTCCTCTTCAACGCTTCAGCCTTCTCTACAATAAGTCAAAAAACATGTATATCTTTTACTTTTCACAGAATCTGCATGGAACTCAGCAACAGGCCAGTCATGGAATGACTATGACATCTTAGTCATTCTTGAATACCCTGTAACTGGGTCTTCCACATTACAGAAATATTTATGACTATAAATCAATAAATATCTGTGGCTATGAATGAGTATGTAGATTAGGGAATAGAAATTTTAAAGCACTTTGTTTAGTTTCAAGAATTCATAGTAATATTTGGTACTGTCGTTGGATCTGGCTTCCTAGTTAGGAACAAAGGGGCTGGATTTGTCAGCTGTATTCAGATTGGAACAATTAGGTGGTAATCTGTGCATTTAACTCACAGTTTGGTTTAGGATGATCCAAATCTAGCAGCAGTCTTCACACAAAACAAATCTGACTTATTATCTGGCTCAACTCAACCAGTTTCACAGCAGGAATTCACATAGACAAATAAACACTTGGGAGAAATTCCCTTGTGAAATAACCACGTGCCTAGTCAGAACTGTCTCATAATTTAACAGCCAGTTTTTAAAATAACTGTCAAATTAAGCTGGCTAATTGCTCTGGTCTCCATCTAGTCCGTCACAAGTGGGGAGGAGGGGATTGATCTCCAAGGTAAAAGGAAGACGTGGGCAAAAAGAGACTCATTGGTGCCCTGCATGAAATTATATTTGGCAACATGCATGGCAATACGTTTTTACAAAGTCCATTTTCATATTGCTTTTCCTGGCATTTTTAGAAAGCCGTTCTGGATGGATTTGTTTTTCAGGATATCTGGTCATATGTGCATCGTTGTGTTTATTACTCATAGAACTGTCAAATGCAATTCTTTTTATTAGATTTGCCCCTAAACTAGCTTCAAATAATCTCAAATTAAAAAAAATAAAGTCATTGTACCACAAGGCTGGAGCCAAAGGATTGGATATAGAATATAAGAAAAAGCAAAGGAGGAAATATCCTAAAGCTTTGTGAACTTATGCTTGAATATCTTCTTTCTCCTGCTCCCTGAGAAATTAATGAACAGACAACCCTGAAACTTCAAAGCCATAATACTCTGCTTTGGGAATTGCAGTCTCCATCTTGGTTGTTTAAAAATGAGCACACATGGAAATGATGCATCAGCATATCTTTTCAAGTTTGGGGTTTTTTTCCTATTGAAAATTAATCAACAACCTCCAGTTATTTATGGCTTAGTAAATGTATCAGAAAAAAATTAATCTTTCTTTAAAAAGAGCCCCAAACGTTTAATCACAGTGGAAAAACATGGTCATGATAAAAAAATTACAGCTGGACAGGGATGGCAAGTGTGCCTGGAGTCCCTACTCAGTGCTGCTTTGAAAAGATGAGAGCTTTTTGGCTTTCCCTCCTGAAAATGTCTGCGGCTGTATAAGGTCAAGTATAAATATCCTTCCCACCCCTTAGCATTTAGCGGGGAGAGACAGATGTGAGCACCCAGATCTGACTTGCATCTCTTCAACATTTTGTATCCAGATGGGCCATGAGTGTGATGGTGACATGATCAGATGCTGAAGCCAGATTGCCCAAGTTTATAAACTGTGTCATCCTGGGTGTATGAATGAATTTTAGTTATGTCACCTACAAAATGGAATGACAATACACCTACTTTGTATGCTAGTTGTGAGAATTAAGGGAACTAATACAGCAAAGTGTCCAAACAGTGCCTGGTTCAGAGTAATCTTTCAATAAATAATAGCTAAAATCATAGCCAGACCTGCTCGCTCCAGAGCTCTAAAATTTTGCCTTTATGCTGATCACATATATTCTCAGCTTTACATCTCCGGCAACTCAATATACATATATATTTTAATGTGGCATTAGAAGTAAGGTTCTACATTTTCTCTCTAGCTTCTTTTTCCTCCAAAGCACTGGGACTTCAAAGGCTGTAACTGCCCTCCCCAAAAGCTTTCAGAACTTGAAGTGAACTTGATCACTTTCTCCTGTGGTCTCTCTGACGTGTGCCAGATGTATATGGCCTATTTCCGACTGATGAGCCTGTGATCTGAGCTTCACTGCCTTTGAGGAAATTTCCACCACTAAAAGACTTGGCTTCAGAAAGGATGTCGTGAATGGCCAGTTGATCTGTTAAATAAGATGCCAAATACTGAGGGAATAACCAGGAGGAGAAAATTGCATTCACACTTCTTTATTGGTGCCATTAACAGTGTTTTGTCATCCAGCTGATGAAGGGAGGCCATCTCCCCCAAAGCATTGCACAATACCAGGCTACCCGGAGCCTGGGCCAACCGTTCACCCCGTGTCCCGTAGCCCCTGGGCCTCCCAGGTGGAGGAGGCAAGAGAGGACAAAAGGTGAGGAGGCACCAATTTAGAGGAAGCCCAAGGACTGGGCTACTTTCCATAAGACTCTCCTTACTCCAAAAAGCAATTTGCATCCTCGTGTCATTACAGCAGTGGTGCCCCACCCACACTCACTGCTCCAGAGGTCAGGGGACCCCCACTTTGAGCCAGGCTGCCGCTCAGCCCATTCGATGGCCTGTCGTTCATTGCTCGACTGCTGACCCCTTGATAAGAACAGCCCTGGCCTCCCTTCTGTGTTCTCCACATGCTTATTAAAACAGTACCTCCCCTCCCAGCAACTGGGAGGGGGCGGCTTCTCCCCCATCTCTCCTCCCCTCACAATTATCTGTCCTGGTCTGAAATTCATTTCTTTTCCCCTCCCCACCCTCTGCTTCCTCCTTCCATCCTTCCCTTTTCAGGATCTCTCTAGGATCTATCTTTCATTTTGTTTCAAAAGTGCATTGTTGTCTAGATGGAGAATATCTTACTCCCCAGAATATGACAGGAGACTTTTATAAAATATAGGTTGACCTAAATTACTCCCCTGGTTAAAACACATCATATTCAGGATTAAGATCCAGTGTCCTACCATGACTTTTAAGGTCTTAGCAGATGAGACCACCCTTAGCCTCATTTCTTTCACTCTTTTGGGCTCACCACATCCCAGCTACTGGGTCTCCTTTCAGTTAGTAACAAGTATCCTGAGCCAAGCACACATAATCTTCACAACAACCCAGTGAGTCAAAAGTGTTATCCCTGTGTTACCCAAGAGGAAACTGAGGCACAGAGAAGTAAGATACAGTTAGTAAAGTGTTGACCTAGGATTTAAGTCCAGGATGTCCAATCCCAAGTCCCTCACCCTTGACCACTACATGGTACCACCTCTCTCCATCATTCTGAGCATGCCAAGCTCTTTCCTGCCTCAGGACTTTGGCACATGCTACTCTTCTGTTATACCCTTCTCCTGAATAGCCTCCTTTTCATCTTTTGGGTTTGAGCTGAGATGTCACTTCAGGAAAACCTTTCCAGGGCTGCAACATCACCACTGTCTATGTCACTCTCTATTGTTGTTCTCCATCACAGCCCTCTATTTCTTTTCCCCATAGCTTTCCTTATCATTTATTGACATAAAATTTTATAAGTTTTGGTACATATTTATATTACTTGTTCAAAAATATTTGCTATCTTTTCTCCCAGGCCCCTCTCTGCTGGGGGAATTAAAATTCCCCACCCCATTGACATCAAGTTTGGCCACATGACTTGCTTTGGGCAGGAAATGTACTCTGAGAAAAAAATGCCAGAGCTGTTGTGTGACTCGGCTGTCACACTTCTCCTCTCTGACAAGGAAGCATTTCTCAGACAGAAGCTGTTTTGTTAGCCTTGGTCTAAAATGGAAAGGGAGGGATACAGAGCTGCAATGGACCTAACATGAGCAAGAAATAAACTTTCATTGTAGTGAAGGGCTTGGAGGTTATTTGTTACTGCAACATAAGCAAGCTTAGGTTACCCAGTCCATGTGTGTCCTGACATTTTCCTCCCCACTATACTGTCCATTTCATGAAATCAGAGACTGCAGCTGTTTTGTCTTATGCTCTTCACTCAGCATCTAGCAGAGGGCCTGGTACACTTCAGAACTCAAGAAATATTTGTTGGATGAATAAAGGTATAATGGACTGTTGCATGAACCAGCATCTGAAGGCTACCTTTTGGTTTCTGGGTTTTTTTTATCATGCAAAGCAAGTAGCTTTTTTCAAAGCTAACCAACCTTAACTTCACACTCCATTGTTCAGCACCTCTAGAGTCCCTCCACGCCTTTTCCCTTACTCTACCTCCAAGCAGACACATCATTTTGACACTGCTTTTTAATATGCATGCAGTTGCTAGTAAGGTTTAATTCCTAGGAGAAAAGTCCAGTTATAACTATTTAGTTTCCATAGAAAAAAACAAAGAAATTCTCTGAAATATCTTTTTTTTCTAATAAAGAAGAGTTTGTCCCAAAATGGTTAAGGGACTTAAAAGGTCCTATCACAGCTTTGAGTCTGCTTACTCTTCATTCAATCAAGCTGAAATAAAATACATATACTATAGGAAGATACTATTGAATGTATTTTGAAAATATAAGGAAATGTATGCAGAGGCGGAAGATTTGTTTTTCCTGAATTTAAATGATCCCTAACTTTTGTAGGTGGCTACATGGGCACCTTTTTTTTTTCCCTACAAAGGATTTTGTTAAAGATCCTAAGTAGCAGAGAACATATGGATGGAAGAAAGATGTTCTTGCCTGAAAACAGTCCGGGTGATCTGTTGCTTTTCACCACGTATCAGGGAAGCCAGTTGTACTAGACGCTTCTGGGGTAACTCTTGCCTCTGCAGATAAGATTAGGGACTATATCTGTCTTATGTTTGTTTCTCTAGGTCTAGCCTAGTGCCTGGCACATCATAGAGGATCAGTGAGTGTTCAGAGCATGGATGGTTTTGTTGAAATAAATAAGAAACTGGAAATACTAGGAAGACTTGGGGGTCCCTCCTGGTTGATGGGTGTCTTCCAGAGAAGGTGCAATCCAGTGTTGGGTGGCACAGCATCATACCAGTAACCCTCCCTGCCCAGAACCCTCCTCATGGCTAAGGCCTGGCTTCCAGTTTCCAGTTGGTGCCACTCTTTCCAATTATTTGGATGCTGTCAGTCAAACACAGTGTGAGTATCAGCTGCTGAATAGCAGCCTGAGAGACAGAAAGGAACTACATTCAAGTGCTGCTCTGCCAATAACCTTCTGTGAGCGTGGGCCTTATTTGCAAAATAAGCCCAAGGCCCAAATGATCCCTAAGGTCCATTCTAGTCCCTTTCTTTGAAAGACCCAGACTTGGAAAGACACTGTCTTTCACCATTGTTTTTTACTACCCAGTCTTCAGAGCTATACCGCACTAGACCAATTAGCTGGGTAATTGTTCCCGAGTACAGGCTTATTTCTAATTAGATAGTGCCTGGGTTCACACTCTAGCAATTAACCCCCAAATGGAATAATTGCTCTAGAAAGAACACAGCATGATTATTTTGAAGCTCATCCTTCCTACTTACCAACTGTACTCAGGCTACAACAAGAAAGGAGCTATCCGCTATAGGTTGCCCACTTTCTCCATGACCTCTGCATGGTCCTTGACACATGGTCCTCCATTCATCTTCACAACTGGCTGCTAGATGCCTGAAGGTCATTGTGGCTCTTCTGACCTATGACATCACAGTTCCTATGGATTTGGTGACAATTTCCCAGCTGCACCTACAGGGGTCCTATAGGTCACTCAGGATCAAAAGCCACAAATAAAAATGCCACGCCAAAAACATAGTGAAAAGGGGAATTGGGAAATTAGTTGGTTTCTTTTCAATCTTCACAAAATAGCAGCCTTTGGGTTAAGCACAAACTTAACTGCTTTTGTCTATTTGCAGAACTTATGAATCCATGGGTAGGAAAGAGAAAGGACTGCTAACATAACCCATAGTTAGTCAACCACACATTTCTCAAACAAGCTGCATTTAATACAGCACAAACAGAGCATGCAGTGAGAAATTTGTTACTAAATTTGTTAAAGTGATTCGTAGGTATTTAAACTTGAGTATGCGTTTACAGTTTAAGGTAATTGGCCTATTTTAAATAACTGGCAACACACACGCACTGTACTTTTTTCTCTTCCTTTCCCCCTGCTAAATGTTTCCTGGCATGCTGACAGCCCCACTGCAGTCAGCATCAGGATAGTATACAACAGACCAGAGGTAACATGACCAGAGATTCACCACTTGGCATAGAAAATCTGAGCTAGCAGATCTGGCAACAGGATCCACGAGTGTGTTTTTGGCTTGGCACCCAGTTAAGGGATGGATAAAAATTTGTCATCCAGTGAGAGGCACTGGCAGTGGAGCCGATTGTCTGAAATAGACATCTCAGAGGCAAGCCTGTTGTGTGAAAACTCTTGCTCACTAGCTATGTCCCTCAGTTTAAGCCTGTTTCTTTAGCCATAAAATGGGGATTCTTAGACTTCCCTGCTGGTCCAGTGGTTAAGAATCTGCCTGCCTATGCAGGGGACATGGGTTCGATCCCTGGTCTGGAAGGATTCCACATGCCATGGGGCAACTAAGCCCATGCACCAGAGCTACTGAGCCAACTCTCTAGAGCATGTGCTCCAAAACAAGAGGAGCCACAGCAAAGAGAAGCCCACACACTGCAACTAGAGAGTAGGCCCCACTCTCTGCCACTGGAGAAAGCCCACGCACAACAACAAAGAACCAGAACAGCCAAAAATAAAATAAATAAAATTTTTTAAATGGGGACATCTTTATCTCACATTCTGTGGAACAAATGCATTAAAATACATAGAACATCTCACATGGTCCCTGGCATATGGTAAGCATTCAGTTGCATGCGCAGTTGCCCAGTTGTGTCCAACTCTTTGTGACCCCATGGACTGTAGCTCACCAGGCTCCTCTGCCCATTGAATTTTCCAGGCAAGAATACTGGAGTGGGTTGCCATTTCTTAATCCAGGAAGCATAAAAAGAATGTTGGTAATTTATAAGGAGTAAAATTATTACTGCCTTGACCATGAGTATGTTGAGTCTTGCCACCAGCTAAATGTGCAGATTTTAAAATGTACTTCTTACTCAAAATAATTCACTTACATGAAAAATAATGTTAAACACACAAATCTATGACAGTCAACCTTAATGGTTTAATTAGGTTGGATAGTGCACAGCTCACACACCTGGAAGCAGCAACCTTGAATAGTTTCTTGGCAATGGTTGGCCCTATGCTTCTATCATATTATGCTTATTAAATGTTATCCTAGGCCACCCCTCATATAGAAGATGTAGAGGGATTTCTGCCTGCTCTGGACTGAATTATGTTCCCTCCAAATTCATATGTTGAAGCCCTAAGCTACTGTGATGGTATTTGGAGATGGGGCCTTTGGGAAATAATCAGGGTTAGATGAGGTTATGAGGCTGGGGGCCTTATAAGAAAAGGACAAGTGACTTTCCAGGAAGAGGCACCAGAGAGCACATTCTCTCTCTCCGCCATGTGAGGGTCCAGCAAGATGGCAGCTGCAGCCATCTCAAGCCAGGAAGAGAGGCTTCACCAGGAACTGAACTTGGTCAGCACCTTCACCTTGGACTTTCCAGCTTCCAAAACTCTAAGAGAATAAATTTCTCAGAGTTTAATCATTTTACACTAGTTGTTACGGCAGTCCAAGCAGAATAAGCCCTCTGCAAGCTTCTACAGTACTTTCACTGGTCTATCACTGGAACAGTTCCATTGAATTTGAACTGTATGCTTATTTGTTAGTGTTCTCCAGCAGATGGTGAGCCACTCAAGGGACAAGGACTATGTCTCTCCTTTCTGCACATTCCCATATTTATCTAAGTAAATAAGTGTTCCTTAGATATTTGTTGAGTGAAGAATGAATTTTGCTGCTTTCTTTCAGTCTAATTTGATGCTACTTGGCCGGTGGGGGTGGCAACAGTGTATTGAACAACCCAGGGTGAGTCATCTGTGCTCCTTGAGTTGTTCTCAAAGACAGTGGCTGCTACTTGGTGACCTTGGAAATGCAAGGTCATTGAAGTTTCCTTCATACCCTGCAGGATGAGGGATGAGAACATGAACTGAGTGGGAAAGGAAGTCCGGCATTAAGCAGAGTCTATGGCAAACCGCTCCAGCGTGATTGCCTGGAGAATCCCAGGGACGGTGGAGTCTGGTGGGCTGCCGTCTATGGGGTTGCACAGAGTTGGACACGACTGAAGCGACTTAGCACCAGCAGCAGCAGCAGCAGCAGCATGTGTGATCAACAAGAGAATTTCTCTTTGGTTGATCTGAGTGTTGGAGTAATTCCTAAATTTCTGCTATAATAGAGAGCTTTTCTATGAGGACAGTGGAATAGGAAAAATATTATCTGATGGCAATATTCTGGCCTGAAAAAATACCTTCAGGAGAAAATATTATGTTGATACATTTGAGTATCTATCATCTATTTAGTCCCAACTTAAACTGTAATAAGACTTTATATTACCATATTTCCAAGTATCTCACATATGCATATATTTATTGTGCAATGAACTTCAAAAGTGGATAAGCAAGTATAGGTATGGTAGGCACCAATTACATTGTCTACCCAGAACTCTTTTTCCTTTGGTGAAAGTTCCTCTGTTACTTTATAGAACATTCTTTGCATTCAATCTTAATTCTAGGGTAATTTCTAATCTTAGGACCCTATCCCCCCTGGCCACAGAAGGGCACATGACCTAAGGTCAACCAATCAGAGCTCTTCTCCAGGTTTGTTCCCATGGGAATTAAGGGAAGAGAGCAACTTTTTGTCTGATGGAAGAATTAAAGTAAACGAGGAAGGTACAAGTTGCCTGTGGCCTCGGGCCTCATCTTGTAGAGAAGTCCACTTGGAGAGAAGAAAGCCAGTATGTTTAGAGATGCAAAGGCAAGCTTTGTCTTGAACAAATAGTTCTCTTTTGGTTGTAAGTTACAGAAACTCAAGTTGAAACAGCTTAGGAAAATAAGGGGATTCATTGACTTCTGTTACCAAAATGTGGGGAAAATTTTGGCATAATTGAGTCTCAGAAATGACCCAAATTGTTAGGACTCAGATATAACTACTGAGGTTCAAGGAAGCTAAATAAGTTATGCAAACTAGAAAAGAGAAAATGAAAATGGCATTTAATGAACTCTTACTCTAGGCAGGCAATGCATTTTATACTTTATATACTTTCTTTTAAACAGGTGTCACTTTCCCCATTCTACAGGTGGAAATGAAGGTCACACAGCTAATATTGTCAAAGCTGTCATCTGAACCCAAACCTATCTTATTCCAAAGCCTATGATCTATCCTTATATTAAGCAGCCTGAAGACACTCAGTTAATAAATAACAAAGCCAGATATCTCAAGTATTGGGCAAGTTCTCTTTCCACTGCATGATGCTGCCAGTCCCTAAATCTTTGAAGCAAAAATATAGAGAGATCTTTATAATTTTTATGTGTTAAAATATATTATCCAGCCTCCATCATTTTCTATAGTGCAAAAACACCCTTTTGTAATTAGCACTCACCTGTTTAAATACTTTCCTGCTTAACATAATATTTCATACTCCTGGGTAAGGGGATGGCTGCAAAAAGTATTAATTCTTAAATAGAGACATAAGTCATCATTCCTGTGTCCTGCTAAATAAGGAATCCAAAGACAGTCCAGGATTTTAATGTGTATCCTAGGATCAGGTGGAAGCTACTGCTGGTCTTGGGTGAAGGAGAGGATGGTGGGATGGAGGAGCAGTATCATCAGATTTACATTTTTGGAAAATTTGCTCTAGGTGGAGTGTGAGGAATGGATTAAAATAAGACTAGATTCGATGCCAGGAGACCAGAGAGACGTTTACTCCAAATAGTCTACATAAGACATGCCAACTTCTTGGACTAAGGTGATGATAATGAAGGAGAGAAGTAGGCAGATTTGGGAAATATTCAAGAGATAAAATAGATAAGACTTCATGACTCTTTGGATATGAAGAGTAGGAGAGAAGATAGGAAGGATAAAGGATTAACAGGACATTATTAGAATAGTTTTGTCACTCTATATTCTTAGGTCTTTTTAGGTTGCAAATGACACAAATTCTAACTCAAAGTGGCTTAGACACTTTGCTTCTTTAACTGAAAGATCCAGAGATACATCTAAATCCAGCTGCTGCTTTATCAGGGATCTGAAATGATGTTACAGAATTCTGCCTTTTCTCAGTTCTTGCTTCTGCTTTTCTCCATGGTGGCTTTATTCTTAGAACTCCCACATAGTGATGAGATGATGGTCTAATTCCGTATCAACAAACCCAAAGACAAATAGAAAGGGTCATTCCACAGGAGAGACCACAAACAGATGGAGAGGGAGAGGGTGAAGGTCTTTCCCCAAAGGAAATTTAGGATATCACTATCAAAGCAAGGGGAAACAGATGCTGGGGGCCAAAAACCAGTGGCCTTTCATTACACATTTCTACATCAGTGTAGACAGATGCTTCTCTCTTTGAAATCACAAATTAATGTATAAACATGCATACATGCAGTTGGGGCTTCCCTAGTGGCTTAGTGGTAAAGAATCTGCCTGCCAATGCAGGAAGTGGGCTTGATCCCTGGTTTGGGAGGATCTCCTGGAGAAGGAAATGGCAACCCACTGCAGTATTCTTGCTTGGGAAATCCCATGGGCAGAGGAGCCTGGCTGGCTACAAACAGTCTAAAAAGTTAGACATGTCTCAGCGACTAAACAACAACAACATACATTTGGTTGAATAAATGTGGGTATAGTTTATAGCCTGACCATTACCTCACATAGTATGAGGCTATATAAGGTTTTCAAGACTTTCTGACATTGTGAAATTATTTATGGACTTAATCACTCACCCAGAGCCAAATTATAATTTTATGCTCTCTTTGTTACCCTAAGTGAAATTGTTGAAATGATTTTGAGGCATTATTGTATTCTCAGCAAGGAATGATTATGTGAATCAAACAAATGCAGTGTATGTTTGACACGTAAAATACTTGGTAGTTATGGTGTGTATCCAGCTGTGTAGGCAAAGAAGTGAAGAAAAAAATGAAACCTGTTTTAGGGCAGCAGACCTGGCTTATAGCACAAGATCGTTGGTTACTTACAGATTAGATTGCTGATTCTAGATAACAGGTTATAGCGGTTGGTTATGTACAACACGTGCCTTCACTGCACAGTCGTGCATCCTTCCTAGGTTCACATCTTGCTTCTGCCACTCACTTAGCTGTGTGACCTGAAGCAAGTTATTCAACCTCTTTGTGTTTTATTTTTCTTTATCTGTAAAATAGGAATAATAACAGTACTGCTTTACACAACAGTACAAGGGTTAAATGAGTTAATATCTGTGCGTGGGCATAATAATTGCTACCTAGGTATTTATTTAATATACTTGTGAATTTCATTTAGCTTTCTGAGTCGCTGTTACTTCTATGCCAAATAAACTTGATAGCATCTGCAATTTCTCAGGATGCTAAATGAGATTATTTGTAGAGCTTCTAGCTCACAGAACTTTGAATAAAGCAAACATGTGGTAAATGTAGTTCTCTTTTCTCCCTTCAAAGACTGGAAAACTATTCTGGTTAATAAGTACTAGAAGAGATCCAAACATCATTCTCATCCAGTTATTTTCTTTTTCTGCATCCTTCAATTATTTTTCTAAGGCTTTCATCATCACTAGACCATAAATTCCACCATTGCACACCCAGAAGCATGCACTCCCATTTGGCACACAGGAGATGCACAATGAATAAACAAATAAATGATTATTCACCCCTTCACTTCGATGCTCTTTATCCACCCAGTAGTGTCTTTAGATATTTTGAGACAGATTCAGCAAAATGGACAACTCGTGATCCAGACAATTTTTCTCTTTCTGTGTAAAAATTCCACTTATATAAAAATAACTGAACAGTGTTGCAACCAGCTGTCACTTCACGTAGACATGTGGAAGCACAAAGCCCCGCGTGATGGGCATCATTCTTGAGTTGTGCCGTGTTACACTCTGTCAGATGGAATATGTTAGGAAAAGAAGCATCAGCCCACAACTTTAAAGTTACAAGTAGGTATTTTGCAGATAGAAAAATAAGAAAAATGAGAGATATGTACTTAAAAAAAATGAAAAAGCTTTTTTGCTTTCAAAGTTTGAACTTCAGATAGCAGTGATCTTAGACCAAACGATTGCAACAGAAGAAACTTTAGAATGTTTCTCATCATCTGAATCCTCTTCCATTATTTCTATTGTCCTGGGCAATACATTTCAGTATTTGATCAAATAATGGCAGATTCCATGCTACTCCATTCAGTATCCCCAGTTTATCTATAATGATTTTCCTCTTGTCAGCTCATTTCTTAAACCTTTGCTGAATCCAGTTTCAATGGTACTATAAACAATCATCATTGCATTGTAAAACTGGAAACTCTCCGCTAAAATAGTGTTTTGATCCAGGTTGCCATAGTAATAAGTGTATGCTCCCCTCTTTGGAGGCCTTGTTATATGAAGTATCTGTGATTTGCTCAGAATGGCCCCAGTTCATCTGTCAAAATGGGTTTTTCCTTTTTTAAAATAATGATCTAGAAAATCCCACAGCGGCCACAAATATTTTACAACCATAACGAGGAGCATTGGAGTAGTCAAGCTTTATAAATCTATGCCATTATTACATTAGAATAAATCATGTTTCTTAGGTATATTACATAGGGCCATGTAAGCCTAATTTTAGGTCTTCTATTCAACAAGGGTGCAGTTGTTTATAATGAAAAGAGAATTATTAAGTGTGACTTCAAAAATGCATCATGTGTCAGTTCATGTTGAGAGACCCTGGAGCAAAAAAATGGAAATTACTTCTTATTTCTATCAAAATACTGCAAATAGATATTCAGGTTCAAACTTAGTTACAATTAGAATGTGATGAGCAATGATATTTTATAACAGCATGAAATTGTATATTCCATTCACGTTCAGGTTGAAATTATTCATTGGTAGGAGGGGAAAAACGAGAAATCCTGCAAATTTATCAGTGTCACCATGAAAAAAAATGATGGTACATTATTTGAAATAAAAATGTTCTAGTCAGTTATAGTAATTTGATACAAGAACTATGATTTTTTTTTCTTGCAGGAACGAGGGTAAACAAACACTATATCAACACACCAGCAATAGAATCCACAAAAAGGTGTAAGATCATTTTTCATCTAAGACAAATGGTTAAGTTGGTTACTTTCTGTAAGTCACTACCAGCTACAGAGTTATTTTATGTAATTCACTGCTGGCTACTGCCTCATAATATCTGATGTGGGAATATTAAAAACATCAGTGGGCGAAGAACAGAGAGAATCCATCTGTATTCAATGAATTCTAATTAAAAAGTAATTATGGCACAATGAGGTAGCTGCCAACTTTATTCCCTTTTCACAACCACAAACCACACACACAGAGTATTAGTCGTCTGCTATTTGTATCTGGCTAAACAAGCAGAAAGGCAGGCAGGAACCAGACACACATTTCCTTGCATTTTTCAGGTGACTTAGTTTTAAACAACTGCAGCCCCAGAAGACGTTCAGGGGCAGAGGTGGTGCACATCTTCTGTTATAATTGACCTGGGCTTTGAGATTTCTCTGTCATGATGTATCCCAGAATGTTGCATGATGGGAAGACCCTTGTTATTCCTCCACCAGCAGAGCCAAACGGACAAGATCAAGTAGGTCTGGGACTTGGGAAAAAAGGGAAGAAATATTGACAGATAAGTAACCACTCCAGGAAATGACAGACAGCTGGAGCAGTGTCGGGACTCTCAGGATTCAGATGTAATCCTTTAACCTCATGCTCAAACTCTGTAATCTCTCAATGAGATGGAAGCGAGGAAGGAAAAAAGGCAAATTGCTTAATCAAAGCCCTTAATGTGTGACCGGGATTAGTAACTAAGTCGGAATGACAACCTGCAGGTATAAGAAGCCTTCATAACAGAGCCTCAGTGCTAATGAAGTCATATCTGCAGCACTGAAAATAACAGAAAGGTAACCTGGCATTTCAGCTGGCACAGAAACCTTTCTCTATGAGAAAACAGGCATTCAAAACTGTATTCCTGACCACCAACAATTTCTCTTCAGCAGCCAAGGGGAAGGACTACAGCCTGCATTTCCTTCTGGTTGGCAAAGCTCCCTTTCACCCACATTCTAGAAAACCTTCTTCATCTAATAGAAAACATAACAGGTGTCAGTAGGGTTTCCATCTAAAGAAGAAGAATAGGCTCTGGCATAAGTCATTTGCTGCTGAGGGCACTAAAAGATGTCAGGGTTCTTCTTGAGAAAGGAAGTGCTAACAGGCTAAAGTGGCCCTTGTCAATTCACATTAAAAATGGAAAATAATAGCACACTGGATTTATACAGCATTCTTGGAGGCAGGCATCCACGTTACACTATGAGTTTTAGTATCAACCTTCAGAAATGGTGGGAAGTGCATTAGTTACTCTGTCATACAACAGGGCACCCTGAGGTCCTGATAAATGATGTTGTTGCCATGATCATACTTATGGAGTGGGAACATTCTTATTGAAGCAATGTATTTCCGCTATTTTCCTTTCGTTCTCCCTATCATTGTACATTACCAATCTTCCATAAGATAAGCAACTACAAATGCTTCATACCACTGTAACAGGCTGAGCCTGACTTAACTCATGGGACAATAGATGTATGGTGTTTACAATTGACTCCTCACTGCTTCTCCTCTAGTTTTGTATCAGTTATCTATCACTATATAACAAATTTACCCCAAAGGTAGCAGCTTAAAACAATAAAAATGTATTAATTCAGAGTCTTCTGAGAATCAGAGTGGCTTAGCGAGGTGGTTCTAATTCAGAGTCTCTTATGATGCTGCAGGCAGGCTGTCAGTCAGGGCTGCATCAGCCGGGTTTGGGGGCTGGGAGGTCTGCTTCCAGAAAGACTTGTTCCCCTGGCTATTGGCAGCAGTCCTCAGTTCCTCACCGGTTGTTGACCAAAAGCATTTGTTTCTCATCACTAGACCCCTTCCCAGGGCTCAGAACATGGCAGCTGGTTCCTTCCGAAGCAAGAGGCCTGAGAGAAAGTAAGTGGGAGAGAGCCCAAGATAGAAAGAGTAGAGTCTTTTACAACCTCATCTGGGTCGGGCTTGCTATCGCTTCTGCAGTGCGTGCTTGCACATGGACCAGCCCTGGATAGTGTGGGAGATGACTACACAAGGCCATGAACACCAGGAGATGGGAATCCCAGGGGCCATCTTCGAGGCTGGCTATGACAATTTTTGCTACTAAATGTGCACAAGGCCTTTGGTTATTTTGATATAAGCTATGAGGAACGATGTTGGTGAACTGGTTGCTGGGAGATAAAAAAGATGCAAGTATGTGTGGGTGTTTTGCTGGGTTCAGAAAGAGCACTGTGATGTACACTATCAGTTCAAGCCAAAGAATTATATCTAACTTTCTATAGAGAGTCTGTGGGCCAAAGCTGGGAAACCCTTTCAAGCTGGACTTCGTGAAACTTTGAACACAAACAGTGTCACTTTTGGCCCATATGATAAAGGGTGACTCAGTGTTGGAGAAATTTTCACCCTATTTTGGATAGGACCATGGAGCAGCAACACTTGGCCATAGCGCCTGCTTCATCCAGCAGGGAGTCAGGGATGCGAGGATCCCAGAGGGTCCTGGCCACCATGGTGGAGAGATGCTGCTTCAAAAGCTCTACAAGAGGACAGAGATAGAGGCCCACAGACATGTCCCTCAACATGTACAGGACTCTTTTTAGAAAATAAACAGATCTGGAAGTTCGAAATCCTGCTGTTACATAAATGGACACTAATTAATCAGTGAAGTTCATCAACAGTGTATGGTATCTTTATTTGAATTTTCAGACTGGTAAGGTAACACTGTTTCCACTATTTCCCCATCTATTTCCCATGAAGTGATGGGACCGGATGCCATGATCTTCGTTTTCTGAATGTTGAACTTCAACTTTTTCACTCTCCACTTTCACTTTCATCAAGAGGCTTTTTAGTTCCTCTTCACTTTCTGCCATAAGGGTGGTGTCATCTGCATATCTGAGGTTATTGATATTTCTCCCAGCAATCTTGATTCCGGCTTGTGTTTCTTCCAGTCCAGCATTTCTCATGATGTACTCTGCATAGAAGTTAAATAAACAGGGTGACAATATACAGCCTTGACTTACTCCTTTTCCTATTTGGAACCAGTCTGTTGTTCCATGTCCAGTTCTAACTGTTGCTTCCTGACCTGCATACAAATTTCTCAAGAGGCAGATCAGGTGGTCTGGTATTCCCATCTCTTTCAGAATTTTACACAGCGCCGAAGAATTGATGTTTTTGAACTGTGGTGTTGGAGAAGACTCTTGAGAGTCCCTTGGAGTGCAAGGAGATCCAACCAGTCCATTCTGAAGGAGATCAGCCCTGGGATTTCTTTGGAAGGAATGATGCTAAAGCTGAAACTCCAGTACTTTGGCTACCTTATGCGAAGAGTTGACTCATTGGAAAAGATTCTGCTGCTGGGAGGGATTGGGGGCAAGAGGAGAAGGGGACGACAGAGGATGAGATGGCTGGATGGCATCACTGACTCGATGGACGTGAGTCTGAGTGAACTCCAGGAGTTGGTGATGGACAGGGAGGCCTGGCGTGCTGCGATTCATGGGGATGCAAAGAGTTGGACACGACTGAGCGACTGATCTGATCTGATCTGATCTGAAGGTAACACTGCATAATTACAAATCTGTAGTACAAACTCAGGAGAAGGCACTGGCACCCCACTCCAGTGTTCTTGCCTGGAGAATCCCAGGGATGGGGGAGCCTGGTGGGCTGCGGTCTATGAGGTGGCACAGAGTCAGACACGACTGAAGCGACTTAGAAGCAGCAGCAGCAGGAGCAGTACAAACTCTGGTCAGGCTGCTGCTGCTGGTGGTCAGGCTAAGGTTATTTAAATGGCCCAGCCATTGTCTCACCCAAGATACCCAAGCAATGACCCAGCAGATACCCTGGGTTCACTTAATTCTTTGCTGAGGCAGCTTTCAATGTACCCACCTCTTTGTCTCTCACTCTCCCCTTTTAAATCCCTACACCTCTTTTTGCCTGCAATGTAGGAGACCCTGGTTCTATTCTTGGGTGGGAAGATCTGCTGGAGAAGGGATGGGCTACCACTCCAGTATTCTGGCCTAGAGAATTCCATGGACTGTATGGTCCATGGGGTCACAGAGAGTCAGGCACGGCTGAGCAACTTTCACTTCACACCTCTCTTGCCTTTCCCCTGTGTTGCCCCATAAGAAACCAACATCTGATGTCTCGTCCCATCTGTTTTGTTTTCTAAACTGTGACTATGCATTCTCCTTTCAGGTGGAGCATCTTCTCACAAAGACACCCGTGGAGCACTTCTCCTTGGAGTGGCCTATTTGTGTGCCGCCTTAATATCACCAATGGAGGAACCATACATAGCCCTTTCTTCTTTGCATTTCTAATATCTAGTACAGCATCTAGGAGAAGGCAATGGCACCCCACTCCAGTACTCTTGCCTGGAAAATCCCATGGATGGAGGAGCCTGGAAGTCCATGGGGTCACTGAGGGTCGGACACAACTGAGCAAGTTCACTTTCACTTTTCACTTTCATGTACTGGAGAAGGAAATGGCAATCTACTCCAGTGTTCTTGTCTGGAGAATCCCCAGGGACGGGGGAGCCTGGTGGGCTGCTATCTATGGGGTCACACAAAGTTGGATGCGACTGAAGTGACTTAGCAGGAGCAGCAGTACAGTATCTAACATCTAAAGGTACTTAGTAAATGCTTAAATTAAATTGAATTACAGCTCTCTTCCTGGCTTGTCACAAACCTCCTTCAAAGCCAAAGCACAGTCTTAACTTTGAGGAAATTCTTACTAAAGTTCTAACTACAGACTGGCAAAGAGCCGTTCATTTCTGTTATTCAGTGTGAACACCTGGGAACTGTCCAGTAATGCACCAGATGCTGCCTTTGCAGTGATGAACAAACCCACAGGACATTTGTCCCATGAAACACAGAGTCTAGTTTATCTAACAGGTGTCTAGTAAATGTTAGTAGCTGATACAATGATATTTGATAGTTGCCTTCAAATATATAATGAACTATCTCACAAGAGAGAGGCTAAAGTGAAACTTAGAGGACAGAGCTAGGCCCCATGAGTAGTAGTTACTAGAACTCAGATTGCAGATCAATTTAAACAAGGACATTTTAGTATGAAAGTTGCTGAACCCTGGGAAGGAATCGCCTTGGCAAGTAAGGAGCTTCCCGGCACTAGAAGTCTGATGATGATCTGTCAGGGGATGTTGTATGCATAATAAGAACAGCAAACAGAATGATGGCTGGCATTTATAAGGGCCTGTCATCACCTGGGTGCTGTACAACACTATGAAGAAGATACTACTACCATTGTCATTTTATAGGTGAGGAACCTGAGGCCCAATAGAATCTTGAAGTCAAATCTAGTCAGTCCAGCGCTGGATCCTGTGTGCTGGATCCCTTACTCCTCTGCCTCTCTACTGAGAGATCCTGCTGTGAGTGGGAAGTGAGCAATTGTGTTTCCTTCTAATGCTGGAAATTTCTGATGCTGTAACTCTTTTTATAGCCCCCTAAACGCAAAGACAGCAACTGATCCAGAACCAGAAGCTGGAACATAGGATGTAAAGTTTCATTATATAATTAAGATGATGTTTTAAAAAGCCCTTCTGGGACTTCCCTGGTGGTCCAGTGGTTAACACTTCACCTTCCAATGAAGGGATGTGAGTTTGATCTTTGATGGGGGAACTAAGATCCCACATGCCTTGTGGCCAAAAAATCAAAACATGTAACAGATGCAATATTGTAACAAATTCAATAAAGACTTTAAAAGTAGTCCACATCAAAAAAATAATCTTAAAAAAAAGTCTTCCTGCAACAGCGCTTCCCACCCCTCACCCATCACCTCCAATCAACTCGTATCTGCAATCCACCTACATGGGACCAGTGACTTTTTAACTTAAGGCTAAAATCTTTGTTAAAACACAAAACCTTGAGAGGGGTCATTCTTTAAGGTGATAAAAGGTTAAGGAATCTGATCACATAAGGAAATGTGGAAAAATTTGGACCTGCTTTGGTTTAAAAAAACAGAAGAAAGAAAAAGAATGAAGAGAGACATATCTTCAAATATTTGAAGAACTATTACATAGGAATAGAGGTTCACTTGCTTTTGTTTCTGCCAAAGGCAAAATGGGAACCAATAGTGAAAACTGTCTAGGGGAAGTTTTATCTTCTTGATTAGGAAAGGACTTGCTAACAATTGGCCCTGCCAACTGTGGAAAGGACATCCCAGGGATGTTGTGTGTGTGTGTGTGTGTGTGTGTGTGTGTGTGTGTGTGTGTGTGTGTGTGTTAGTCACTTAGTCATGTCTGACTCTTTGCAACCCCATGGACTGTAGGCCCCCAGGCTCCTCTATGGGATTTTCCATGCAAGAATCCATGCAAGAATACTGGAGTGGGTTGCCATGCCCTTCTCTAAGGAACCTTCCTGATCCAGGGATTGAACCCAGGTTTTCTGCATTACAGGCAGATTCTTTACCCTCTGAGCCACCAGGACGTTGTGGATATCCCTTTATTACAAAGTTTTAGCAGGGATACAGGAGAAGAAATTCCTCCCTGGCTAAGTGTTCTTTCAGCCCTAAATCCTATAGTTCTTTGGTTAGTGGTCTATATTTTGGGGCAGGTATTGATAGCTGTATTTGTGTGATTAAGAAAAATTTATCTAAAAACACAAAGTAAAAATCACTCACAGTGCCACCACTTAAACATTAATCAAGAAAAGATGCAAAGGCTTTGATCCCTGTAATTCTGCCCTCCATCCTTCATAGCTTGGTTAAATTCATCAAAAGGTAAAGGAAGGCAGTTGATAGTGTTAATGATAATTAATAATTAAAAGAAGTAGATGACATGATATTGGTTGTTATATATGTGCCTGTGTGTATATAGTCTTTCCTGTTGTAAGTACATATATTTACATATACATGCATATGTATAACGTCAAAGTTGACTGATTCAGATGCCTACATTTAAGTCAAATTAAGAATGAAAATTGGCTTTTTAAAGTAAAACTTAATTTTTATTATTTCAATTTCTTCTTTCCCTTAAGGCTAAATACAGCTGAAGGCAGTGTCCACGGTTTCATTTTGGCTTGAAGGTGAAGTGAGACAGAGTGTGTGCAGGAGTGAGTGCACTCCTGTAGAGAGGGCACTGACCCACAGGAGCCCTGGTGATCCACCAGAGAGCTCCCAGCACACCGACTTGATATTTCTCCCCATAAACATATTTCTTCTCTTGTCTTCCTCATCTCAGGAAAGGCCACCTTCTGTACAGTTGTGCAGATAAGAACAGCAAAGTCATATTTACTTTATCTCTTTCTTGCACTCCCCACATCCAACTAACCCATTAGCAAGTCCACCCAAGACCCTGCCTCCTAACAGATCCCAAATTCAGCCACCTACTTCCGGCACCACTGTCTCTACCCAGGTGGCCAGTGTCTCTTTATCCTGGAATAGGCTCTCTGCTTCCTGTCTTGTTTGCTGTAATCCACTGTACATAGCACCCAGAGGGACTTTCTTATTAAATACAAATTCAATCATGGCAATCCTCTTCCTAACCAACACCAACCCATCTCACTCCCCAACCCCCACAATTGCTTCCCGTGATATTTAGCAAACATTCCAAACTCCTTCCTCTGGCTATTAAGCCCTTGATGACTTGACCCTGGCTCCCTCTTCTGCACCTTCTCCTAGGCTTCACCCGGCCACCCTGGCCTTTGGTCTGGTCATCACCATCACCAACTGGTGTCCACCTAAGAGCCTCTATGTTAGTGGTAGTCTCTGCCTGGAATGTCATCACACTCATCTCTGCCTGTGTCCTTTTGATTCAAAACTCAGCTTAGACATCACCTCACAGAGTCCTTACTGCATCAGAGCATACTTTACAGTAGTTATGCTCCATCCCATCACCTTATGTTAATTCTCTGTGTAGCTCTTGTAGGCTCTGATTTCTCTCTCTCATTTCTTTTACCTCCCCTCTCTCTTGGTTTTTTGCCTGTGGTTTTTTGCCTGTCTCCCCCACCAGAATGTAAGGTCCCTGTTATTAAGTGCCTAATCCTTTCCTAGAACAAAGCCTGATACGTAATGTGTCCAATAAACATATGCTGGAGAGACATGAGAGTGTGGCTGATTAGTGGCCCCAGACAATGAACATCCAGCTCACTGACTTGTGCTTGTACCCAGGCTCTCCTGGTTCTCAGTCGATAATGTCAGGCTTTGCATGTTGTGGTAATGAACCCAGCTCTGAGGTCTTGTAGCTATTGAATAAAAAGCCTAACTCTCAGGGCAGATTTGTGAACATGTGTGAAATCAAGCACGAAACAGAAACCAAGACTTTCTTACATGGGTCTAATTTGTGAATATAACTGCTAAGAAACTAGGATAGGCTGGAAGGAAACCTCAGAATCAGGCAATTCCCCACTTGCTCTCCACATCATCAGCTCTCAGTCTGTTAAAATGCCGTCTGACAGAGGCAGCCAGAGACAGAAAACATGGGTGGCTTAACTTTTGTAAATGAATACTCAGAGCCTTGTGCTCCTGTGGTGGTTGTGAAGTGTACTGGTATTGACCAAATTTAATGACACAGGTGAGAAAGATGAATTGATCCTCTATTCCTAAAGTCAGTCCTGAATAAAACTCCAGAATGGTTTCTATTGAATTAAATCTTTTAGTCAACAGTACTTTATTAGGTATCTACCATATTAGAGGGCTTCCCTTGTAGCTCAGTTGGTTAAGAATCTGCCTGCAGTGCAGAAGACCCAGGTTCAATCCCTGGGTCAGGGAAGATCCCCTGGAGAAAGAAATGGCAACCCACTCCAGTATTCTTGCTTGGAAAATCTCATGGACACAGGAGCCTGGTGGGCGGCAGTCCATGGGATCGCAGAGTCGGGCAGGACTGAGCAACTAACACTTATTTATTTACCATACTATAAGGGCTCCCTTGGTGGCTCAGTGGTAAAGAATTCACCTGCGAATACAGGAAACACGGGTTCAATCCTTGGATGGGAATGATCCCCTGGAGGAGGAAATGGCAACCTGCTCCAGTGTTCCTACCTGGGAAATTCCATGGACAAAGGAGCCTGGTGGGCTATAGTCCAGGGGGTCGCAAAGAGTTGGACATGACTGAGCGACTGAGGTATGCACCATATTACAGCCATTTTACTAGGTTTTTTTTTTAATGTTTAATTCTATCTCCCTTAGTTTCTCCCTTTCATTGATGGATAGATTTGGCCCCTGCTGCTGCTGCTGCTGCTAAGTCGCTTCAGTCGTGTCTGACTCTGTGTGACCCCATAGACGGAAGCTCACCAGGCTCCCCCGTCCTTGGGATTCTCCAGGCAACAATACTGGAGTGGGTTGCCATTTCCTTCTCCAATGCATGAGAGTGAAAAGTGAAAGTGAAGTCGCTCAGTCGTGTCCGACTCTTAGCGACCCCATGGACTGGAGCCTACCAGGATCCTCCGTCCATGGGATTTTCCAGGCAAAAGTACTGGGGTGGGGTGCCATTGCCTTCCCCGAGATTTGGCCCCAGAGAGGTAAAATTACTTCTAAGGTCACACAGCTAGCCATAGATGGAGTTGAAATTTGAACCCTATTTTTTACAGTATAATTTTTTGTATCAAAGTATAGTTGATTTACAATGTTGTTAGCTTTGGATGTACAGCACAGTGATTCAGTTTTATGTGTATATATATATATACACGTATATTATTTTTTCAGAATCTTTTCCCTTATAGGTTATTATAGAACACTGAGTATGGTTTCCTGTGGTATTCAATAGGTCCTTGTTGGTTATCTGTTTTATATACAATAGTGTGTATGTGTTAATCCCAAACTCCTAATTTATCCCCTTTTGCACTTTCCCCTTGGGATAACCCTAAGTTTGCTTTTAACGGCTATGTGAACCTTAGCTATTAAGCTTTCACTGCTTTTGCCTGTCTAAACCTTCTGGTCATAATTTGGCATGGCAACCCACTCCAGTACTCTTGCCTGGAAAATCCCATGGATGGAGGATCCTGGTAGGCTCCAGTCCGTGGGGTCGCTAAGAGTCGGACACGACTGAGCGACTTCACTTTCACTTTTCACTTGCATGCCTTAGAGAAGGAAATGGCAACCCACTCCAGTGTTCTTGCCTGGAGAATCCCAGGGACGGCGGAGCCTGGTGGGCTGCCGTCTATGGGGTCGCACAGAGTTGGACACGACTGAAGTGACTTAGCAGCAGCAGCAGCAGTAGACCCACCAGTAGGGCTACAATTCTCAAAGTAAGCTACTCATTTTGCACTCTGATGGGAACAGCAACTTCTAGAGTGTCTGATCAGTGGGGAGTAGTCCCAAGAGACCTGTCACCTCTAAGGACAATGATGTTTCAGAATTTCTGAACCCACAAAGCTGATGATCACACCCCAGGTCCCACTCAGGTGCCCTGCTCCGGTGATCCCAAGCCTCCTGAGCTGACAGTGTTTCTGTGCCTGAACTGCAAATGAGGTTTCATTGGTAATCTGCCCACACCATTTCCCCAGCAGTCAGTGAATATCTGTTCTTGTGGAGACGCCTTTGCTCATCGTTCCTTCTTAAATCAGACTTTCGGTTAAAAAAAATATGAAGTTTAGTCAGTGTCTTCAAAAAATAAAGCTTTCAAACTGTTATTTTTTTTCAGCATCTCTCCCTTTTAAGATTGAAGTAGTACCGCATGTCAGACAGGTGAGGGCCCCAGGGAGGAGAGTGAGCCCCATGACGCAGGCAGCTGGCACTGTGATAAGGGACACCAGACAAAGGCCTGAGAGCTGTAGACCACTGATCAGGCTCCACGTCCCTGGGCCCACCACACTCACAAGCTCTCCTGGGCAGCACAGTGGATAGACACTAGTTACAGAAGAGAAAGCAGATCTGAGTGTTAAGCGTTTTTAATGCTATTAATTTTAATCTGTTTCAACTCATGTTCCACCTGGCCCTTTGACAATTGGCTAAAACTGCTTGTTAAAAGTACACATGCTCCACAACTGCAGAAGGAACATTTTAAAACAAAGGCCCATCAGCCTGCAGATAATAGAGAAAATAATTATTTACAATTGTGGAAATATCAGTGATCCGAAAGGTAATTTTATGGTTCATTCAAACACTAAAGATAAATCACACTTTTTAAAAATAGTGACCATGGACAGAGGATTTTAACCCTAGGAAATGTCATTAAATGAGCGGATTTTAGCTGAGCAACGCAAAATGATTTTTTAAAGATGTTTTTAGATGAGTCGCCAAGCGCTGTATTCACTAAGCTCTTAACAGCAAGAAGTCATCTTTTACTCCTTCACTGAAATTTTGTTCTTTTATCACCTGAAATAAAATGGCCAAGTTCTATACTGAATTGATTTAAAAAGTAATTCAGTTCAACTAAAGTGCGTTATAGTTACAATGAAGCACTTAGGTACAGTCTTTGATAATAGTAGCATTTTTTTTTTTAATTTTTTTTAAATTAAATTTTATTTTGCTTAACTTTACAATATTGTATTGCTTTTACCATACATCGAGATGGATAAGAATTAAGCTCCAACATCTACTTTTAAAATTAGTTTTGAAGTAGAAATCAGGTCTGTGGATTCTGATAGCCTCAGAAAGAGATGGAATCACTTTTCAAGTTAATCACTGATTTCCATCAAACCCATCTTCTGCCCCCAGCATTCCCAGAGCTGCTAAGAAACACTGAGGGAGGACCCAGGAAAAAGAACTGTTACTAAAGCCCTTGCTCTTTGTTGGAGTTCAAGGTTGAGGTCCTTTTGATGTCCTCCAGGCCAATTGCAAGATAAGACATTGTTTAAAATGAAGAAAGGCAGAAAGAAGAAGTGAGTTATTGATGGACTGGAGTGGAAATTAACATTGCAAAATGGTTTTTTAAACTAGAGGCAGAAAGAAGCCTTAATCAGGGTGTTTCTGTTGCAGACAAACTTGCTTAAAAGTGTTAGCATTTAAATGGTCACACCTCCAGCTTTGAACTTAACACTCCATTAAGGGACTGAGGGAGCTCACACCTCTCTGTCTGTGACGCCTTTCCCTCTTGTCGACCCAAGGAAGAGAAGGGGGAGGAGAGAAGAGGAGGAGGAAGGAGAGGAGCAGCCACAAAGGGAGCAATGGCAAGGTGTTCAGAGAAGGTGACAGTCCTCATTTCGGCTGCTGTGCTGTGCTTAGTTGCTCAGTCATGTCCCACTCTTCGCTACCCCGTGGACTGTAGCCTGCCAGGCACCTCTGTTCGTGGGATTCTCCAGGCAAGAATACTGGAGTGGGTTGCCATGTCCTCCTCTAAGTGATCTTACCAACCCAGTAATCGAACACAGGTCTCCCACATTGCAGGCAAATTCTTTACCATCTGAGCCACCAGGGAAGCCCAAGGGTTGCGTCCACTGTCCTAGTGCAATTACTAACAGCATCTGCTTTCACTCCTAAAATGTCCTGATCTACATAATTAATTATGTGGTCACCCAAATAGGGTATAGAATGTTTCATATGATTAGCAGCAAAGTTACAGTCATTAATCAGTTCAGTTCAGTTGCTTAGTCATGTCCGACTCTTTGCCACCCCATGGACTGCAGCATGCCAGGCTTCCCTGTCCATCACCAACTCCTGGAGCTTGCTCAAACTCATGCCCATCGAGTCAGTGATGCCATCCAACCATCTCATCCTCTGTTGTCCCCTTCTCCTCTTTCCTTCAATCTTTCCCAGGATCAGGGTATTTTCCAATGACTCAGTTCTTCCCATCAGGTGGCCAAAATATTGGAGTTTCAGCTTTAGCATCAGTCCTTCCAATGAATATTCAGGTCTGGTTTCCTTTAGGATTAACTAGTTTGATTTCCTTGCAGTCCAAGGGGCTCTCAAGAGTCTTCTCCAACACCACAGTTCAAAAGCATCAATTCTTTGGTGCTCAGCTTTCTTTATGGTCCAACTCTCACATTCATACGTGACTACTGGAAAAAGCATAGCTTTGACTAGACGGACTTTTGTTGACAAAGTAATGTCTCTGCATTTTAATATGCTGTCCAGGTTGTTCATAGTTTTTCTTCCAAGGAGTAAGCATCTTTTAGTTTCATGGCTGCAGTCACCATCTGCAGTGATTTAGGAGCCCCCCAAAATTAAGTTTATCACTATTTCCATTTTTTCCTCATCTATTTGCCATGAAGTGATAGGAACAGATGCCATGATCTTCGTTTTTGGAATGTTAAGTTTTAAGCCAGCTTTTACATTCTCCTCTTTCACTTTCATCAAGAGGCTATTTAATTCCGCTTTGCTTTCTGCCATAAGGGTGGCAGCATCTGCAAATCTGAGGTTATTGATATTTCTCCTGGCAATCTTGACTCCAGCTTGTGCTTCATCCAGCCTGGCATTTTGCATGATGTATTCTGCATAGAAGTTAAATGAACAGGGTGACAATATACAATCTTGACATACTCTTTTCCCAATTTGGAACCAGTCTGTTGTTCCATGTCCAGTTCTAACTATTGCTTTTTGACCTGCATACAGATTTCTCAGGAGGCAGGTAACATGGTCTGGTATTCCCATCTCTTGAAGAATTTTCCACAGCTTGTTGTGATCTATACAGTCATTACTTTGCCAACAAAGGTTCGTCTAGTCAAGGCTATGGTTTTTCCTGTGGTCATGTATGGATGTGAGAGTTGGACTGTGAAGAAGACTGAGCAGCGAAGAATTGATGCTTTTGAACTGTGGTGTTGGAGAAGACTCTTGAGAGTCCCTTGGAGTGCAAGGAGATCCAACCAGTCCATTCTGAAGGAGATCAGCCCTGGGATGTCTTTGGAGGGAATGATGCTAAAGCTGAAACTCCAGTACTTTGGCCACCTCATGCGAAGAGTTGACTCATTGGAGAAGACTCTGATGCTGGGAGGGATTGGGGGCAAGAGGAGAAGGGGACGACAGAGGATGAGATGGCTGGATGGCATCACTGACTCGATGGATGTGAGTCTGAGTGAACTTCAGGAGTTGGTGATGGATAGGGAGGCCTGGCGTGCTACGATTCATGGGGTCACAAAGAGTCAGACACGACTGAGCAACTGATCTGATCTGATACAGTCAAAGGCTTTGGCATAGTCAATAGAACAGAAGTAGATGCTTTTCAGAGACTCTCTTGCTTTTTCAATGATCCAGCAGATGTTGGCCATTTGATTTCTGGTTCCTCTGCCTTTTCTAAATCCAGCTTGAACATCTGGAAGTTCTTTGTTCAAGTACTGTGGAAGCCTTGCTTGGAGAATTTTGAGCATTACTTTACTAGTGTGTGAAATTAGTGCAGTTGTGTGGTAGTTTTACCATTCTTTGGCATTGCTTTTCTTTGGGATTGGAATGAAAACTGACCTCTTACCTTCATTAATATCTAAAATTACAGTATCAGATCAGATCAGATCAGTCGCTCAGTCGTGTCCGACTCTTTGCCACCCCATGAACCGCAGCACGCCAGGCCTCCCTGTCCATCACCAGCTCCAGGAGGTCACCCAGACTCACACCCATCAAGTCAGTGATGCCATCCAGCCATCTCATCCTTTGTCGTCCCCTTCTCCTCCTGCCCTCAATCCCTCCCAGCATCAGAGTCTTCTCCAATGAGTCAACTCTTCGCATGAGGTGGCCAAAATACTGGAGTTTCAGCTTTAGCATCATTCCTTCTAAAGAAATTCCAGGATTGATCTCCTTCAGAATGGACTGGTTGGATCTTCTTGCAGTCCAAGGGAATTTAGAAAGATGGTAACAATAACCCTGTATACGAGACAGCAAAAGAGACACTGATGTATATAACAGTCTTTTGGACTCGGGAGAGGGAGAGGGTAGGATGATTTGGGAGAATGGCATTGAAATATGTATTATATCATATATGAAATGAGTCGCCAGTCCAGGTTCGATGCACGATACTGGATGCTTGGGGCGGGTGCACTGGGATGACCCAGAGGGATGGTATGGGGAGGGAGGAGGGAGGAGGGTTCAGGATGGGGAACACATGTATACCTGTGGCAGATTCATTTTGATATATGGCAAAACCTATACAATATTGTAAAGTTAAATAAAATAAAATTTTTAAAAAAATTAACATGGAAATAACATATGTTCCTTGGACAGTCAGCTTTGGTTCAGATGTTTATTTCTGTGTCATTTCACATACTAAGACTAAGTGTTCTTGACTGTAAAAGTAGATTCAAAGAGTGAAAGTATCCTGGAAAGGAATCCTAGCGGCTATACGGTTGTCATTTTGCAAATGAGAAACTGAGGCTTAAAGAGGTTGACCTGCCTAAGGTCACACAGCTAGTTATAGAATTGCTGAGCACAGGACTTAGGGTCTTCTACATGTAAGTTTTACATTTTCAATGTGTCATATATTTTCAAGGAAATAAATAATGAAATGGCAATCCACTCCAATATTCTTGCCCAGATAATTCCATGGACAGAGGAGCTTGGTAGGCATAGTCCATGGGGTCGCAAAGAATCGGACACGACTGAGAGACTACGCTTTCACTTTTTCAAATGAAGTTCTCAAGATGTAGGGGCATAAAATATAGAAGTTGTGATACCTAAATCTTGAGGTGAGCGGACTGAGAGATCAGTAGGAGGGGTTGGGGAACACAGAGAACAAGCAGTGGCTCCTAGGATCAAGTTTCTGATGCCCCCTGATGACTTCAGCTAAGATGGAGACCAATATTCTCTTGGAATGAACCAGGAATCAAATTAATTTGGTCTTGACAATTTAATAGCTAATTTATGTTGGTCAAAGTTACTGAACATCTTTAAAACTTCCATTTCCTTTTCTAAAAGGTGGGCATAAAGTTAATATTCATCTGAGATGACTATTATGAAGAGTCAGTAAAACAGTCTATGTAAATCATCTAGCCCAATGCCTGGCACATGGTTATATATTCAAAAATAGCTGTCATCATCATCACCACCATTGTCTCTATCATCATGACCAGCAGCATCAGCTTTTGTGCTTCTCTTCTCCCAGGCTGACCTGCTGTTATAGTTAGTTGATTTCACAATCCCACACATCCCTTTCTCTTATACGATGCTCTACATTAATCTCATTTAGTTTCACATGCTCACAGAGATCGATATTACTGTTTTATTTAACATATCAGGAAAGAGGCTCAAAGACATTAGATAATTTGTTCAAGATCACACAACCAATAAGTAATGGAAGCAAAATTGAAGCGTAAGTTTTCTTATTGTTTTAATGTGTCTGTGTCTGGTAAGAACTTATAGGGTGGAGTACTAAGATGCAAGAGTGAGGAGGGGTAAAGGCAGCTGGGAGTTCACCTTGTCTAGATGGTAGGGGTGTAGGGAAAGGGACGTTAAGCAGATCACACTTTATCACACTGTTGTTGCAAGTGTTGCCCAGGTACAAATAAGGTGGTTTTGGTTTTTTGTCTACATAGTCAATCAAAGAATGCAAACTTAAAATCTCAAGATAGCTTGGACTCAGCCTCTAGAAACAGAATAGATGCTATTTGTCACCTTAACAGAAAGCATTCTAATAAGACTCAGAAAGGAAAGTCAAATCGAGCCAGTAGAACAGGGTTCTTGAGGTCAATACTTCTCCTGAGACATGACCCAGCCAAGTAAGGAAATCTGGGCTCTAAAGAGTCTCTGGGGCACTCCACTCTTTTCATATGCTTAATGCTAAATGGCTTCAGTTGTGTCAGATTCTTTGAGATCCTATGGACTTCAAGACTCATCTCTCCAGGCAAGAATACTGGAGTGGGTAGCCATTTTCTTCTCCAGGTCATCTTCCTAACCCAGGGATTGAGCCTGTGTCTCTTGGGTCTCCTGCATTGGCAGGTGAGTTCTTTACCACTATCGCCACCTGGGAGCCCATACTGTGATGATGCAAAGGATAATTTCATGGGAAAGTTCCTAATGATGACCAGATTGGTCCCAAATATTCAAAAATGACAATGAACCAAGATAACTTTCATACCTTTCACTTGGATGGAAAGCAGTTCAGGTACCCAACTTCTTTGTGGTTTATGTTTCTTTGTCATTTTAAAAAATATTTGGGATTAATCTGGTCATTAGGACCCTTCCCATGAAATTATCTTTTGTATCATCACAATTAATTGATTTGGAGTTATTTCTAATCGTACAATCAGGACTTCCAGTGAAGGGTGGAATGATTCTACTAAAGAAAGCTAATTAGTAAAAGCACAAGTTAAATAGAGACCAAAACAAAGTGACAGGAATCCTCTATTCACATGCCTCAGAACACTCACAATGAATAGACCAAGGGTCCTCACATTCCCTGAGATTGCCTAAGAGTTTTCTGGTCCTGGTTTCACATGACTGTCAGTAATTATAAGTACATGTTATGGAGTCAAACAAATTTGAATGCGAATCTTATCCCTATCCTTTCCACCTTGGATGACAGGTGTTTCAAACTCTAAGCTGTTATTTCCTCCAAAGTTGAGATAGTGGTGATAACAGTAACCTTACAATGTATGCCATGCACTGAACTCTGCCCTGACATATAGTAAGTGCCTAGTAAGAGGTAGCCATTGTATTCTTTTTTTTTTTTTTTTTTTTTACTCAGACGCCGTTTTCTCCCTCTTACCCTCCCAAACAGGAGAGAAGAACGATCACCAATGGCCGATGGCAGCTGCATCAAGCAGCACCAAACGCCAACTTCACGCTCAGGAGAAAACGCTGCATCTCTTCCTCGTGGTTTTGGGTGCTTTACACGATCAGAGAAACTTCTCTAATAACCAACTATAGAAATGATCCCTGAAAGTATAGTCTTCATTGTATTCTTCTTATATCCTTGTTGAGTTGTTGCAGAAAAGCACACCTCTCCACAATTTTCCCACCCCTTCCAGTCACCTTCCTCTTTGGAGTATATCTGCTGGATATGCCTTTGACCACCTGTAGCTTTAGCATTAGGTCAGCAAGTAATGGCAACCCACTCCAGTGTTCTTGCCTGGAGAATCCCAGGGATGGGGAACCCTGGTGGGCTGCCGTCTATGGGGTCGCACAGAGTCGGACATGACTGAAGTGACTTAGCAGCAGCAGCAGCAGCAGCAGCAAGTAATGTAACCTTCTCTCTCTTCCTTCTACCTCAAAGGTCCTTTCCTTGACTATACCCTGATTACTGTTTCAATTAACCCATGAAAACTATTTCTCAGTTCAGCAAATTATTCCAAGGCAAGAGAAATGACAAACTCATTCAAAGAAAGAATTTGAACCAAAAAAGTTCCAAAAGTTTCAAAACAAATAGGCTTTAAATGATAGAATATTAAAGGGACAAGTGTAAGGTCATTCATTCGCGTCCAAACAAACCTCAGATGTATGAAGGTCACTCTATGAGGATAAAAAGTAAAACCTTAAACTTTTATTTTGAAACTAAACTCAATTTAGTTAACACTGTGATATTTCTACCCCCAAAATGGATGTGACTTCGCCTAAAATGTAGGAACATGGTCTGGGAGCCTAGAATGAGGCGTATCATCGATTCAGTGTTGCTTGATCAGGCAGACCATCAGATCTGGTACAAGGTGAAAGATTTTAGCATTTTATCCTTACTTCAAGAATCAAGGGAGACAGTGAATTTTGTAACATTAGGGTTGTTCAAACATCAGCTAAATGAAGATTTGGTTGGACCATTCATTGTTAATGAAATTCATGTTTCATATGAATGTTTGGACCAGAACATCGTTATGGTCCCTATTAACTAGAGAGAATACAATTTGCCATTTCATAGGGCCAATAATCTTCTTATCCAAACATTTATTTGATCTCTTTGTAAATTCTAAGAAAGTAAGTTCACAGGTATAAGTTTCTTTGTTATTTTGAATAACAAACTTCTCTGAATCTGACTACTCTTATTATCCCATTTGGTTCTTTCTCAAAGAAAAGTGCTTTCCAAAAGGAAGAATGATTTGACGTCTCTTGACCCCGCAGCATCTTAGTCATTTCCTCCTTTGGGCTTGTGTTCAGCTACCCCTGACCTTTTGAATGTCCCCATAGCCTCTCTCTCCTAATCCATCACCTCCTTCAAATTCTGGCTCCATGCTGGCCTTCTCTAAGAGAATCTCCACATTTCTTTTATTCTTCTAAGCTCCTCAAGGACTCTGTGTAGTACACCCAGACTTGCTTACATGTTGCCCATGAATCGTGCTCTTGTTTCATGTTGCTGTGACTCTCCCTCGGAACTCTAACTCCTAAAGGGCAGCGAACCTCTGTCAGTGTAGATAAAAAGGAGAAGAGCTCTGGATTTTCCTAATGATCACAAAACACTGGGCACAAAGCAACCACTAGGGGCCTAAGACCCATCAAACAACAGTGAAATTCCACTAGGATTAAGGTTAGATGGGGCAAACCAAGTTTCAGAAGATCAGAGACATTTATATTCTGTTCTGAGTAGTTCAACAGTCCTTCCAAATCACCAGGACTACAGACATAAAAGTTTCATCTAGCCACTAGCTCTAGCTGAACATATCACAGGTTACTTAAAGTGCAATTTATTTTTAATAGAAAAATTGATTCTAGAATGAAACATGAAGTAGTCTTTTTTTTTTTTTTTTTTTTGGTAGTAGACTAACCTTTTAAAGAATAGCATTCTTGCCCTAGAGAGGGGCATAAAAGTTTAAAAGGTTATTTTCCACATTACACATAACCTGCACACTCACCTTTACTATCTCTTTGCCAGATCAGCCTGTGGCGCTAACTCACTGAAAATACCGGCTCCATTAATGCATGATTTACTTCTCTTTACTCGGCAAAGTACAGACCTCATCTTTCAAAGCAAAATCAAGCTTTTGTAATTCACTACCTCCTCTGTGAGATGTGATGACATGGATTTTTCTCTTCAAAATTCGAAAGAGCAAAGCAACTGTGTTGCTGAAGAGAAGTCTTTCCTGACCCACCCAGGTGAGTTGGTTGCTCCCTGAATGAGTTCCTATGGCACTTTTAACCTGCTGCTCTTCTTTAAACATACCATGGTAATCATAATTTGCTTACACATATTTGTTACTCATATCTTCTCACCTATTCCAACTGCCAACTCCACGAGAGCAGAAATTCTGTCCTGTCCATTTATTTGTAATTTCACGATATGGGTGCCAGGGTGTATAACCCAGACCCTTTCTCAGGACAAGGCTTCCATTCTCCCACCTGCTATGATTGCTGCCTGCTGTCAGGTCACAGTCTCTTTTCTGGAATTTCCCACAGCTATATAAAGCTACTGTGCCCAAGCATTCATCTAACAACTGACCGATGCGAGCATACAAAGGTCTGGCTTCATTGCCTCCATTCAGGATAACTCTGAAGTTTCTCCCCACCCCCAATCTCTGTGCTTTCATCCAAGTCCATAGTTGCTGACTGCATCGCAGCTCAACTCCTCTTCTGCCAAGTCTGGCTTCCCCCACTTCCTCAAAGATATTGTTCCTGAGAGCCCTCTTCAACAAATCTCCTGTACACAAGTCTCCATCTCCAACTCTGTTTCCCAGGGAACTAAACTTAAGATTCCCCCATACCCTAGGACAGTATCTAGTGCACAATAGGCATTCCATTAATATTTGGTAAAAGAATGAGTGATTGAAATACACAGGAAATTAACAAATAATAATTTTACATTCCAACATTTCACTCCTCCTCTTCTTCCTGCCCCATCTTACCTCAGGTTATGATCTGAGGGAGTTAATGTACACAAATATTAAATAAAAATACATTGGACTGAATTACATGAGAGACAATGAACATATTAATATTGGAGGTGGTGAGGACACAGCTAAAACAGTAGTGAGAGGGAAATTTATAGCGTTAAAAGGCATACAGAAGAAAAGAGGAAAAGTCTCAAATCAGTAATCTAAGATCTCACCTCAAGTATCTATAGAAAGAACAACAAAGTAAATGCAAATAAATAGAAGGAAATAATATACATAAGAGCAGAAATTGATGAAATTGAAAACAATAAATAAATAAATCTAATGAAGCAAAGAGCTAGTGCTTGAAAAGATCAATGAAATTGAGAAACCTTTAGCAAGACTGATGGAGAAAAGGGACAGAAGACACAAACTACCAATATTAGCAATGAAACAGGTGTTATCACTACAGACCTGGCAGACTTCAAAAGGATAATAAGGTATACGGTGAGTAATTCTATAGATACAAATTTCACAACTTAGATGAAATTATCCAATTCCTCCTAAAACTGTTGCAAGAAGGGGGACCCCTTCCAGGGCCCGAAACTGGGCTCTTGTCTAACACTCGGAAATGAATTGTCCGAGGAGACACATGTGCTGCCAAAGCAAGAGATTTTATTGGGAAAGGGCACCTGGGTGGAGAGCAGTAGGGTAAGGGAACCCAAGAGAGCTGCTCTGCTGTGTGGCTCGCAGTCTCAGGTTTTAAGGTGATGGGATTAGTTTCCAAGTGGTCTTTGGCCAATCACTCTAATTCAGAGTCTTTCCTGGTGGTGCACGCATCACTCAGCCAAGATGGATGCTAGCAAGAGGGATTCTGGGAAGTGGATGGACACATGGTGTCTCCTTTAGACCTTTCCCAAACTCTTCTGGTTGGTGGTGGCTTATTAGTTCCGGATTCCTTATCAGGATCTCCTGTCATAAAACACCTCATGCAAATGGTTACTATGGTGCCTGGCCAAGGTGGGCAGTTTCAATCAGTGTGCTTCTCCTAACAAAACAAATACAAATACAGCTCACCCAATATGAAACAGATGTTTGAAAAGCCTGGGTTGGGAGAATGCCCTGGAAGAAGGCATGGCAACCCACTCTAGTACTCTTGCGTGGAGAATCCCACGGACAGAGGAGTCTGGCAGGCTACAAACCATGGAGTCGCAAAGAGTCAGACATGACTGAGTGACTAAGCACAGCACACAGCACAGAGTACTACCCCCCATCAGAACCAGACAAACAGGTGGACAAAATAAGAAAACTATAGACCAATATCTCTTGTGAATATAGGCTAAATTTTTGTAACAAAATTTAGCAAATAAAATTCAGCAATATATATAAAAAAGCTATAAACCCATGACCAACAGACCTTATTCCAACGATATAAGGCTAGTTCAGTACTTAATCAATCAATGTAATAACATAGTAACAAGGGTTTTTTTAAAAAGCACATAATCATACCAACTGAAGCAAAAAAAAAAAAAATTGTTTGACAAAATTCCATATGCTTTCATGGTAAAAACTCTAAGAAGAATAGGAATACAGGAGATAATCCTTAATTGAAAAGAGCATCCACAAAAATGTACAGCTAACATACCTCATGTTGAAAGAGTATATTCCTTCCCTCTAAAGATCAGGACAAGGAAAGAATGTCTGTCTCACAGCTTTTGTCGGACAAAGTGCTGTAAGTTCTAACCAGTGCAATAAGGCCATAAAAGGAAATAAAAGGCATACACATCAGAAAGGAAGAAATAAAACTGTCTTTATTTCCAGTTGATATGATTGTCTTCATAGAAAATTCCAAGGACTCTACAAAAAAAAAAAAAAAAAAACACCTTCCTAGGACTAATAACTTCATTAGTTTCACAATACAAAATAAGCACAGATAAATCAATTGAACATCTACATACAAGCAGTGAACATGTAGACAACAACATAAAAACTACAACACCATTTCCAATCAATCAAAAAAATGAAATACTTAGATGTAAACCAGACATTACAGGAATTTATTTTAGGCTTGGCCATAATAAGGTTCATTTCTAAGTTAGATTATGACCGTATAGTGGTCAGAAAGTAAAATCAAATGGATTTTTGATTGTTGAAAAATGTAGTTTGTCATAAACTATAAAATGCTGATGAAAGAAAGTAAAGCTTTAAATAAATGGAGGGGTATACTATTTTCATGAATTGAAAGACTCAACGCAGTAAAGATGCCAATTCTCAAAATGATATGCCAGTTTAACTCAATTCTATCACAACCGCAGCAAGACTTTTTTGAGTGATAGGTACGATTACTATAAAATGTATTTAGAGAGGAAAAGAAGCTGAGATATCTAAAACAATTTTGAAAAAGAATAAAGTATGAGAAATCAGTGTATTACAATACTTATTATTTAGCTAAGGTAACCAACTTCATGGTTTTGGCAGAGAGATAGACACAGATGAATGGGACAGATGAGAGAACCTAATATAGACTTACCTGCAAAAATATTCCCATTGATATTTGATAAAGGTACAAAAACAATTCAACGGAAGGATAATCTTCAAAATATGGTACTGCAGCAACTAGACATAAATAGGACAAAAGAATCCTCAATCTTAGTTCTCACATCCTACACAAAAATTAACTCAAATGAATCAAAGATTTTAAAGTAAAATTTGAAACTATAAAATTTTTCAAAAAAAGATAGGAGAAAATACACAGTAAGTTCTTCAGATCAGATCAGATCAGCTCGGTCGCTCAGTCGTGTCGAAGTCTTTGCGACCCCATGAATCGCAGCACACCAGGCCTCCCTGTCCATCACCAACTCCCGGAGTTCACTGAGACTCAAAAGGCAAAATCTATAAAAGGAAATGATAAATTTCAATTTTATTAAAATTAAAAATGTTTGCTCTATGGAAGACCCTGTTAAGAGAATGACAAGCTACACATGAGTAGAAAACATTAGCAGACCACATCTCCCCCCAAAAACTAATTTCTAGAGTAAAGTATGCTCGAAACTCAAAACACACACAGACATTTCACTGAAGATCATATGCAGATGGTAAATGAGCACATAAAAAATGTTGAGCATCATTAGTCATTTGGAAAATGGAAGCTCAAATCGTAATGAGACATTATCACTACACACCTATCTGAATGGCTACAAGAAAAAATAATGAAAAAATTTTTACCAGTTGTTGGTGAAAACCCAATATGGAGAGAAACTGTATTATTCATAAATTGTTGGTTAGAAGGTAAACTGATACAGCCTTCCAGGAAAGTATTTAGCAGTTTCTAAAAAGTTAAACATTCAACTAGCGAATGATTCAGCTATTGTGTTCCTTGTCATTTATCACAGAGAAATGAAAGTTTGCATTCACACAAGTTTGCACATGAATGTTTATAGTGGTCATACTCTTCATGGCCTCAAATTGGACATCACTCGATGTCCTTCAGTGGGTGAATGATTAAATAAACTCCAACACATCTATACCAGGGAATACTACTCAGCAATAAAAAGGAACAGACCAGTGATACAAACAACAGCCTGAAGAGATCTTCAGAGAATCATGCTGAGTGAAAATAAGTCAATCTCAAAAGTTATACATTGTATGATTTCATTTATATAAATTTCTTCAAAGAACAAAACTACTATAGAAATGGAGAACTAATTAATGGTTGCCAGGGATTAAGGAGGAGTGGGGGTGGGAAGAAAATGGGTGTGACAATAAAAAAAGACATCAAGAGAGATCTTTACAGTGGTGGAAATGCTCTGTAACTTTGTTGTATCGATATCAATATCTTGGTTATATATTGTATTATAGTTTTGCAAGATGTTATCACTGGAGGAAAACTCTAGATCTTTCTGTACTATGTCTTACAACTGCGTGTGACCCTTCATTATCTCTGAATGAAGAGTTCAGATAATAAAGGGAGGACAACATAGGATTTGTAAATGATTTCTTGGATATGACACTGAAGTTACAGGCAATAAAAGAAAAAAATAGACAAATTGAACTTCATGAAAATTTAATAAATCTGCATAAAAAACACTATCAACAGAGTAATAAGGAAACCCACAAAATGGGGTAAAATATTTCAAATCATGCATTTGATAAGGGATTAATATCCAGATCATACGGGAAACTCCTAAAACTCAACCACACAAAACCCAGTTCAAGAATGGGTAACGGATTTGAACAGACATTTCTCCATGAAGACATAAAAACGGCCAACAAGCACATGAAAAGACGCTCATCATCACTAATCATGCAAATCAAAACTATAATGAGATACCACCCCAAACCCATTAGGATGACTATGTTTTTAGTGGAAAATAACAGGTGTTGGTAAAGATATAGAGAAACTGGAACTCATGTATTGTTGGTAGAAATGTGAAATAGCATAGCTGTTATGGTGGTTCCTCAAAAAATTTAAAATAGAATTACCATCAGTTCAGTTCAGTCGCTCAGTCATGTCCAACTCTTTGCGACCCCATGAATTGCAGCATGCCAGGCCTCCCTGTCCATCACCAACTCCCGGAGGTCACTCAGACTCACGTCCATCGAGTCAGTGATGCATCCAGAGTGATACCATCTCATCCTCTGTCGTCTCCTTCTCCTCCTGCCCCCAATCCCTCCCAGCATCAGAGTCTTCTCCAATGAGTCAACTCTTTGCATGAGGTGGCCAAAATACTGGAGTGTCAGCTTTAGCTGACATTCCTCCCAAAGAAATCCCAGGGCTGATCTCCTTCAGAATGGACTGGTTGGATCTCCTTGCAGTCCAAGGGACTCTCAAGAGTCTTCTCCAATACCACAGTTCAAAAGCATCAATTCTTTGGCGCTCAGCCTTCTTCACAGTCCAGCTCTCACATCCATACATGACCACAGGAAAGACCATAGCCTTGACTAGGTGAACCTTTGTTGGCAAAGTGATGTCTTTGCTTTTGAATATGCTATCTAGGTTGGTCATAACTTTCCTTCCAAGGAGTAAGCATCTTTTAATTTCATGGCTGCAGTCACCATCTGCAGTGATTTTGGAGCCCAGAAAAATAAAGTCTGACACTGTTTCCACTGTTTCCCCATCTATTTCCCATGAAGTGATGGGACCAGATGCCATGATCTTCGTTTTCTGAATGTTGAGCTTTAAGCCAACTTTTTCACTCTCCTCTTTCACTTTCATCAAGAGGCTTTTGAGTTCCTCTTCACTTTCTGCCATAAGGGTGGTGTCATCTGCATATCGGAGGTTATTGATATTTCTTCTGGCAATCTTGATTCCAGCTTGTGCTTCTTCCAGTCCAGCGTTTCTCATGATGTACTCTGCATAGAAGTTAAATAAGCAGGGTGACAATATACAGCCTTGACGTACTCCTTTTCCTATTTGGAACCAGTCTGTTGTTCCATGACCAGTTCTAACTGTTGCTTCCTGACCTGCATATAGGTGTCTCAAGAGGCAGGTCAGGTGGTCTGGTATTCCCATCTCTCTCAGAATTTTCCACAGTTTGTTGTGATCCACACAGTCAAAGGCCTTGACATAGTCAATAAGGCAGAAATAGATATTTTTCTGGAACTCTCTTGCTTTTTCCATGATCCAGTGGATGTTGGCCATTTGGTCTCTGGTTCCTCTGCCTTTTCTAAAACCAGCTTGAACATCTGGAAGTTCACGGTTCACATATTGCGGAAGCCTGGCTTGGAGAATTTTGAGCATTACTTTGCTAGCGTGTGAGATGAGTGCAATTGTGCGGTAGTTTGATCATTCTTTGGCATTGCCTTTCTTTGGGATTGGGATGAAAACTGACCTTTTCCAGTCCTGTGGCAACTGCTGAGTTTTCCAAATGTGCTGGCATATTGAGTGCAGCACTTTCACAGCATCATCTTTCAGGATTTGAAATAGCTCATATGATCCAGCAATTCCACTTCCAGGTATGTACCCAAAATAATTGAAAGCAAGGTCTCAAAGAGATATTTGTCCACCCCTGTTCATATAACATTATCCATAACATCCTAAAGGAGAAAGTAACCCAAGTGTTTGTTGATGGATGAATGGATAAGCAAAATATGGTATAGTTGACCCTTGCACAATGCAGGACTTAGGGCCACCAACTTTGGCCCTCAATACCAAAAAGCCATGGTATAATCTTACAGTTGGCCCTCCATATGTGTGATCTTGCATCTGTATATTCAACGAACTACAGATTATATACTGTAGTATGTATTTATTTTTTAAAATCCAAGTATAAGTGGACATATGCAGTTCAAATCCATGTTGTTCAAGGGTCAACTGCATATACATACAATGGAATGTAATTCATCTGTAAAAAGGAAGGAAATTCTAACACATGCTACAAAAAAATGTGCATGAATCTTGAGGATATTATGGTAAGTGAAATAAGTCAATCACAAAAAGATAAATATTTCATGGTTCTATTTATATGAGATACCTAGAGTAATCAAATTCATAGAGACAAGAAGAAAATAGTAAACTTCCAGGGGCTGGAGTGAAGGGGGAATGGGGAATTATTGTTTAATGACAGAGTTTCAGTTTTGCAAGGTGAAAGTTCTGGAGATGAATGGTGGTAATCATTCCACAATAAAATGAATGTACTTAACATTACTGAACTGTACATATAAAAATGGTTAGGATAGTAAATTTTGTTATATGTATTTTCAACATACATACAAATGAAATATAAAAGATGAAGTCACAAATTTTATTAGTGTTTATTCATATCTATGCAGACATGGAGGGGGAAATGTACTTGAATGCATCTGATTAAAACTGGAGTAGGTTATCAGACTTTCCCCAAAAGTTGGCGATCTGCCCCTCAACACCATCCCACCCCCTTTGCTCTCAATCTTTGTTTACTACTTTACTTTCTTTTTCTCTATGTCTATTTTTTAAAAATAAAAATGATTTGTATTTATGGTGTAACAGACTTCCCTGGTGGCTCAGTGGTAAAGAATTTGCCTGCCAAGCAGAAGATGTGGGTTTGATCCCTGAGCTGGGAAGATCACCTGTAGAAGGAAATGGCAACCCACTCCAGTGTTCTTGCCTGGGAAATCCCATAGACAGAAGAGCTTGGTTGGCTACAGTCCACAGGATCACTAAAGAGTCAGACATGACTTAGCGACTAAACAACAGCAAGGTGTAACACAGGATGATTTGTTACATATATGTAGTGAAAAGATTTCAGTAGTCAAGCTAATTAACGTATGATCTCCTCACACAGGTACTATTTTTTCATCTGATAAGAATGCTGCTGCTGCTGCTGCTAAGTCACTTCAGTCGTGTCCAACTCTGTGTGACCCCATAGATGGCAGCCCACCAGGCTCCCCCATCCCTGGGATTCTCCAGGCAAGAACACTGGAGTGGGTTGCCATTTCCTTCTCCAATCTGTGAAAGTGAAAAGTGAAAGGGAAGTCGCTCAGTCATGTCCGACTCTTAGCGACCCCATGGACTGCGGCCCACCAGGTTCCTCTGTCCATGGGATTCTCCAGGCAAGAGTACTAGAGTGGGGTGTCATTGCCTTCTCCATCTGATAAGAATACCTGAAATCTATTCTCCTATCAAATTTCCAAGATTCAATACAGTATTATTGGCTATAGTCAACATACTATATATGAGATCTCTGGGCTTTTTTATCCTACATAACTCAACTTTGTACCCTTAACTAACATTTCCCCATTTTCCCTGCCTCCCCATCCCTGGTCACCACTGTTGTCCTCTGATTCGATACATTTGACTTTGTTAGATTCCACAGATAGAAGATCAGCTTTTTCTTTTGTTTCTGACTTCTTCCACTTAGCATAATTTCCTCCAGGTTTATTCACATTGTCACAAATGGCAAGATCTTGTTTTCTAAGGCTGAATAAAATTCCATAGTAGGCACAATTTCTTTGTCCATCCATCCATGATGGATACTTAAATTGTTCCTGGATCTTGGCTACTGTGAATAATGCTATAATTAACAAGGGAGTCCCTCAGTATCTTGGAGATAACTGATTTCATTTGCTTTGGGTGTATACTCAGAAGACAGATTATGGTAGTTCCATTTTTAGTTTTTTGAGGAACCTCCATACTGTTTTTCCTAGTGGCTCCACCACTTTACATTCCCACCAGCAGTGTACAGGATTCCCCTTCTTCCACATGCTTGCCAACACTTGTTACCTTTTATTTTGTTGTTGCAGAGATTGTAACAGGTATGAGGTGATATGCATTGTGGTTTTGATTTGCATTTTCCCCATGATTAGTGATGTTGAGCACTTTTTCACATACCTGTTGTATGTGTGACATGTGTATGACTTCTTTGGGAAAATGTTTAATCAGCTCCTTTGCCCATATTTTAATCAGCTTATTTCTCCTTTTTGCTATTGAGTTGCATGAGTTTCTTATATATTTTGGATATTAAACCCTTGTGGGAAATATTGGGAAATATTTTGCCCCAATCTATACATTGCCTTTTCATTTTGTTGATTATTTCCTTTGCTGTGCAGAAGCTTTTTTCTTGCTCTCCCATTTATTTATTATTTTTGGATGCAGATGTCTGATTTTAATGGCCCCTCAGGTGAGTTTTCCATGAACAGGAGGATCTGCCTGCAAACCTAAGTGGTCCAGGCCCCTTGGCAGTTACAGTCTCACTGTAAATGAACATTCCGACACATTAGTTACATAGCAACCTCTCAGGAGTAGCGCTTGAGTCCCTCTTGTGCCCACTGTGTTTTGAGCGACCTGTAGAGGCAAAATCTGGGGCTGTGGGCTGAATACTAAGGCTTGGACTGCAGTGCCTTCCCCCCTGGTGCTGCTGCCCTCCTGGTGGTACTTTCTGGGCCACCAACCATCCTTGCTCCCCGCTTTCTGGCTGGGCAGCCAACCATCCTTGCTCCCCGCTTTCTGTCTTGGCTTTTTGGCCTTAACTGAGACAATAATGTAGAATGTTGGCTTTGAGGGACCACTGAAGCCTACATCTTCTTTCTGAAAAGGGAGAAATCTGCCTTTGAGACTGCAACTCACAGTCTATGGTTGTTTTATTCATGATTTGTGAATTTTTTTTTTTACCATAGTTGTAATTCTTTTCTATTCTAAGTTGCTTAGCAGCTGACATTATATCTAATATAGACACAGGCATATTTCATATATGACAATGTAATATATTTCCTTATTCTTGTGTCTTTTTCTGAATTGACTTATGTTCTGAGACTCAGAATCTGATTCTGATTCTATGCTCAGACTTTGCCAGTTGAGACTCAATATATAATTCTTATATTTCCGGTGTGTATATACTTTATACCTTAAGTTCAAATCTTGCAACTCTCCTCTTTGACGCCAACTGATATGTAAGTGGCTCACATAGTTACCGGTGAGAAAGGTTGGTTTCTTAGTAGCACAGGCCATTTAAACTTACCCTACCCCATAGCATGTGCTAAGCAGGCACACCAATGCCTTGGGATTGACTCACTGACTGAGGCCTTCTGGAGCTTTAGATTTTTCTTACCCAGAAAATAGGATCAACACCACCGCCATCATGAATTATTCAGCACCTGTCTGGGCTACTCCCTGGTGAACAATAAAATAATGGAAACTGACAAAATTGATTTGTGGTGAATTTTTAGTGAAGCCAAGTTCATGACAAGTGAGCAAGGGCAAGCAGGGCTCAGAGGAACCTGACCACAAGAAAGGTCAGCCCACAATTCCCCTGGGAACATCACCACCTGGTCAATAGTACAGCCAGGCCAGAAGCCTGGCATAAGGCTCCTTTTCCTCTTGGGTTAGGGGGAGATGAACGTTGTCTCCTACTGAAAAGGCACAGCCAATTGGGTTCACCAAGTCAGTTCACCAACTTGATGGATGGACAAGCCTCAAATAATTTCGTGAATCATTTGAATTGCTAGATAATTAGAAATTCAATAACCAAATCTCTGAATATAATTTCAGCTGTTTAGCAGAGTGCTAAGAAAGAAAGGCTTCAATTCAGCATATTTTGAATTCCTGATTAGGGTTTCACTAATTAAAAGGAAAAAAAGTATTGGCACCATGTCTAATCCTTCCATTAATCCCCCTCAACATATATTATGCTGACTGTTATTGTATAATCATTAAATGTAAAATATTAAACTGGACATTTGACTTTATTGATCACATTATGGACTAAGATATAGCAAGTAATTATCTGCCAAGACAGATTCATTGATTGGGCTGTCATTGAGAGTTGAAATTGACACATTGTTGATTATTATGGTAGGATACTGTGTTCATCAATTATTTTGTCTCATTTTCTTTCTCATTGTGTATTCTGTATTTATATTCGTTCTTATTTAAAAACTCAAAAGGCAGACTTTTTACCTAAAATCAGATGTGTGATTTTCTGTGTTGATTAGAAACATTGCAATCTAAGTGCAGAGACTTAGTTTTATAGATGTGAGCATTTTATTTGTTCTAATACCAGGCAATTTTGGATAGTATTTTGTCTCCCTACATCTCAGTATCTCTATTGATAAATAATGTTATCCTTTTTGGACTTTTTCCTCCATTACTCTGCTTCTTTCTTCAGCATTTACAATTCAGTTCCGTTTACTAAGGAGGTATGGAGCCTCCCCATATTCCAGGCACTGTGTAAGGTGCTGCAGATACCAAGATTGGTAAGACAGAGTTCCTATCCTCAGGGAAGCTAAAAATCTAGGGAAGGACACTGACCTGGACCTTAATAGAGGGAACTGGAGAAAACTGAGGCAACAGAGGCTGAGCATGCACAAAATTAGAACTAACCAGACTTCTGGTTCATTCTGATGCAGGGTAGGACATTTTAAATTCTTGTGCTAATAACAGGGTAAAAGTTGCCTATCATATTTTGGGCATGGAGAACAAGACAGGATTCTTTTTAAATGCCATCCTGAGGCATGCAAATGCTGTTCTTGGAGTTCACCTCTTACAGAATTTAGAAGCTGACTTCATGAATGATATTCAACACAGATCAGAGTTTCATGGACTTCCTTTCTTGGGGTTGGTTTTTAGAGAAGTTCTAATGTGTTGTTTGGGCTTCCCAGGTGGTTCAGTGGTAAAGAATCTGCCTGCCAATGCAGGAGCTACAGCAGATGTGGGTTCAGTCCCTGAGTTGGGAAGATCCCCTGGAGAAGGAAATGGCAACCCACTCTAGTATTCTTGCTGGGAAAATCCTATGGACAGAGGAGCGTGGTGGGTTACAGTCCATGGGGTCTCAAAGAGTCTGACATGACTGAGCGACTGAACATGCATGCAGTGTGTTGTTTGGTCTAACTCCATTATGGTCAGGCCACAGATACATGGTCATGCGATGTATCCTCCTACATATCATTCTTTCAGTTGTTAATTTTATACAACATATGGGCAGTGACTATGAGTTACATGTTTTTTAAAATTCTTTCTTCCCACCCTTTGTGCTTCTGCATACAGTAGGTACTCAGTTAATGACATTAGAAGCCTCTTTGAGGTAGAGGATAGTGGCCACTTGAACAACCCAAGTTGTTTCAAAATTTCAATTGAAAGAGTTTTGACACATGGTAGATGTGCATTAAACGCCATTCAGTTTTCCTGGGACAAAGGAGCTCAAGCACCTTCAATAATGGGGACTTGATGACTGATTGCATAAATGAATGAGGCTGAAATCCATTTCACTTAAGCATCTTTCCAGTGTTGACATGGGACACAGCATGGTACCATGAAAATGGCATTGTACATATTTCCTAACCTAGGTTTTGGTCTCAGTGGCTAGAGGAAGTGACTCAATCCTTTTATTCAATAAATAAAGTGGTCGGGACAGATATTTAAGAAAGGCATTTCTCACTCAAATCTACCACTCTATTTTGCCTTGAGTTAGGTAGACCAATTGTTAGCATTCACAAAAGTGATTAAAAGATAAGGCAATGGAAGCAAATTGTATTATCCAACCATAATTCCAGGAATTTATGGATTACACAAGAGCCTACATCTCTTCACTCCTATCCACACCAACTCAATCACCTTTGTGGCATCTCACTTCATGTATTGGGCTAAAAAGATGAATACACTTCATGAACTTAGTGTAAAACTCTGCTGTTTAACTTGTCATGACTTAGACTTTGGGAAGTACTTGTGAGTGAGAAACAGTTCCTTTAAATTTCTGGGTATCCGGGGTCTGTTTTTCTGTACTTCTACAGAACTATGGGGAGAGTCTCCTAGACTAAACTCCACAAATCTTTAAGGCAGAAGATCTCAATTTTTTTTTTTTTTTAAATCTGGTTTTATCTGAAACTAGAGATCCTTCTCCCAGAACAATGATGGCGCTCATAAATGCAACATTTTGCCTATAATTTCTGGGTAGTGGGAAGGAGCTAAGAGGCTGTTCCCAGGTTAAGAATCATCCTTAAGGCCACATTTTGCTCTGACATCAATACTTTTGTACTTTACCTCTCTCAGCTCTGCCACCTGCTAGCTGTGTGACCACAAACAAGTTGCTTCACCTTTTGGCCCCTCCTTGCAGCTGGTCAGGAGCATCAGCAGGAGTAGAAGTCAAGTGCCCAGCACCAGGCTTGTTATGCAGCAACAGGCACTAACTCACTTACTGTTTTTTTCTTCCCCTTTCTGGTTGTTTCCCTTAATTGTAGTCAGTCTTGCTTAACTATATGCTTTCCTTTGCAGTTTGGAGTCCTCATTTCTTTTTGTACTCTGCATAGTCCTCTTCAGTGCCGCCCTCAACTTTCTATTCCAACTCTCTATTTGTGTCATTCAGTCTTATAGAATGCACTTGGATTTATTCTTTTTAGTTAAAGAAAGAATCAGCTATTTAGAAACAGCACCACTGTGCTTTTTTGCCAAAATGGGTTCCTTTTTAATTCTCCAGATTTGCTACTTCTAAGGTAAAGCCTCAGTCCCATTAGCATGGCCTGGAATTTCCCATTTAAAATCTTTCCTGGGGCTGAAAATTAATCTTTCCTTAGGCAGTACCTAAAGGGTATGCGTATTGAGTGATCTAAAGATCAATTAAACACTGACTGAGCTTCAGTAAAGAACTATTTCTCTACACCAAAGAGGCCATGGGAATGCAAGTAGAATCCAGGAACACTGAGTTAAGTTTTCCTAGGCACCTTAAGGAACTCTGAGATTACCAGGGAAGCTGCTGGGGCCAAAACCAAGTGGGTAACCTTGTGCCTCCAAGTATAGGAGATGATTAGAGAACTAACATTTAATAAGCAATAATTATGTGCCAGGTGGAAGTCAGAGGTTGCAATATGGAAGCCTATAGCCTACAAGAAGTGAAGTTGTTCTGTCGTGTCTGACTCTTTGCGACCCCATGGACTGTAGCCCAGCAGGCTCCTCCATCCATGGGATTCTCCAGGCAAGAATACTGGAGTGGGTTGCCATTTCCTTCTCCATAGCCTACATGTGACCCACAAATGTGAGGTTTACTCTATTCTGATACATCACAAATCTACATTTAAAGGTAGAAACATTTCATATATATCATATACACAGACAAGGATCTTGTGCTTTCTCCTGAAAAATTAGAACGTTCAGCAACATTGAGCTCAAATTCTCACATGGCAACAATAAGAGGAAAGCAGAAGACGGTGTCATTAGTAGTGTACAGCTCTCAGTTCACCACAATTCTCAGCATTCCTATGCACAATAGGTGTGCATAGCTGCACCTGCTCCTCTTGCTTCTCATTTCCTCACTGTGATAAACCTTTGAAAATATGCCCCCCCCACCCGTCTCTCTCTCTCTCTCTCTCTCTCTCTCTCTCTCTCTGTCTCTCTCTCTTTCTCTCTCTCTCTATATATATATATCAGATCAGATCAGATCAGTTGCTCAGTCGTTTCTTTTGCGACCCCATGAACTGCAGCACGCCAGGCCTCCCTGTCCATCACCAGCTCCCAGACGTCACTCAGACTCGCATCCATCGAGTCAGTGATGCCATCCAGCCATCTCATCCTCTGTCGTCCCCTTCTCCTCCTGCCCTTAATCCCTCCCATCATCAGAGTCTTCTCCAATGAGTCAACTCTTTGCATGAGGTGGCCAAAATACTGGAGTTTCAGCTTTAGCATCATTCCTTCCAAAGAAATTCCAGGATTGATCTCCTTCAGAATGGACTGGTTGGATCTTCTTGCAGTCCAAGGGACTCTCAAGAGTCTTCTCCAACACCACAGTTCAAAAGCATCAATTCTTCGGCACTCAGCCTTCTTCACAGTCCAGCTCTCACATCCATACATGACCACAGAAAAGACCATAGCCTTGACTAGGCGAACCTTTGTTGGCAAAGTGATATCTCTGCTTTTGAATATGCTATCTAGGTTGGTCATAACTTTCCTTCCAAGGAGTAAGCGTCTTTTAATTTCATGGCTGCAGTCACCATCTGCAGTGATTTTGGAGCCCAGAAAAATAAAGTCTGACACTGTTTCCACTGTTTCTCCATCTATTTCCCACGTAGTGATGGGACTAGATGCCATGATCTTCGTTTTCTGAATATATATATACACACACATACCTCTGCTTCCCTGGTGAGTCAGAGATTAAAGCGTCTGCCTCCAATGCGGGAGATCCACGTTCAATCCCTGGGTCGGGAAGATCCCCTGGAGAAGGAAATGGCAACCCACTCCAGTATTCTTGCCTGGAGAATCTCATGGATGGAGGAGCCTGGTAGGCCACAGTCCACGGGGTCGCAAAGAGTCGGACACGACTGAGCGACTTCACTTTCACTTTCACTGAATAATGAATATATACAAATATATATATGCCAGGGTCCAGCCCCGGCTGATCCAGGGTCTTCGGAGGGTGGACGGCGTTGGCGACTCATTTACATATCAATTAGAGACATTAAGAGTAATTAAAGGATAGCTCAGTATAGCTCAGATTATTTAGAGGAGAAAAGAGGCTGAGTAGCTTGGTTTATGTGGGAAACCAATAAAACTTCAAGACAAGAAGTTTGCACCACTTGCGTAGGCCGCAGGCGCCCGCTCAAATAGCGGAAAGTGCCCCACCTTAGGCACTTTCTCGAGTGGGTCTTAGAAGCCCAGGCATGATTAGCAAGCTTGGTGGGTTCCATGCTCCAGATGGAAACTTCAGCCGGAAATGGAAATTGAGAGAAAGAATGACATGGGGAGACCAAGCTCTGGTGAGCAAGGCCCGTTGCTTTATTTTCAACAGGGGCTTTTATACCCTAAGTTACACATAGAGGATAATAGGGGATGCAAAGTCGGCGGTTTTTGATCCTTATCAAAAACCAGGGTTTCTATCCTGCAAATTTATAGCGTACAAATGGTTCAGGTGATTTACATCATCTTCTGGCCAGAAGGCCTATTAACATTTTATGACTCTTGACAAAGGTTTGTCAACCGCAAGACTTATTTTCTCTAAGAATAATTATTTTAAGGTTTGGTGCCATGTTCATCAGAAGTGTTAGATAAACTTGCATTCCTATAGGGTGGAGGCGCAGTGGGTTTACAACAAAGAAAAGAATTTATTACCTTAAGGATCTAAAGTTACTAGCACCAAGGCCACTACTTATTTTCTCTACAAACCAAGGATACAAAACAGGGGAATGTAAAAACTCGGCAACAAGCATTGGCCCATTAATGAAATCTTCTACTAGTTTTTATTCTGACAGTTTTTAACTCAATGAGAGACTCTAAGCTATTTGAATATCTTAAGCTTCCCCTACCTCTTGGGGCTGAGACTGTAAACAATCGTATGCATAGCTATAGGAGTCCGGGTAAACTTGTCAGGCCAGTTAGAGAGCTATCTGAGGGGTTTGGATTTAAACACTCCTAATGCCCAGGAACTTTATTAATTGGAGCTGTAAGTTAATTCTTTATTAGAGAGAGTGAGATGGTGGTGGGGGACAGCCCCCAGTAAAGTCAGAGGTGAGAGCACAAAGCAGTAAAGCAGGCAGACTCTGGTTTTTTGAGGGTAGATGTTCGAGAATATCCGGGAGGACTCCTGAGGCTTGATCTCGCCATTGCGTTTGCCAAGCCTCCTTCCTCATGACCTTTGTCATGAGTGGAGCGCTGATCCAAGCCGGCTCCCCGCATATATATATATTTAATATTTATTTATTTATTTGGCTGTGCCAGGTCTTAGTTGCAGCATGCAGGATCTTTAGCTGTGACATGAAGGATTTTCATCTGAGGCATGCAGGATCTTTAGTTGTGGCATGCAAACTCTCAGTTGCAGCATATGGGATCCAGTTCTCAAACCAGGGATCAAACCCAGGCCCTCTGCATTGACAGCACAAGTCCCAGTCACAGGACCACCAGGGAAGTCCCTAGACACACACACACGCATGTGTATATATTAATATATATGTATATATATATAGATACTATGTGTATCATATGATATATATATATATGTAATCTGCTTTTAACTTATTTCATGCAGATGGTGCTGGCTCTATTACGAATGAGAAAATGCAATTTAGGGCACAATTGAAAGGAAACAGTAGCAGTGTTACCTGAACTTGCCTCTCTAATGTAGCCCTAAAAGAATTGTTCTCAACCATGGACAGAGAAACCCCAGTAAGACGGCAGGTGCTGAGAGAGGGGATCAGAAGGCAGACAGACAGAAACCACACAGCCTAATCACATAGACCACAGCCTTGTCTAACTCAATGAAACTATGAGCCATGCCAGGTACAGCCACCCAAGACAGACAGGTCATGGTGGAGAGTTCTGACAGAATGCAGTCCACTGGAGAAGAGAATGGCAAACCACTTCAGTATTTTTGCCTTGAGAACCCCATGAACAGTATGAAAAGGCAAAAAGATAGGACACTGAAAGATGAACTCCCAGGTCGGTAGGTGCCCAACATGCTATTGGATATTAGTGGAGAAATCACTCCAGAAAGAATGAAGAGACAGAACCAAAGCAAAAACAACATCCAGTTGTGGATGTGACTGGTGATGGAAGCAAGGTCTGATGTTGTAAAGAGCAATATTGCATAGGAACCTGGAATGTTAGGTCTATGAATCAAGGCAAATTGGAAGTGGTCGAACAGGAGATAGCAAGAGTGAACAGCGACCTAAAATGGATGAGAATGGGTGAATTTAACTCAGATGACCATCTTATCTACTACTGTGGGCAAGAATCCCTTAGAAGAAATGGGGCAGCCATCATGGTCAACAAAAGAGTCTGAAAAGCAGTAGGCAGACGAAATCTCAAAAAAGACAGAATGATCTCTGTTTGTTTCCAAGGCAAACCATTCAATATCACGGTCATCCAAGTCTATGCCCCAACCAGTAATGCTGAAGAAGCTGAAGTTGAATGGTTCTATGAAGACCTACAAGACCTTTTAGAACTAACACCCTCAAAAGATATCCTTTTCATTATAGGGAACTGGAATGCAAAAGTAGGAAGTTAAGAAACACCTGGAGTAACAGGCAAATTTGGCCTTGGAGTAAGGAATGAAGCAGGGCAAAGGCTAATAGAGTTTTGCCAAGAGAACACATTGATCATAGCAAACACCCTCTTCCAACAACACAGAGAACACTCTACACATGGACATCACCAGGTGGTCAACAATGAAATCAAATTGATTAAATTCTTCAAAGCCAAAGATGGAGAAGCTCTATACAGTCAGCAAAAACAAGACTGGGAGCTGACTGTGGCTCAGATCATGAACTCCTTATTGCCAAATTCAGGCTTAAATTGAAGAAAGTAGGGAAAACCACTAGACCATTCAGGTATGACCTAAATCAAATCCCTTAAGATTATACAGTGGAAGTGGGAAATAGATTTAAGGGACTAGGTCTGATAGACAGAGTGCCTGAAGAACTATGGACAGATTTCATGACGTACAGGAGACAGGGATCAAGACCATCCCCAAGAAAAAGAAATGCAAAAAAGCAAAATGGCTGTCTGAAGAGGCCTTACAAATAGCTGTGAAAAGAAGAGAAGCAAAAAACAAAGGAGAAAAGGAAAGATATACCCATTTGAATGCAGAGTTTCAAAGAATAGCAAGGAGAGATAAGAAAGCCTTCCTCAGTGATCAATGCAAAGAAATAGAGGGAAAAAATAGAATGGGAAAGAGTAGCGATCTCTTCAAGAAGATTAGAGATACCAAGGGAACATTTCATGCAAACATGGGCACAGTAAAGGACAGAAATTGTATGGACCTAACAAAAGCAGAAGATATTAAGAAGAAGTGGCAGAATAAACAGAAGAACTGTACAAAAATGATCTTTACAACCCAGATGATCATGATGGTGTGATCACTCACCTAGAGCCAGATATCCTGGAATGTGAAGTCAAGTAGGCCTTAGGAAACCTCACTATGAACAAAGCTAGTGGAGGTGATGGAATTCTAGTTCAGCAATTTCAAATCCTAAAAGATGATGCTGTGAGTGCTGCACTCAATATGCCAGCAAATTTGGAAAACTCAGCAGTGGGCACAGGACTGGAAAAGGTCAGTATTCATTTTAATCCCAAAGAAAGGCAATGCCAAAAAATGTTCAAACTACCACATAATAACACTCATCTAACATGCTATTAAAGTAATGCTCAAAATTCCCCAAGCCAGGCTTCAACAGTACATGAACCAAGAACTTCCAGATGTTCAAGCTGGTTTTAGAAGACAGAGGAACTGGAGATCAAATTTCGAGCATCCTCTGGATCATTGAAAAAGCAAGAGAGTTCCAGAAAAACATCTATTTCTGCTTTATTGACTATGCCAAAGTCTTTGTTTTTTTTTTTTAATTTCTTTTTATTTTTTAAAATTTTATTTTATTTAACTTTACAAGTGTGGATCACCACAAACTGAAAAATTCTGAAAGAGATGGGAATACCAGAGCATCTGACCTGCCTCTTAAGAAACCTATATGCAGGTCAGGAAGCAACAGTTAGAACTGGACATGGAACAACAGACTGGTTTGAAATTGGGAAAGGAGTACGTCAAGGCTGTATATTGTCACCCTGCTTATTTAACTTCTATGCAGAGTACATCATGCAAAATGCCATGCTGGATGAAGCAGAAGCTGGACTCAAGATTGCCAGGAGAAATATCAATAACCTCAGATATGCTGATGATACCACCCTTATGGCAGAAAGAGAAGAACTAAAGAGCATCTTGATGAAAGTGAAAAAGGAGAGTGAAAAAGTTGGCTTAAAGCTCAACATTCAGAAAACTAAGATCATGGCATCCAGTCACATCACTTCATGTCAAATAGATGGGAAACAGAGGAAACAGTGGCTGACTATTTTGGGGGCTCCCAAATCACTGCAGATGGTGACTGCAGCCATGACATTAAAAGACACTTACTCCTTGGAAGGAAAGTTATGACCAACCTAGACAGCATATTAAAAAGCAGAGACATTACATTGCCAACAAAGGTCTGTATAGTCAAGGCTATGGTTGGCACCCCACTCCAGTACTCTTGCCTGGAGAATCCCATGGGCAGAGGAGCCTGGTGGGCTGCAGTTCATGGTGTCGCTAAGAGTCGGACACGACTGAGCGACTTCACTTTCACTTTTCACTTTCATGCATTGGAGAAGGAAATGGCAACCCACTCCAGTGTTCTTGCCTAGAGAATCCCAGGGACAGGGGAGCCTGGTGGGCTGCTGTCTATGGGGTCGCACAGAGTCGGACACGACTGAAGCGACTTAGCAGCAGCAGCAGCATGGTTTTTCCAGTGGTCATGTATGGATGCGAGAGTTGGACTGTGAAGAAGGCTGAGCGCCGAAGAATTGATGCTGTTGAACTGTGGTATTGGAGAAGACTCTTGAGAGTCCCTTGGACTGCAAGGAGTTCCAACCAGTCCATTCTGAAGGAGATCAGCCCTGGGATTTCTTTGGAGGGAATGATGCTAAAGCTGACACTCCAGTACTTTGGCCACCTCATGCGAAGAGTTGACTCACTGGAAAAGACTCTGATGCTGGGAGGGATTGGGGGCAGGAGGAGAAGGGGACGACAGAGGATGAGATGGCTGGATGGCACCACTGACTTGATGGACGTGAGTCTGAGTGACCTCCGGGAGTTGGTGATGGACAGGGAGGCCTGGCGTGCTGTGATTCATGGGGTCGCAAAGAGTCGGACACGACTGAGTGACTGAACTGAACTGAACTGAGGAAGTTAAAGGAATAAGATTGAACAACACTTCTAGGCAATGCTGCTGCTGCTGCTGCTAACTCGCTTCAGTCATGTCCGACTCTGTGCGACCCCATAGATGGCAGCCCACCAGGCTCCCCCATCCCTAGGATTTGCCAGGCAAGAACACTGGAGTGGGTTAGCATATAAATGGAGTTTGGAGAAGGAAATGGCAACCCACTCCAGTGTTCTTGCCTGGAGAATCCCAGGGACGGGAGAGCCTGGTGGGCTGCCATCTGTGGGGTCGTACAGAGTCGGACGCGACTTAGCAGCAGCAGCAGCAGCAGGAGTTTGGAAGGAATCAAAAATAGAGAAAGCCTTAGCTAAAGTGTGTACTTAAGGAGATGTTATCCAGTAACCCAGTTTGACAGATGTATCACAAGGAGAGAATGTTGGTGGAGAAAAGTGATAAGGATATTCATTAGGAATTAACCCTCCCCACAGCTTTCTTTGTCTCCCTTTTCTGGGTCATGAAAATGACTCATTGGTTCAGGATTGAAAGCAAAGACCAGAATATTCTTTATGGTCAATGGAGAAGCTCTTCCTTAGAAATATGACAGGTATTCCAGATGGATGGATAGCCTGCTTTGCTTGATGTTGTTGTTTAGTTGCTAAGTCGTGTCTGATGCTTTTGCAACACTATGGACTGTAGCCGGCCAGGCTCCTTTGTCCATGGGATTTCCCTGGCAAGAATACTGGAGTGGTTACCATTTCCTTCTCCTGGAGATCTTCCCAAACCAGGGATGGAACCTAGGTCTCTCGCATTGGCAGGCTGGTTCTTTACCCCTGAGCCAGCCTGGAAGCCCAATGCTTTGGCTTGAACCATGTTTAATCACTGTGTTTTAGCCAATGACACACTCTCACTGATGTGTGTGCCTGTGTCTATGTGTGAGAGGGGTAACTGTAGATTTAAAAGTTCTTAATTTCATCACCTGAGAGAGGCAGGCATCATATTTCTGAATAAGAGTTTTGTTTAGGCATCTCAATGGTAAAAAAAAAAAAAAAAAAATTAAACATTCATTAATTTAAAGTCCATTGTCTCTACAGTACTGAGTTAATTTAAAACTCTTTTATGAGATTCAGTTATGAAATTCAAACCCATGCTCTCATTTACTGACAGCCTCAAATGAACTGTCAGAGACAGAATAGTTTCTTAGTGAAACAGATTTGATAATGAAAGAATTTTTGGTAGGACTAAATTAATTATTAATTTATTGACTACTCCAAGCTGTGGAAGGAAATAAAATCTATCTGTAACCAAGAAATGTTTCTCTGCTCAGATTTTATTTGCCATGATACATCAAATGGTCAATATAAAGTGAATGTCTTTAACATATTTATTCTGTGTCAATCGTGTATTATTGGTTGTGTGCTTGCATGCTCAGTCATGTCTGACTGAGGCCCCATGGACTGTAGCCTGCCAGGCTCCTCTGTCCATGGGATTTTTCAAGCAAGAATACCTGAGTGGGTTGCCGTTTCCTCTTCCAGGGATCTTCCCAGCCTAGGGAATAGAGTCGGTGTCTCTTGTGTCTCTTTCATTGGCAGGTGGATTCTTAACCCTGAGCCATCTGAGAAGCCCATATTATTTGTCATACATCAAAAAAAAAAAAAAATGCTTAAGGAAATAAGACATATCATAAGGATATATTGTATGATTACAACTGACCATAGATGTAAAAATTTCCTTTAACTGGTGGTTTTCTTTTATTATTCAAACATTCATAGACCCAGGGAAGCTTCAATATTTCCTACATTCCTAACCCCAAATCTATAAGTATGTTCCTGGTATTTGGATTTGAATTTGCACTTATACTATTTTGCAAAGGATTTGCTAAGTTGTTTTATAGTATAAATAGATTACTAGGTCCTAAGTTAATATGCTCTTAGAAAGCCAATATAATGGATGATGGCACTAATTATATATAGATCAATAATTAATATGGTTATTATAACTGTCTCATCAATTTATGAACACAGAAAATGGGATTTATATCAGTTCATTCATTTTCATCCAGGCATCCATTTTTTCACTTGTTTATTTAGTAGAAATGGATCAGAAACGCTCCCAGGTACAAACTGACAACTATGCCAAAAACTGTCAGTTTAGATCACAAAACCTTTTTTCTCATACGTATTTTCATGGCACCTGACCTAGTGTTAGGTCAAGATCAGTATTTCCACATGGGCTTTGGCTCTCTGGCAACAGAATTATTTGAGATTCCTGTTAAATGAAGATTCCTGGGCCACCTCCAGCTCTCTCTATTAAGATAACTCTGTGAGCAGTGCATAGAAGTCTACAGTCCCTACAAGTTTACAGCTTAACGGATTCTCCAGATAATTCTTAAATATCTCAAGTTTGTGTCTTACCATTCTAGATATTCTTTTTCTTCAGGCCATCCATCCCAAGCCTCTTCGCTACATACACATACATAGTCAAAATTGAACTTCAGGAGATGAAAGCTACAATGTCTGAAGTGAAAAAACACACTAATTGAAATTTTTAAATTAAGCTTAATTTTTTAAAATTAGTGAACTTGAAGATATGCCAATTATTACTAGCCATAGGGAAACATTCATAGAAAAAAAGGTTAAAAAAATCAGCAAACTGTAGGACAACTTCAAGCAGCCTAATACATATAAAATTGTAATTCCCAAGAAGAAGAATACAACAAAAGCATGGGAGGAGCCAAGATGGCGGAGGAATAGGACGAGGAGAACACTTTCTCCTCCACTAATTCATCGAAAGAACATCTAAATGCCAAGTAAATTCTACAAAACAACTTCGGAATGCCGGCAGAGGACATCAGACACCCAGAAAAGCAACTCATTGCCTTCTAAAGGAGGTAGGAAAAAAATATAAAGACAAAAAAGAGACAAAGAGGGAGGGACAGACCTCTGTCCAGGGAAGGGAGTCATTAAAAAAAAAAAAAGAGAGAAGTTTCCAAACACCAGGAAACACTCTCACTGCCGAGTCTGTGCCGAACCTGGGAAGCACGGAGGCCAACATATCAGGGAGGAAAATAAATAATTAAAACCCACAGACTACAAACCCTACAATAACTTCCCCAGCGGAGAAGCAGCGCAAATGCCTGCATCCCCCATTAGCAAGCGGGGGCTGGGCAGGGAGGCGCCGCGCGGGCAGCTTCGCGGAAGCGGGTGGCTTCCCGGGCGGCTTCGGCCTGAATATCCCGAGTGCTACCTGAGCGGAATAATTTGGGCTAGCAAACCAGACTGTGGGATACCTATCACATGAAAGCCAGCCCTAACCCAAGACATCTATTTCTGCTTTATTGACTATGCCAAAGCCTTTGACTGTGTAGATCACAATAAACTGTGGAAAATTCTGAAAGAGATGGGAATACCAGACCACCTGATCTGCCTGTTGAGAAATCTGTATGCAGGTCAGGAAGCAACAGTTAGAACTGGTAATGGAACAACAGACTGGTTCCAAATAGGAAAAGGAGTACGTCAAGGCTGCATATTGTCACCATGTTTATTTAACTTATATGCAGAGTACATCATGAGAAATGCTGGACTGGAAGAAACACAAGTTGGAATCAAGATTGCCGGGAGAAATATCAATAACCTCAGATATGCAGATGACACCACTCTTATGGCAGAAAGTGAAGAGGGGCTAAAAAGCCTCTTGATGAAAGTGAAAGTGGAGAGTGAAAGGGTTGGCTTAAAGCTCAACATTCAGAAAACGAAGATCATGGCATCTGGTCCCATCACTGCATGGGAAATAGATGGGGAAACAGTGGAAACAGTGTCAGACTTTGTTTTTCTGGGCTCCAAAATCACTGCAGATGGTGACTGCAGCCATGAAATTAAAAGACGCTTACTCCTTGGAAGGAAAGTTATGACCAACCTAGATAGCATATTCAAAAGCAGAGACATTACTTTACCAACAAAGGTTCGCCTAGTCAAGGCTATGGTCTTTCCTGTGGTCATGTATGGATGTGAGAGCTGGACTGTGAAGAAGGCTGAGCGCCGAAGAATTGATGCTTTTGAACTGTGGTGTTGGAGAAGACTCTTGAGAGTCCCTTGGACTGCAAGAAGATCCAACCAGTCCATTCTGAAGGAGATCAATCCTGGAATTTCTTTGGAAGGAATGATGCTAAAGCTGAAACTCCAGTATTTTGGCCACCTCATGCAAAGAGTTGACTCATTGGAGATGACTCTGATGCTGGGAGGGATTGAGGGCAGGAGGAGAAGGGGACGACAGAGGATGAGATGGCTGGATGGCATCACTGACTCGATGGATGCGAGTCTGAGTGACCTCCGGGAGCTGGTGATGGACAGGGAGGCCTGGCGTGCTGCGGTTCATGGGGTCGCAAAGAGTCGGACACGACTGAGCGACTGATCTGATCTGAACCCAAGACACCGCCAGGCCCACGCACAGAACAAAGGTCTGTACAGAGATAGCCGGCTGCAGTCCACTCCCCTCCGGTGACAGGCAGCCAGAGCCGGAGGGAGGCAATCGCAGCCCCAGAGAGACATTATTCACAAAACGGTAAGCAGGCTTCTTTGCTAACTAAGACTTCTTGAGGCTCTGGTCGGCAAACATCCATCTAAGAAAGTGCGCCGTGGGGCGGCGAGGAGATAAGTTGCAGAAGCCGCGCTTGCTAAACACCTCAATACCTGCGCTGCTGGATTCTGCGAAGGGCACAAAACACAGGCCCAACTGAGCCTGGGCCTCGGAGGACTACCCGAGTGCCTGAACTTGAGCGGCTTAGACCTGGGAGGGGCAAGCAGCCCAGGGCTGGTCGCGGATGGTTCCGGCGGGGAAACATAGAGCATAAGTACAGTAGGCAGGGAGGCTACACGCACCGTGAATGGGGGCAGACCCAGTGTGGCTGAGCCATCGTGTGCACACACCAGTGTTATTTATTTGCAGTGTCCCTCCCTCCTTGCAGCGCAACTGAACAAGTGAGCCTAAAAAAAAAAAGGGTGTCCACCACCGCCCCCTTTGTATCAGGGCAGAAATCAGACACTGAAGAGACCAGCAAACAGAGGAAGCTATAACAGAGGGAACCGCCGTGGAAGCGACAGGCAATAAACTAAAACCCCGTGGTTAGTACCAACTACAGAGAAAGGGGCCTATAGATCTTGAGAAATTTAAGCCGGAACAAGTAACTAGCTGAAAATGAACTGAACCCACAATACCCACAACAATAACAGAGAAAGTCTTATATATATTGTTACTATTTTTATCATCATTATTTCTTTATTTCTTTTTTTTAATATATTTTTTATTAAAAAATTTTTTTTTCTTAATTTTTTTTTATCCTTTAGTACTCCTTTAATTTCCACTTTTAGAACCTATTATTACTTTGTAAAAGTGACTCTTTTTTTTTTCTTTTTTTCTTCTTTCTTCTTTCTTTTTTCTTTTTGTATTTTCCTTTTTTTCTTTCCTTTAACATTGTATTTTTGAAACTCCAAACTCTGCTCTAGATTCATAAGTTTAGCTTATTGGTAATTGCTATCAATTTTTTACCTATTCATTTTTTTTATAACTTTTATGACTTTTTTTTCTTTCCTCCCTCTTTCTATCTCTTCATCTTTTCTTCGACACTGTATTCCTGAAACCCCAAACTCTAATCTAGACCTTTAATTTATGCTTTCTGGTATATGTAATCAATTTCTGCCTATTACTGACTGGATCTGTCTCTCTCCTTTTCATTCCCTCCTTTTATCCTCCTGACCACCTCTGTCTCCTTCCTCCCTCTTTTCTTCTCTGTATAACTCCGTGAACATCTCTGAGTGGTCCAGTGGTGGAGTGCAGTATAGAAGGAGAAGTTTATGAGACTACTGTAAAAATAAGACTGATAACTGGAAGCAGGAGGCTTAAGTCCAAACCCTGATCCCATGGAACATTAATTGACAGGAGCTCATCAAATGCCTTCATACCTACACTGAAACCAAGCCAATATACAGGCTACCCAAAGTGACCCCCAAATCATAGATATCTCATAACTCATTACTAGACACTCCATTGCACTCCAGAAAGAAGAAATCCAGCTCCATCCACCAGAACATCGACACAAGCTTCCCTAACCAAGAAACCTTGACAAGCCAATTGTACAAACCCATATACAGTGAGGGAACGCCACAATAAAGAGAACTCCACAAACTGCCAGAATACAGTAAGGACACTCCAAAATCAGCAATTTAAACAAGATGAAGAGACAGAAGAACTCCCAGCAGGTAAAGGAACAGGATAAATGCCCACCAAACCAAACAAAAGAGGAAGAAATAGCGAATCTACCAGATAAAGAATTCCGAATAATGATAGTGAAATTAATTCAAAATCTGGAAATCAAAATGGAATCACAGATAAATAGCCTGGAGAAAAGCATTGAGAAGATGCAAGAAAGGTTTAACAAGGACCTAGAAGAAATAAAAAAGAGTCAATATATAATGAATAATGCAATAAATGAGATCCAAAACACTCTGGAGGCAACAAATAGAATAACAGAGGCAGAAGATAGAATTAGTGAATTAGAAGATAGAATGGTAGAAATAAATGAATCAGAGGAGAAAAAAGAAAAACGAATTAAAAGAAATGAGGACAATCTCAGAGACCTCCAGGACAATATTAAACATTACAACATTCGAATCATAGGAGTCCCAGAAGAAGAAGAAGACAAAAAGAAAGACCATGAGAAAATACTAGAGGAGATAATAGTTGAAAACTTCCCTAAAATGGGGAAGGAAATAATCACTCAAGTCCAAGAAACCTAGAGAGTCCCAAACAGGATAAACCCAAGGCGAAACACCCCAAGACACATATTAATCAAATTAACAAAGATCAAACACAAAGAACAAATATTAAAAGCAGCAAGGGAAAAACAACAAATAACACACAAGGGAATTCCCATAAGGATAACAGCTGATCTTTCAATAGAGACTCTCCAAGCCAGGAGGGAATGGCAAGACATACTTAAAGTGATGAAAGAAAAGAACCTACAGCCCAGATTATTGTACCCAGCAAGGATCTCATTCAAATATGAAGGAGAAATCAAAAGCTTTACAGACAAGCAAAAGCTGAGAGAATTCAGCACCCCCAAACCAGCTCTCCAACAAATACTAAAGGACATTCTCTAGACAGGAAACACAAAAAGGGTATATAAATTCGAACCCAAAACAATAAAGTAAATGGCAACGGGATCATACTTATCAATAATTACCTTAAATGTAAATGGGTTGAATGCCCCAACCAAAAGACAGAGACTGGCCGAATGGATACAAAAACAAGACCCCTACATATGTTGTCTACAAGAGACCCATCTCAAAACAGGGGACACATACAGACTGAAAGTGAAGGGCTGGAAAAAGATTTTCCATGCAAATAGGGACCAAAAGAAAGCAGGAGTAGCAATACTCATATCAGATAAAATAAACTTTAAAACAAAGGCTGTGAAAAGAGACAAAGAAGGTCACTACATAATGATCAAAGGATCAATCCAAGAAGAAGATATAACAATTATATATGCACCCAACATAGGAGCACCGCAATATGTAAGACAAATACTAACAAGTAAGAAAGGAGAAATCAACAGTAACACAATAATAGTGGGAGACTTTAATACCCCACTCACACCAATGGATAGATCAACTAAACAGAAAATTAACAAGGAAACACAAACTTTAAACGATACAATAGACCAGTTAGACCTAATTGATATCTATAGGACATTTCATCCCAAAACAATGAATTTCACCTTTTTCTCAAGCACACACGGAACCTTCTCCAGGATAAACCACATCCTGGGTCATAAATCTAGCCTTGGTAATTTCAGAAATATTGAAATCATCCCAAGCATCTTTTCTGACCACAATGCAGTAAGATTAGATCTCAATAACAGGAGAAAAACTATTAAAAATTCCAACATATGGAGGCTGAACAACACACTCCTGAATAACCAATAAATCACAGAAGAAGTCAAAAAAGAAATCAAAGTCTGCATAGAAACGAATGAAAATGAAAACACAACAACCCAAAACCTGTGGGACACTGTAAAAGCAGTCCTAAGGGGAAAGTTCATAGCAATACAGGCATACCTCGAGAAACAAGAAAAAAGTCAAATAAATAACCTAACTCTACACCTAAAGCAATTAGAAAAGGAAGAAATGAAGCACCCCAAGGTTAGTAGAAGGAAAGAAATCTTAAAAATTAGGGCAGAAATAAATGCAAAAGAAACAAAAGAGACCATAGCAAAAATCAACAAAGCCAAAAGCTGGTTCTTTGAAAGGGTAAATAAAATTGACAAACCATTAGCCAGACTCATCAAGAAACAAAGGGAGAAAAATCAAATCAATAAAATTAGAAATGAAAATGGAGAGATCACAACAGACAGCACAGAAATACAAAGGATCATAAGAGACTACTATCAGCAATTATGTGGCAATAAAATGAACAACGTGGAAGAAATGGACAAATTCTTAGAAAAGTACAACTTTCCAAAACTGGATCAGGAAGAAATAGAAAATCTTAACAGACCCATCACAAGCACGGAAATTGAAACTGTAATCAGAAATCTTCCAGCAAACAAAAGCCCAGGCCCAGACAGCTTCACAGCTGAATTCTACCAAAAATTTAGAGAAGAGCTAACACCTATCCTCGGGGAAGGCAATGGCACCCCACCCCAGTACTTTTGCCTGGAAAATCCCATGGACAGAGGATCCTGGTAGGCTCCCGTCCATGGGGTCGCTAGGAGTCAGACATGACTGAGCGACTTCGCTTTCACTTTTCACTTTCATGCATTGGAGAAGGAAATGGCAACCCACTCCAGTGTTCTTGCCTGGAGAATCCCAAGGACGGGGAAGCCTGGTGGGCTTCCGTCTCTGGGGTCGCACAGAGTCGGACACGACTGAAGCGACTTAGCAGCAGCAACACCTATCCTACTCAAACTGTTTCAGAAAATTTCAGAGGAAGGCAAACTTTCAAACTCATTCTATGAGGCCACCATCACCCTAATACCAAAACCAGACAAAGATGCCACAAAAAAAGAAAACTACAGGCCAATATCACTGATGAACATAGATGCAAAAATCCTTAACAAAATTCTAGCAATCAGAATCGAACAACACATTAAAAGATCATACACCATGACCAAGTGGGCTTTATCCCAGGAATGCAAGGATTCTTCAATATTCGCAAATCAATCAACGTAATACACCACATTAACAAATTGAAAAATAAAAACCATATGATTATCTCAATAGATGCAGAGAAAGCCTTTGACAAAGTTCAACATCCATTTATGATAAAAACTCTCCAGAAAGCAGGACTAGAAGGAACATACCTCAACATAATAAAAGCTATATATACAAACCCACAGCAAACATTATCCTCAATGGTGAAAAATTGAAAGCATTTCCTCTAAAGTCAGGAACAAGACAAGGATGCCCACTTTCACCATTACTATTCAACATAGTTTTGGAAGTTTTGGCCACAGCAATCAGAGCAGAAAAAGAAATAAAAGGAATCCAAATTGGAAAAGAAGAAGTAAAACTCTCACTGTTTGCAGATGACATGATCCTCTACGTAGAAAACCCTAAAGATTCCACCAGAAAATTACTAGAACTAATCAATGAATATAGTAAAGTTGCAGGATATAAAATCAACACACAGAAACACACTGTACACTAATAACGAGAAAATAGAAAGAGAAATTAAGGAAACAATTCCATTCACCATTGCAATGAAAAGAATAAAATACTTAGGAATATATCTTCCTAAAGAAACTAAAGACCTATATATAGAAAACTATAAAACACTGGTGAAAGAAATCAAAGAGGACACTAATAGATGGAGGAATATACCATGTTCATGGATTGGTAGAATCAATATAGTGAAAATGAGTATACTACCCAAAGCAATTTATAGATTCAATGCAATCCCCATCAAGTGTATTCTTCACAGAGCTAGAACAAATAATTTCTCAATTTGTATGGAAATACAAAAAACCTCGAATAGCCAAAGAAATCTTGAGAAAGAAGAATGGAACTGGAGGAATCAAGCTGCCTGACTTTAGGCTCTACTACAAAGCCACAGTCATCAAGACAGTATGGTACTGACACAAAGACAGGAATATAGATCAATGGAACAAAATAGAAAGCCCAGAGATAAATCCACACACATATGGTCACCTTATCTTTGACAAAGGAGGTAAAAATATACAATGGATTAAAGACAATCTCTTTAACAAGTGGTGCTGGGAAAACTGGTCAAACACTTGTAAAAGAATGAAACTAGAACATTTTCTAACACCATACACAAAAATAAACTCAAAATGGGTTAAAGATCTAAATGTAAGACCAGAAACCATAAAACTCCTAGAGGAAAACATAGGCAAAACACTCTCTGACTTACATCACAGCAGGATCCTCTATGACCCACCTCCCAGAATATTAGAAATAAAATCAAAAATAAACAAATGGGACCTAATTAAACTTAAAAGCTTCTGCACAACAAAGGAAACTATAAGCAAGGTGAAAAGACAGCCTTCAGAATGGGAGAAAATAATAACAAATGAAGCAACAGACAAACAACTAATCTCAAAAATATACAAGCAACTCCTACAGCTCAATTCCAGAAAAATAAATGACCCAATCAAAAAATGGGCCAAAGAACTAAATAGACATTTCTCCAAAGAAGACATACAGATGGCTAACAAACACATGAAAAGATGCTCAACATCACTCATTATCAGAGAAATGCAAATCAAAACCACTATGAGGTACCATTTCACGCCAGTCAGAATGGCTGTGATCCAAAAGTCCACAAGCAATAAATGCTAGAGAGGGTGTGGAGAAAAGGGAACCCTCTTACACTGTTGGTGGGAATGCAAACTAGTATAGCCACTTTAGAGAACAGTATGGAGATTTCTCAAAAAACTGGGAATAGAACTGCCTTATGATCCAGCAATGCCACTGCTGGGCATACACACTGAGAAAATCAGAATTGAGAGACACGTGTACCCCAATGTTCATAGCAGCACTGTTTACAATAGCCAGGACTTGGAAGCAACCTAGATGTCCATCCACAGATGAATGGATAAGCAAGCAGTGGTACATATACACAATGGAGTATTACTCAGCCATTAAAAAGAATACATTTGAACCAGTTCTAATGAGGTGGATGGAACTGGAGCCTATTATACAGAATGAAGTAAGCCAGAAAGAAAAACACAAATACAGTATACTAACGCATATATATGGAATTTAGAAAGATGGTAACAATGATTCTGTTTACGGGACAGCAAAAGAGACACTGATGTATAGAACAGACTTTTGGTCTCTGGGAATGGGAGAGGGTGGGATGATTTGGGAGAATAGCATTGGAATATGTATAGTGTCATATCTGAAACGAGTCGCCAGTCCAGGTACAATGCCTGATAGCAGATGCCTGGGGCTGGTGCACTGGGACAACCCAGAGGGATGGTATGGGGAGGGAGGAGGGAGGAGGGTTCAGGATGGGGAACACATGTATACTTGTGGCGGATCCATCTTGATGTATGGCAAAAGCAATACAATATTGTAAAGTTAAGCAAAATAAAATTTAATTGAAATGCTAAAAAAAAAAATAATAAAAAAATAAAATAAAAAAAACAACAACAAAAGCATGATCCATAAAACAGCAAATTGACAAATAGGAAGTTAAACTTACTGCAAAGTTCTGCTCTTCAAAAGATCCTGTTAAAAGAGTGAGAAAACAAGTCAAAGGCTGGGAGAAAATGTCTGTAAATTATATATTTAATAAAAGATTTACCTATAGAATATAAATAACTCAATTCAATAAGAAAACACAAATAGGCAAAAGACTTGAACAAATAACTTCACTTCTTCAAACATACATGGTTTGCAAATGAGCACATGAAAAGGTGTTCAATATCTTTAGTCGCTAGGGAAGAGAAACTGAAAACCACAGTGAGATATTTATACTACTACACATCTCTATTAGGATGACTGAAAATAAAAAGAGTCAGTGAGAAATGTGGAGGAACTAAAACTTTCTTCATACCTTGGTAGTGAGAATATAAAATAGTACAACCACTTTGGAAAACAGATGGACAGTTTCTTAAAATTTAAGCATACATCTACCATATGAGCCATTCATTATGCTCCTAGATATGTACCTAAGAGACACAAAATGGTATGTTCACACATTCATATGCAAATGTATATAGCAACTTCTTTTGCAGTAGTCAAAAAAAACTGGTTGCACCCCAAATGTCTATCAACAGTTGAATGGAAAAATGATGAAATATATCTATATAATGGAATGCTAACCCAGTAGTATAGAGGAATGAACTATTGACATATATAACATATATATAAATCTCTACATAATTATACTGAGTGGAAGAATCCAGATAAAAAAAGAGTACCTTCTGTATAATTTCATTAATATAAAATTCTAGAAAATACAAACTAATCTACAGAGACAGAAAGCAGGTCAGTCGTTGCCTAGGGGATCAGGTAACACAAAGAGGAGCAAGAGGGAGGAAGCAGAGAGGAAAACAGGTAAACATTTGGGGATGATGAGCTTGTTAACCATCTTGATGCTGGTAATGTCAAAACTTATCAAATTATACACTTTATGTGATGCCTATTGTACTGTATATCAGTAAGCTCAATAAAGCTGTTAAAAATAATTTAAATGATGAAAAGATAGCAGGGATGAATCGGGCTAAATGATTACTATTAATAACCCCTGGGACCTGAAACAAAAGTTTAGGAGGAAATCACTCTGTTGCTTATGCCAAGTGGTGCTGTTTTAGTCTTAACATTTTTAGAAAACAGTAATAACAGCCTGGGGCTGAAATGAATTTGTTCACTGTTTAATTCCACTGCTATTCAAACATTGCATATCTGATATTTTGTAATACTAAAAACCTTTAAAGACTTTCTACTTTGGTTGTGCTAAGGAAATACATAACTAGAGGCCTCCCACCACTCAGTCTGGGTGTGTTCTAGCCATGTACCTTTGATGAAAGTATGTGAAACTATCCTTACTTGGGAAGCTTAAGAAAAGCTATACATAATAGTATCAAACATCTTCAGAGCCTTTAAGTCTGGTCAAGCTCTGAAAATAAACATAGTTGTAATGCCATATTAAAAGCCTCACGATTGGCAAAAAGAAAAAAACCAAGCTATTCTGTTTTATTCTTGACAACACCCATGGATTACTCTTGACCTCTAACCTCATGCAAATGCTCTATTGGGGGCAAGAAGCCTCCCTAAATATGGGCTCCCACTCATCACAGCTCCTTCTGTCCTCTTAGCTCCTTCTGCTTTCTTAGCTCCTTCTACCTTCTTAAAGACACCTCCCACTTGAAGTCAATTTAAATAGAACTCAGTTGTACCCCAAACATCTATATTTGCCATCACCCAGATATGATTCTCAAAACTGAACTACACTGTAATGATGGCTGTGTATGCATTTCTCTCATTCATTCAACAAATACTTACTGAATACTTACTATACTGTGTTTTCATATGTTGTGTGAAACATACAAAATCTCTGCCATCATGGCTATTGGGGACAGGGAGGAAACTGAAAATAAACAAAATGAATGAAAGAACATCAGAGAACTGGAAGCATTACATTGAATAGGCTGGACTCTTTTTAAGATCAGAGCAGAAAACCACTTTATCCCTGTAGCTTCTTTAAACATATTTAGTGGGTTGGTTTACCATTGAGTAGTCCACTGCCCCCACAAACACCAGGGACATATGGAAGACTCTCCAAGTGGTCCCCAACACTCCAGCATTCCAACACTTTCTTTAGACAGGCTTTTTCCTGGTCTTTTGCATGTCAGCCCTTCAAGGTGAGCAATGAGCTAAGATTCGTGAACTATTTTCTGGAAGGCTGCATGCATGGTCTAGCTTCTTGCTTTGGCATAAAAGCTTTATGTGGTACTTATTGCTTTGTACTCAGCCTCTACTCCTGCATCATCAGCTGAAACTGAGTCAGAAAGCATTCCTCTTAGAGAAGTATGATTATAGACATTTTATAGCAGGAAACAACCAACAAGATCATGTCATTAAGGTGGAAAACAGGTTTTATCTCTCATTTTAAATTCAAATATTCAGTAATGACTGCTCTGAATGAAAACGAATAATGAGGCTCAGGATCAAGTTGAAGAACACCATGAAAGATGATCAAGGTCAGCAGAGGCCAAGGGCAACAATAGCTGAATATGAAGTGTCTGCCATAATGCAGTCATTTTTAGGATGAGAAGTAAGTACACAGAAAGGCAATTAGAGGTTTCTGCTACATGCAGTACAAAATCAGCTTAAACTTTTTAACTGATGATCAAGACTATGAGATTTGGCTCCAATATACATGTCCAGCCTTTTCTTCTACTAATTCCCTGGCCCTCAGCCTTGGCTGACCCCTGATACTTTGAAAAGAGCAACAATGGACCACCTGTCTCTCCTTTAACCAAAAAGAAACTTCTATGTTTCCTTGATTTTATTTAAAGCCATCTCCTCTACTCAGAAAGGACTGTATCCAATTTCCCTGTATCCAAAGGAGCAGAATGCCAGCTCCTTTAGGATCTCCTCCCTAAGCCCCCTAGATCCTTTCCCCCCATCCTCCCATAGCATTGGATCAGGCCTCCATCATAGCACTGGTGCATTCTGCCAGCTCAGGGATGCATACATGTTTGCAGTACCCTCCATGACAGAGGCTGGTATCTCTCCCCATATCTCTTCTCTGCTTCCTGTTTAGTGGTAAACCCCTGGTTTTTAGCTGAGTACTTAAGTGCTAGAATAAAGACAAGATTTCCAAGCCTGTCTTTTAGCTAGACATGTGGCCGTATGCCTAAGTTCTGCCCATGTGATAGAAACAGAAGTTGCATGCCTGAGTGCTTGCTAAGTCACTTCAGTTATGTCCTCTTTGCGACCCCATGGACTGTAGCTCACCAGGCTCCTCAGTCCATGAGATTCTCCAGGCAAGAATACTGGAGTGGGTTGCCATGCCTTCCTCCAGGGAATTTTCCTGACCCAGGGATCAAACCTGTCTGTTATGTCTCCTGTGTAGGTGGGCAAGTTCTTTACCACTAGCACCACCTGGGGAAGCCTAGAAGTTGCATAGGCAACCTCTAGGAAACATCCTTAAAGGGAAGGCCTGTGTTCCATTTCTTCTCTTCATCTTTTCCCTCCCTCTAGAATGCAGTTATGATCCTGGAGACTTAAGCAGCCATAATAGACCACGAGAAGAAAGCCATGTGTTGAAGACAGTGGAGTAGCTTGACAGAAAGAGTCACAAGTTCAGGCTTAGACGGATTATCTCCTGACTTTGTCTACCCAAGAGGAAATAAGCCTCCCTCCTGCTTAAGTCATTACTTTGCAGTTTCTGTGTCTTGTGCCAAAGTGTAACTGTTATGCCCTTTCATCTTCCCCATGGCACCAGACTCTGCACACTAGGCCACAGGAACTTTGAGGAAATGAATTCCAGCAGCCATTTGCAACTCAGACACCTACAACAATCAGGCAGGTAGCATTAAAGTGTGAACATTTGGGCCTGGAAAGGACCACGGAGAAGGGCCATATGCAAACAAAGTATGATATTTAGTTTGATGTTACAGATCAGATCAGATCAGATCAGTCGCTCAGTCGTGTCCGACTCTTTGCCACCCCATGAATCACAACACGCCAGGTCTCCCTGTCCATCACCAACTCCCGGAGGTCACTCAGACTCACATCCATCGAGTCAGTGATGCCATCCAGCCATCTCAGCCTCTGTCGTCCCCTTCTCCTCCTGCCCCCAATCCCTCCCAGCATCAGAGTCTTCTCCAATGAGTCAACACTTCACATGAGGTGGCCAAAATACTGGAGTTTCAGCTTTAGCATCATTCCTTCCAAAGAAATCCCAGGACTGATCTCCTTCAGAATGGACTGGTTGGTTCTCCTTGCAGTCCAAGGGACTCTCAAGAGTCTTCTCCAACACCACAGTTCAAAAGCATCAATTCTTCGGTGCTCAGCCTTCTTCACAGTCCAACTCTCACATCCATACATGACCACAGGAAAGACCATATCCTTGACTAGGCAAACCTTTGTTGGCAAAGTACCGTCTCTGCTTTTGAATATGCTATCTAGGTTGGTCATAACTTTCCTTCCAAGGAGTAAGCGTCTTTTAATTTCATGGCTGCAGTCACCATCTGCAGTGATTTTGGAGCCCAGAAAAATAAAGTCTGACACTGTTTCCACTGTTTCCCCATCTATTTCCCATGAAATGATGGGACCAGATGCCATGATCTTCGTTCTCTGAATGTTGAGCTTTAAGCCAACCTTTTCACTCTCCACTTTCATTTTCATCAAGAGGCTTTTTAGTTTCTCTTCACATTCTGCCATAAGGGTGGTATCATCTGCATATCTGAGGTTATTGATATTTCTCCCAGCAATCTTGATTCCAGCTTGTGTTTCTTCCAGTCCAGTGTTTCTCATGATGTACTCTGCATATAAGTTAAATAAACAGGGTGACAATATACAGCCTTGACGGACTCCTTTTCCTATTTGGAACCAGTCTGTTGTTCCATGTCTAGTTCTAACTGCTGCTTCCTGACCTGCATACAAATTTCTCACGAGGCAGATCAGGTGGTCTGGTATTCCCATCTCTTTCAGAATTTTCCACAGTTTATTGTGATCTACACAGTCAAAGGCTTTGGCATAGTCAAGAAAGCAGAAATAGGTGTTTTTCTGGAACTATCTTGCTTTTTCCATGATCCAGTGGAAGTTGGCAATTTGATCTCTGGTTCCTCTGCCTTTTCTAAAACCAGCTTGAACATCAGGAAGTTCATGGTTCACATATTGCTGAAGCCTGGCTTGGAGAATTTTGAGCATTACTTTACTAGCGTGTGAGATGAGTGCAATTGTGCGGTAGTTTGAGCATTCTTTGGCATTGCCTTTCTTTGAGATTGGAATAAAAACTGACCTTTTCCAGTCCTGTGGCCACTGCTGAGTTTTCCAAATTTGCTGGCATATTGAGTGCAGCACTTTCACAGCATCATCTTTCAGGATTTGGAATAGCTCCACTGGAATTCCATCACCTCCACTAGCTTTGTTCGTAGTGATGCTTTCTAAGGCCCATTTGACTTCACATTCCAGGATGTCTGGCTCTAGGTCAGTGATCACACCATCGTGATTATCTGGGTCGTGAAGCTCTTTTTTGTACAGTTCTTCTGTGTATTCTTGCCACCTCTTCTTAATATCTTCTGCTTCTGTTAGGTCCATACCATTTCTGTCCTTTATCGAGCCCATTTTGCATGAAATGTTCCTTTGATATCTCTGATTTTCTTGAAGAGATCCCTAGTCTTTCCCATTCTGTTGTTTTCCTCTATTTCTTAGCATTGATCGCTGAAGAAGGCTTTCTCTTCTTGCTATTCTTTGGAACTCTGCATTCAGATGTTTATATCTTTCCTTTTCTCCTTTGCTTTTCGCTTCTCTTCTTTTCACAGCTATTTGCAAGGCCTCCCCAGATAGCCATTTTGCTTTTTTGCATTTCTTTTCCATGGGGATGGTCTTGATCCCTGTCTCCTGTACAATGTCACAAACATCATTCCATAGTTCATCAGGCACTCTATCTATCAGATCTAGGCCCTTAAATCTATTTCTTACTTCCACTGTATAATCATAAGGGATTTGATTTAGGCCATACCTGAATGGTCTAGTGGTTTTCCCTACTTTCTTCAATTTCAGTCTGAATTTGGCAATAAGGAGCTCATGGTCTGAGCCACAGTCAGCTCCTGGTCTTGTTTTTGCTGATTGTATAGAGCTTCTCCATCTTTGGCTGCAAAGAATATAATCTATCTGATTTCGGTGTTGACCATCAGCAAACAAAGTATGATATTTAGTTTGATTTTACACACACACATTCAATGTACTAATGAAGCTTTTTCAGGAAGACTTTTTTCTTCTTGACTTAATAAAATTTTTCCTTTTTTGAACATCTGTAACACTACATTGTAATAGTATTTTCAACATCTCCCTAACTTTCATTATGATGACTTATAAGCTCACCTCATATGCTTAAGCAATTTTTCAACTCCTTGAAGTCAGGGGCTGTATCTTATGGATTTTGGGGTCCTCCAGGGCACCTCAGGTGCTGTTAGGCACTGCTGCATTGCTTCTGGACGGACAGAGGTAAGGAATAGCTCAAAAAGCACACTCAAAAAAATGACTTCAAATCCATATTCATTTTTCAGCCTAGCCCAGCATCTAATCACTCTAGGTGGTACTGCTTTCTGTAATTTACTCTCAGTTGCTGATAAACATTGAGCATGTGGACAATCATCTTGGGATACAGATGCCGCAGCTTGCAAGGCTGAGGCTTAGAGCTGACAAGGGTTATACCACTCAGGAGGGGCTCTGGTGCTAGCTTTATCCTACAGAAACTCTCTTGTTTCTTCTATTTGTTAAACAAAGTAAAAACCCACCTGCTCAGCCTGAGCAACTGTTTCCAATCAATAATTAAGTAACTTTAAGGTCCCGATCTATATAAACTTATCAATATTTTCACTGAAAAGGAATCAATATAGACAGAGGGAAGCATCTAAGTAAACCCTTTTAATGGCTGTGTTTTGGCTGTGAAAAGTAAATGAATTGATTAAATGAGTGGCCGATACTGGCCTGCCAATGCAATTCTATTTTCACTCTCATAAACATGCCCAACAATCCAGTTTAACACTCTCCCTTGGTGTTGCATTACTTTGATAAAGTTCTGTTCTAAATGTTCTACTCAAGAGGAGGCATTTGCTTATATTAAATGTAGAGAGTTTCTGAGTTAATAATTATTGATATCTAAGATACTGTGTTAGTGCTTTACATAAAACATTTAATACTGGCAAAACCCTGTTAGATGGACATTAGTATTACTTCTCATTCTACAGATGGTGGGACAGAGTCTTTAGAAAAGGGACGTAAATACTTCTTCCCATATCCTGGTGACTTCTCCGATGGTTCAGCAGTAAAGAATCTGCCTGCAATGCAGGAGGCACAGGAGATGGGAGTTCGATCCCTGGGTGGGGAAGAGCCCCTGGAGGAGGAAATGGCTGCCCACTCCAGTAATCTTGCCTGGAGAATCCCATGGACAGAGGAACCTGATAGGCTACAGTCCAAAGGGTCACAAAAAGCCAGGGTCTAAGTCTGTGGGGCTTAGAATATTCTGTGTCTTGAATTGGGTGGGACCTTGAGCATGTATACACACATGAAATTGTATTGGGCTGACATTTATGATTAGGTACTTCACTATATTTATGTCATGCCTCAAAGCAATTTTTAAAGTCATACTTTGTGCTTTTGATTCTACTGAGTGGCCTTCTCTCTTAGTCTCCACTTCTCCATGCTCCTGACTTGGAGCTGGCGTCTTCCTGAAACAACAGTGAAAAGCTAATGGAAAAGACTCAACAGAAATGAAAAATTAACTGTATGGCCCAGTCCCACCATACAACCTTTTTATCCAGTCTGTTGGTTTCTAAAGCAGTGCCAACCCTCACATTCAGAATTTATTTGTAGATTAGATCTCACATTTGCAACACACAAGTGAAAATTCTTTGTCAAGCCCCAATTTCAAGACTTTAGGTGCAACGTGTGTGTGTGTGTGTGTGTGTGTGTGTGTGTGTATCTGTGTTCTTTTCTGTGCATTCAGATATACAAATTGGTCTTCTTTTGTATTTCTGAGGAAAGTGAAAGTGAAGTCGCTCAGTCATGTCCTACTCTTTGCGACCCCACGGACTGTAGCACACCAGGCTCCTCCCTCCACGGGATTCTCCAGGCAAGAGTACTGGAGTGGGTTGCCATTTCCTTCTTTTCCTAAATGTATATACATCATCAACATTTATTAATTAAATCACACATATGAAAGAAGGGGGTCTGCATCTTTATCAAAATATCAGAGACCACTGAAGTGTAAGAGATCTTGGCAGTAGAGGTCACTCAGCTCATCTCCCCACCTTGTCAGAATCCTTTCAGTGGTGTCCCTGACTGAGGGCCATGATATGACAATGAAGTTTAATTAAGACACCCAGAGAGTTTCTGTCTTCTTGGTCACTGGGTCATCTGAGGATGTGAGAGACTGAAGAATAGGTATGGGCCTCCAAAAGGGAAGAGCCGCCAAATAGCTTTTAGATGTAATCAATACAGAACAATTCAACAACCATAAGAATTGTGACATCTCCCTTTGGGCTCTCGTCTTGTCTTATAAAGCAAGCCACTTTAAGTTTAGAGCAATTCAATGCTTGGATTGTTGGAAATAGGCATGTCAGAGAAATGTAAAAGTTGCACTGGCATTTTAGGTCGGCTCTGCCCTTCAGCGGCAAAGGAAATCTTACCTCCCGTTACATCTGCCCCTGTAACCCAGGACCCTTCAGCCGCCCTCCCCAGTTGGGAGCCACTGTACACACTTTCTTTCTTTGTAAATATTTTTTTCAAAGGTCCATTTTTTGAAAGAATAAATACACATTCTCATCCAGAAAGGTTGAAACTCCCCTTTTCCATTTCCCTCTCTGCCCTTCTTGGAATTGCCTCTCCCCTGTGGAGCCCCGTGGAGGAGTGCTCACTTACGCTCTGCAGAAAAGGGTTTCTATGTGACAGAATGGCAACCCTCCAACTACAAAAGTGACCTGAAAATTGCACAGAGCACTTTACTAGCCGCTGATGGGTCCCAGTCATGAATAATTATTGATCTGCAGGGTCTGAAAGTTGGATAATTAATGCATGGAAGAGTGCAAAAGACACATTTTAGAAGAAAGTAATTTCTGTGTCCCCAGTCTATTCCATCATGTTTTAAGTACTTGCCACCTCGTCTCTTTTAAAAAGAAAACAACCTAATTAATATTTATATAGCAAAAGATAACAATTGATAATGTGAGTCAGTTTTAAGCAAGTTTCATATTTTGTTCTTGTTACAAAGCCAACTAGAGCAGTCATTAGAGAAACAGAAAGCTAAATCTTTAGAGAGATATCAAAGTTAAAGAGTATATTAAAGTAGAAAAGCCATTTTCCCTAAAATTATATGTGAAATATTTGCCTGGAATATTTCATTACCTTTCCCCCAAATATTTAATGCAATATTCAGTGCCCAAAAGCCCTGAAAACATAGCGACTATTACTTCTGTATCTGGTGATTTTAAAAAAAAGCCCAAGCAATCATACAGAAGAAAGAAGGAAAGCCAGCATTTCCCAGGCACCCAGTATTAATGAGGCATCTTTCTAGGATAAGAGAAATAGCATTTAAAAACCTTTTAAAATGTTGTAAGGATTAAATTAAACAACAAGCACAAAGAGCATAGAACAATGCCTGGCATTTAGCAGAAATTAAATAAATTGCAGCTATTTATATCAGGGTATATGTGTGTGTGTGTGTGTGTGTGTGTGTGTGTGTGTATTAGTTGCTCAGTTGTGTCTGACTCTGTGGACTATAGGCTCCTCAGTCCATGGAATTCTCCAGGCAAGAGTATTGGGATGGGTTGCTATTTCCTTCTCCTGACCCTGGGATCAAACCTGGGTCTTCCACATTGCAGGCAAATTCTATACCATCTGAGCCACCAGGGAAGTCATATATATATATATATATATATATATATATATACACACACACACGTATTGATATAGAAGTATATACACACATCCATATATATGTGTCTGCATGTGTGTATGTATGTAAATATATATACATATAATTTAGTTTTTCAAAGCTATACAATCATATTTAAGGTTGAAACATTTTTCCTGTTTCCTTGGCTAAAATAGTAATTTTTAATAATAATAAAAAAATTCAGACATTACAGGAAGACAAAAGGGTAAAAGCAAATGTCTCCCAAAGGCAGATACTATCAACAAACTATCGAAAAATCCTTCCACATCCTTCCCTTTATACACACACCTTTACATATGTGACATCATGCTGTTTATGCTTCTCACAATCTGCCTTTTGAATTCAACAACATGTCCTGGAACCCGCAACGTGGATACTGTTATTTCCATTTGGGGGGAATTGGGAAATCCAGGCTCAGCGTGGTTGTGTACATTTACCCAAGGTCAGTCTTTTTACCACTAAGGGAGCAGAGTTAAAATGTGAAACTTTATTTGATCCAAACACATGCTCTTTCCAAACAAAGAAGGAGAATATAGTTATCCCTAGTAATCACAAATTTCCCTTAAGAAAAATTCAGTGGTACACAAATATACGCCTCTACACCTTTTTAGCAGCTTGGTTCCAGGACACATGAATGGAGGCCAGTCCTGTTGGGAGTAATTTTAAAAAGAGAGAACCGGGGTTCGGGAATGCAGTGAAATGAAGTTGCTCAGTCGTGTTCGACTTGGGAATGGAAAAGGGAGGTAAAACAGATGGCAAAGAAGAAGGACACGATTTTGCACTACAGCCTTGGGAAAGATAATGGTTCCCGCCTCAGAACTCTACCTGTCTCTGAGGAGGTGGGCGGAGCAACCGGCAGCGAGAAACCAGGAGCGAAGTTAACACGTGCAGACCTGAGCAATCTAACCCCGAAGCCCGGCGGGGAGAGACGAATGCTGACGACCTCTCCCTGCCAGAGCACAGGTGAGGCTCTCCGGTGCCTTTTCCATCTCCGGCAGTTACTCTGACTCGACTGCACAGATTGGAGCTGACATCCGAAAAGAGAACTCCCAGCCGCAAAATGAGAAAGGTGTGAACGTTTGGCTGGAGGATGAGAATCACTTAAAAATGCTTGTTAGCATGCATATTACTTTTGAGGAAGCAGAGCAAATCGACAGCCATCCTATCGAAATATTGGGTAAGACAGGTCATGAAAAGACAAGCAAAATGTCGAAAGGCAAAATAAATGTACCGCACATCATTACTAATTTGGGGATGGTGGGGGAGGTTAAATGATGGACTATATTTGGTGTTTATTTTTATGGCAGTTTTTTTTTTTTTAATGCAAAGTTCAGAGCTTTTACACAAATACTTCTGACCTTTGTCTTTTCTCCATTTTATATTCTCCATTAAGACCTTCCTTTTCTCAAAAGCAAATCCTATCACCACATTAACTTTTCAAATCTGAAGGCCCACAGTTGAGATGATTCAGCTTAAGTAGAAAAATGTCATTTACAGACTCAACTCATCTGAAATTTATAATAACCATGCAAGTTGTTTGGAACTTACTTTTGTACTAACCAAGCAATGAAGAAAATAAAGTTATATTAAAAACTTTATACAACAAATAAGCCTGGAGAAGGCCCAATTCTGTTCCATCACTGGCAGTAAATGTATATTGTACAAACATTGTTGCTTAAGCTATATTATTCTTAGAGTCTTTGGCAAAGGCTGTTGCTAATGTCCAATGGGCCTCTGCTGAGTATTAGGATGAGTGGGTTAGAACTCTACCTGGTGACCCTGGCCATCAGCCTGCAGAGCTGGCTTCAGAAGCATGTGATCCTATGCAGTTACACTTGTGCGTGGCCTAATCCTCTACTATATTGAAATTCTGGATGATTTTATCTTTGATCTTGTGTTTTGGAAGTCAAGTCTGATGAAACAATGGAGCATAAGCATGAATGAAAGAGTTCATTCTTTCTACACCACTCTATTTGCATGTGGCATACATGAAGCCCCATGAACACAGAATTCTGGGGGACCCATGATGTGTGGGAGTTCAGTGAGATTCAAAGCAAGCATAAGAGAAGTGTGTTCTAGCTGTGATTGAGTGGAACCCAAACTTATTTCAAGTGCAGAAAGAAGGTAATGGCATTCTGAAAAGTACAAATGACCCAGAAACCCTATCATATCCTTTCTTACTCCCCAATCACTTCTACTGAAAATGATGACATAGAATGAAAGGAAAAGATGGCAAACCATAATTCCTTTTGCTTTCGGTTCTTTCTTGCTTATCAGTAAACCATAGAGAAAGTATTAGTGGAATGTACACATACCAAGAAGTGAAAAAAACAAGTTAATCTTGTGCAGGGTTTCCACTCTTCCAGTAAGAACAAAATACATAAACATGTACAAACTATGAAATACAATTTGAGTAATCTAGGTGACTCTGCAAACATGGTAAAGGCACTTATATTTGCATTTAAAGTGGTCATTGAACAATATAATGATTCACAGGTTTGTGCTAATAATTTTAATTTTTTTCTTTTCTCAAAATGACATTAAATACCAAATAAAAAGCATTATGGACTTTCCTGGTGGTCCAGTGGTTAAGAATCCACCTGCCAAAGCAGAGGTCACGGGTCTGATCCCAGGTCTGGGAAGATTCCACATGCCACCAGGAAACCAAGCCGATGCGCCACAACTACTGAGCCAGTACTCTAGAGACTGTGAGCCACAATTACTGAAGCCCAAAGGTGCTAGAACCAGTACTCCAAAACAAGAGAAGACAACACAAGGAGAAGCTTACACACCACAACTAGAGCATATCCCCCACTCACCACAACTAGAGAAAGTTCATGCATGGCAGCAAAGACCCAGCACAGCCAAAAATTAAAAAAAAAAATTTTTTTTTAAAGCATTATGACAAACTGAAAAAGACTGCACAAGAGAAAAAAAAAAAACTTTAAATTTCTAACAGCATTTTTCCTGCTGTTTTAACAGTGGCCCCTTGTTTCAATTTTGCCCTAGTCCCAGAGTTTATGTATCCAGCCCTGACTATATACATCTGAGAGTAGAAATAGTTGTCATTACTTTTCACTGACTCACTGTTCCATGCATTTGACAATATTCAGCACTCATTATATATAAAGAATGTGCTAGTGGCTGAGAATATGATAATGAACAAAATAGGCATGGTCTCTACTCTATTGGACTTCACAGTCTATTGTTCTTCCTTGAAATATAGCTATCCTTTATGTTTTAGTGTCCTCTAATTCAGAAACACAAGCTGGAATCAAGATTGCCGGGAGAAATATCAATAACCTCAGATATGCAGATGACACCACCCTTATGGCAGAAAGTGAAGAGGAACTAAAAAGCCTCTTGATGAAAGTGAAAGTGGAGAGTGAAAAAGTTGGCTTAAAGCTCAACATTCAGAAAACGAAGATCATGGCATCCCGTCCCATCACTGCATGGGAAATAGATAGGGAAACAGTGGAAACAGTGTCAGACTTTATTTTTCTGAGCTCCAAAATCACTGCAGATGGTGACTGCAGCCATGAAATTAAAAGACACTCCTTGCAAGGAAATTTATGACCAACCTAGATAGCATATTCAAAAGCAGAGACGTTACTTTGCCAACAAAGGTCAGTCTAGTCAAGGCTATGGTTTTTCCTGTGGTCATGTATGGATGTGAGAGTTGGACTGTGAAGAAGGCTAAGCGCCGAAGAACTGATGATTTTGAACTGTGGTGTTGGAGAAGACTCTTGAGAGTCCCTTGGACTGCAAGGAGATCCAACCAGTCCATTCTGAAGGAGATCAGTCCTGGGATTTCTTTGGAAGGAATGATGCTAAAGCTGAAACTCCAGTACTTTGGCCACCTCATGTGAAGAGTTGACTCACTGGAAAAGACTCTGATGCTGGGAGGGGTTGTGGGCAGGAGGAGAAGGGGACGACAGAGGATGAGATGGCTGGATAGCATCACTGACTCGATGGACGTGAGTCTGAGTGAACCCCAGGAGTTGGTGATGGACAGGGAGGCCTGGCGTGCTGCGATTCATGGGGACGCAAAGAGTCGGACACGACTGAACGACTGATCTGATCTGATCTGAATTCAATGGGATTTCTCCTGTTAGGTCTAAATTAACAAAGTTGAGTTTCCTGTCAATGACAGGGAAGAAGTCTTATTAGTATGTCTGAACTCCTTCTGCAAGAGTGCTTTTGTCACTCATGGCAAATGAGCAACCACACAGAGTATGGGATCTGGGATGAGAATCCATTGAGAAAGGACAGCTTGGGAGTCCAGCTGCCTGGGTTTCATTGTAATTCTTACCTCTGGCTAAAGCTATGCCTCATTTGCACCCATTCTGATGGCCCCACCGGAAAAATGGGAAGATGCTGGTCTCACCACTCTCCAGTTCACCGTGATGTTACAGAAGTTAAAGAGCCGCACTACTTCAGAGACTTCCTACCCGGTGTACACTTTCCAGATGTCAGCATTTTTGTGTCTCACAAAGATACCAAGAGCTGGCTTCCGAAGAAAATGGGCCACAGACTGAAAGATGTTGGGGGAGGGGAGTGAAGGAAGGCAGAGGAGCCTGGAAAGCATAGATATCCAGAACCACTGAGGAGGGCAGCTCTTTTATTCCTCTTTTCCCCTGAGAGAGTGTGTGCTGATCTGGTCAGTAGGACCCTCGTGTCTAAACTGCACTGTGTGGTTACAAAGTTCAGTCCTATATAATAACTACCTCAATATGGTCCACCAGGCATGTCTGATCACTGGTTGCAGCCCATGGAAATCACTGCCAAGTTTGCTCCCCTTGATGAAGGTAGAGTTCTTGGGGAGTAACAAATATGCCATGAGGGAGATTGTAAGGGTGGAGCACTCATCCTTGCCACAGGAAGGATGGGACCGCAGGAAATAGTGCGCTAGCATCAAAGAGAGAAGCATGAGATTGGGAGCCTGGAGTCCGATTTCCCACTAATTAGCGTATACCCTCTCAGCAAGTAGCTTTCTAGACCTTGGTTTCCTCGTCTAGTAAATGAGAGTTGAATAAGAATATTTCAGATATCAACTAAGTCTCAAACATTTTTCCTTTGTCCTTTGTCTATAGCCTTCTCCAATCAATTCTTTCCAAAAACATGCCTCTATGTAGAGGTCACAGACCACATGTCTTTTGTCCTTGATTCCCCACTATCACATGGTACTGGGAACACAGTAGGTGCTCAAGAAATGTTTATTGAATGAATGTGTCTTTGGACAATCTCTGTGAATGGATGTTGCTTCTTATTATCTCTTCCCAGAGAAACAGGGCAGAAATCTATGATAACATAAGAGAAGGAAAGCATTCTAATAGTTGATAACACAGAATACATTAAAGCAATGCTCAGTCACCATACATTAAGTCTTTTTAATGTAGCTTTTAAACAGTTTTTCTTATTAGCCAAATGAAATACAGTAATCCTTTTAACTCTCCTGTGTCAGATTATCAGCTATTTCAAGTAAGTGTTAACATTTCTGTCACTGGCAAAAGTGAATTATGTTTTCCTTTCCAAGCTTGCATCAACATGCCCAACAAGCAGGCTGAACACGCCTCCCTAATGGGACAGCGTGAGGTGCCACTGCTTGGTGATTATAAAGCAGCCCGACATCGGGGGGGGGGGGGGGGGGCTATGACAGCCCCACCTGGCAGCTCGAGCCGAGCCAGGCAGCCCCTGCAGAATGAGTGAATGAATGCGTTGGGGTGTCCTCCCAGGTGAATAACAGGGCACCTACAACCTCTATGGCTTTGTTCTATAAACAGCCTGCACAGAAAATTCTAGATGTTGTTATCCCTTATGTGTTTCTGTGTCAGGGATGCTGACAGTACAGGGGAGACCAGTTATTTTATGAGCAAACTCCCCCTTTTTCGAAATCTGGATAATCTCTCCACCAGGAAAATTCAGCTGGGTGACACAGAATTCTCATTTTGCAAACCAGTAGATCACAGTCTTTCGGAGAGAGATCAAATTAAGAGAAAATTGCAATAAGAATTCTAATTTCTTAGGTGTTAGAAGCAAGACAACAAGCCCAAAATGGAGCTACATATCACCACCTTAGACTGAATTATAGTTTTGGCTCCCCTAGAATTGAAATCTTAAACCATCAGGAATTGCCTGATGAGCACTAGTTAGGTAATCTGCCTGCTAGAAGCCTGGTGTCCTCCAAAGGAACCTTGTATTAGTCAATCCACTTTTTTTCCTAGAATAACTTCCTGGTTCCTGCTCCCTTCTGTCTGTCTTTCATTTTGTACAGTTCCTCAGGAGTTATCTGAGGAGTTACAGATAACACCTCCTCAGAGTTATCTGTCTGCTGGATTGGATGCTGTCTGGTTCAAGCCAACAATGCTTTTAAAATGTATTCAGTTGAAGTTTGTTTATTAACACAGATGAATGTGGCCTGGCCCTTGTCACCATTCCTCCCACTCTGAGTCCTGGGTGGCTGACCTCCTCTCAGCGCTCCACACCTCGCCCCAGTCTTCACTGCTCTTCCTTCTGCTTGGCGTGATTGTCCATGTCTTGTGCCCAAGCTGTTTACCAGTTCTTTCTAGCTTAACTCTTAATTTACTCTCCTGAAATGTTGCTGCTACTGCTGCTAAGTCGCTTCAGTCGTGTCTGACTCTGTGCGACCCCATAGACGGCAGCCCACCAGGCTCCTCTGTCCCTGGGATTCTCCAGGCAAGAACACTGGAGTGGGTTGCCATTTCCTGACCCAGAGGGATGGTATGGAGAGGGAGGAGGGAGGACGGTTCAGGATGGGGAACACATGTATACCTGTGGCAGATTCATTTTGATATATGGCAAAAGCAATACAATATTGTAAAGTTAAATAAAATAAAATTTAAAAAAAAAGAAAAGTGAAAGTGAAGTCACTCAGTCGTGTCTGACTCTTTGCGACCCCAGGGACTGCAGCCTACCAGGCTCCTCTGTCCGTGGGATTTGCCAGGCAAGAGTACTGGAGTGGGGTGCCATCCTGAAATGTTGAGCAGTAGTCAAAATACTTAGTTTCTAGTAGCAAACATTGGTCACAAACACCAACTTTAGAGAAGTTGCCATTTACCAAATTCTGAAGTCTCTGTGCCTTTGTGGCCTGCCTTCCTGGGAAGGAGAAAGGTGTCTGCTTGGCATTTTTACTCCAGTTAAGTAAAGCCATGCTTATATTTTTCAAAAATTAAAAAAAACCCACCTCATTATCTATCAGATCAGATCAGTCGCTCAGTCGTGTCCGACTCTTTGCGACCCCATGAACCGCAGCACGCCAGGCCTCCCTGTCCATCACCAGCTCCCGGAGGTCACTCAGACTCGCATCCATCGAGTCAGTGATGCCATCCAGCCATCTCATCCTCCGTCGTCCCCTTCTCCTCCTGCCCTCAACTCCTCCCAGCATCAGAGTCTTCTCCAATGAGTCAACTCTTCACATGAGGTGGCCAAAATACTGGAGTTTCAGCTTCAGCATCATTCCTTCTAAAGAAATCCCAGGGCTGATCTCCTTCAGAATGGACTGGTTGGATCTTCTTGCAGTCCAAGGGACTCTCAAGAGTCTTCTCCAACACCACAGTTCAAAAGCATCAATTCTTCGGCGCTCAGCCTTCTTCACAGTCCAGCTCTCACATCCATACATGACCACAGGAAAGACCATAGCCTTGACTAGGCGAACCTTTGTTGGTAAAGTAATGTCTCTGCTTTTGAATATGCTATCTAGGTTGGTCATAACTTTCCTTCCAAGGAGTAAGCGTCTTTTAATTTCATGGCTGCAGTCACCATCTGCAGTGATTTTGGAGCCCAGAAAAACAAAGTCTGACACTGTTTCCACTGTTTCCCCATCTATTTCCCATGCAGTGATGGGACCAGATGCCATGATCTTCGTTTTCTGAATGTTGAGCTTTAAGCCAACCTTTTCACTCTCCACTTTCACTTTCATCAAGAGGCTTTTTAGCCCCTCTTCACTTTCTGCCATAAGAGTCATGTCATCTGCATATCTGAGGTTATTGATATTTCTCCCGGCAATCTTGATTCCAACTTCTGTTTCTTCCAGTCCAGCATTTCTCATGATGTACTCTGCATAGAAGTTAAATAAACATGGTGACAATATGCAGCCTTGACGTACTCCTTTTCCTATTTGGAACCAGTCTGTTGTTCCATGACCAGTTCTAACTGTTGCTTCCTGACCTGCATACAGATTTCTTAAGAGGCAGATCAGGTGGTCTGGTATTCCCATCTCTTTCAGAATTTTCCATAGTTTATTGTGATCCACACAGTCAAAGGCTTTGGCATAGTCAATAAAGCAGAAATAGATGTTTTTCTGGAACTCTCTTGCTTTTTCCATGATCCAGCGGATGTTGGCAATTTGGTCTCTGGTTCCTCTGCCTTTTCTAAAAACCAGCTTGAACATCAGGAAGTTCACGGTTCACATATTGCTGAAGCCTGGCTTGGAGAATTTTGAGCATTATTGGAAAAAATCAAGCTGGATTTAAAGTACAGGTTGTCTTGGAGAGAGAGGGATCTAGTGGGAAGAGTTGGAATTGGAAGATGTGGGTCCATTTCCCAACACTAAGAGGTTCTGTGGTCTTGATCTTTCTGACCTCAGTGTCCTCATTTTTAGAAGAAGGAGACTATTGCCCTGCCATCTCCCAGAACACTAGCAAGAATGAGATGATACCATGCTTGGGAAAAAAATGGCACAGGGCTCGGCAGGTGGGCAGGTGATCAGGCCAGTCAGGTCTGAATTATTCTGAGTTCCCTATGATACCTATGTCAGAGCAAGTTAAATACGACATGGGATCCTGATCTCTTTACATGTTCTTCCTCTAATCCCATAAATTAATAGAACCTTACATTATTGGCATTGTCATCCCTGTGTTCGTGTTACATGCGTGTCACAGTGGTAAGAAAATTATCTTTCCCATTCTTATTTTTAGGTTCATCTGCTTGCGCTAACCTCCATTTGAAAATACTGGAAGCTAAATAGGAATAGAAAATACAAAGTTCGCCAGACTAGAACTCGGGTCAGCATTTGGGAACCAAAATCTTGCTTTATTGATACCCACAGAAAATTTCTGGGCTATCCACAGCAGTTCTCCAGAGCTTGCTGCATCACAAGAATGCCTGTGACCCTCTGACCTTTTGATCATTGCTCATCTCTCATCTAAGATCTTTTGCTAAGTGAAGAGCACGGTATCCCTAAGATTAGTTATTAATTATTTATATGTATTAATAATACATTGCATTACCCTTTCACTACAGTGCTGACTTTTGGATATACTCAAGTTTTATAAATTATTGTCAGTTTGAATAAGGCAATTTGAATAGGCATGGCATTTTTCAATAAATCATTATAATCTAGATCAGTTTATCCCATGTACCCTCTGGTCAATTGCCCAGGGAAGAAAAATGCCTGGAGTGGTGATTTGATCATTTTGGTCATTCTAATTCTATTCCCTTTTTTCCTGGAAACAGCACCCAGAGTTTGCTAGAGATCCACCTGAGTTCAGCCCAAGTGAACCAGTTGCTGCTGCTACTGCTAAGTCACCAGTCGTGTCCGACTCTGTGCGACCCCATAGACGGAAGCTCACCAGGCTCCCCTGTCCCTGGGATTCTCCAGGTAAGAATACTGGAGTGGGTTGCCACTTCCTTCTCCAATGCATGAAAGTGAAAAGTGAAAGTGAAGTCGCTCAGTCATGTCCAACTCTTAGCGACTCCATGGACTGGAGCCTATCAGGCTCCTCCATCCATGGGATTTTCCAGGCAAAAGTACTGGGGTGGGGTGCAGCAGCAACCTCTGCTTTAAGAGATCACAATAAAATTAAAGACAGCTTAAATATTGCCATAATTAAGAAAAACAAGAATTCAAGTTGCTTGTGCAATGAAATTAAATTCATCACATAACAATCATCCTGAGCTACAAACACATCAATTACCTTGCAAGTCATATCACCAATTGATAATTTTATATACATTAATGACACGTACAACATTTACCAATTATAAGTCTACAGGTTTACTTGTTGGTAGTAGTTGAAGTTTTCCAATAGGATTTTTGGGAGAACCTTTATACCAGATCCACTCTTTTTCTGATGGTTTTCTAAGGACCCTGCTGCTTACGCCAGGGGCAAAGACCTTATCATTACTTACAATAGATTTTACTATATCATGGTTTGTTAGATATCCAAGGGAACCTTAATTTGGCTATTAGATATCACTTCTTGTTTACAAACTCTGGTGGACCCAAGAGAAGCATTCACAGAGTTTGGGTGCCTCTTCATTTGTAAGAAAGATGTAAAAGTTACCTCCATGCTTGATTTTGAAATCATATCAATATTTGACTGCTTGAAAGAGGAAGACTTCTGTTCTTTTGGACCTGATCTTCACACAAATAGACAGTGACAGTCAGGATTTGAAGTGAATTTTTCCATGGACCAGAGGTAGGAGGATGAGGGAGATGGTTTCAGGATGAGTCAAGCACATTACATGTATTGTACACTTAATTTCTATTATTATGACATCAGCTCCACCTCAGATCATCAGGCATGAGATCCCAAAGGTTGGGGACCCTTGCTCTAGCTCCCAGCTCTCATGCTGCACAAATTGGCTACTCTAGCTCCTAGCTCTCATGCTCCATAAACTGGCTACGCAGCAATCTAATTAACGATTTACAAAGAGCTCCTAAATTTCCATGATGTAAATTTGTTATATCAGTTTTATATTAGGTAAGAAGGGGAGAGTCTTTGTCACTTTATCCACTTGGTAATTGAAATGCTTCAGTCATTATATTTTCACAATGAGTGTTTCAAAGAGGTAGATATGCAAGTGAAAGCCTGTTTTGTTTTGTTTCCTGCTAAACTAGCTTTCCTGCTGAACTAAACTTATAGAGAATTTAAGCTATGGCAACTTCCCAATAGTCTAGGAAACCTAGTGTTATGGATTGTACTTTATTGATTAAAAAAAGAAACCTTCAGAATTATAAATGTGATTAAAAATTACCTTTAAATGTGACTCTGAATTTGGAAACCTACAATGAAAAAACAAGTGATGGGTAATTTCTCATGACATGAATGGACCTATGAAATATGCATTTCTCTTCTTCCCATCTTGCCTCAACTCATTTGGTGTTTCAGTTTGTATAATAGTTAAAACTCCTGGCAGAGCAGAGGCAGTAATTGCAAACAGCTGTAAAGTATTACTCATCTTGCTGATCAAAATGACTTCCTGCTAAATAAACCATGAAAAAAGCTTTTCCTCCCACAGAGAAGTGAAGTGTAAATGATATATAGACTCTACCATGAAGAGATCAACAGATTGCATTTTCCTATAACTATGGTTTTATTTAGCAACAGTCACTTTCAAAAATAGCTTAAAAACTGAGCTATGGTTAGGAAAAAGAATTTGGGTAATAGCATTCACATGGCAGTAGAGTCCTGCAATATAGTGTTTCAAAGGAGAAGCACCTAAAAATTCCTAAAAGGAGAGTTGTCTGGCTTCTTCTCTCAGAATTCCTAACTTGGTGAAAGCAATTTATAATGTGGCATATGTACACTTATTTTGGACACCATTCCATTTATCTTACCTTGTACCCACAGAACATTAGCTAGGCATCCATGGCTTCCCAGGTGGCACTAGTGGTAAAGAATATGCCTGCCAATGCAGGAGACATGAGATGTAGGTTCAACCCCTGGGTCAGGAAGACCCACTGGAGGAGGAAATGGCATCCTACTCCAGGATTCTTACTGGGAGAATCCTATGGACAGAGGAGCTTGGCAAGTTGCAGTCCACGGGGTCTCAAGGAGGCAGGCATGATTCAGCATCTAAGCACACAGCACAACATGCCTTAGTCTTCTACTGTGGTTTTTAAATTTCAAAGGAAATATGGCTGTTATAGAACTGACAATGGTAATGGAATTGATAATGGTGGTGGCATTGACAATATTGATGGCATTGATAATGGTGATGGCATTGGCAATATGATGGCATCTTAAAGAGAGACAGAAACCCCTTTGCTTGTTGGTTTGCTCATCTGTACTCTGGAAAAAATTCTTATACATGTACATTTATATATGTGTACACATCCACACCCTGGAGAAATCCTTGTATGTGTGCAGCAAAGAACATATTAAAGGGTGTTCATAATATCATTGTTTGAAACAGGAAAATGTCAGAAATAACCCAAATGTTCCTTATTGAGTAAAGGAATAAAAAAAAGAAAAATAAAAAAGAAAAAAAAAAAAAAAAAAAAAAAAAAAAAAAAAAAAAAAAAAAAAAAAAAAAAAAAAGAAAAAAAAAAAAAAAAAAAAAAAAAAAAAAAAAAAAAAAAAAAAATAAAAAAAAAAAAAAAAAAAAAAAAAAATAAATAAAAAAAAAAAAAAAACAAACAACCCCCCCCCCCCGCCCCCCCCCCCCCAGAGAGCCCCCCCCCCCCCCCGCCCGCCCGCGGCCCAAAAGAGCCGCCGCCCCCCCCCGCCGCCCCCGCGCCGCGAGAAGAGAGACCCCGCCCGCCCGCCCCCGGCCGCCCCCAAGTAAGGGCCCCCCGCGGGGTGGGGCGCCGAGAGGGGGGGGGGGGAGAAGACAACCCAAAACAGGGAAGGAGGGGGGTGGGGGGCCGCGCACTAAACACGGCCGAGAAGAGCTACCCCACGACCGAGGTCAGGAAGGGCGGCGGTGAGGAGAGACCCCCTCGTCCAAGGTAAGGTGCGATGGCTGTGCTTTGCTGGCCGGGAGCAGCCAGGAGCAGCCGGGATGAGATACCCCACGCCCAAGGTAAGAGAAACCCGAGTAAGACAGTAGGTCTTGAAAGAGGGCATCAGAGGGCAAATACACTAAAACCATTCTCACAGATAACTAGTCAGTCTAATCACACAAGGACCATACCCTTGTCTAACTCAATGAGATTAAGCCATGCCCGAGGGGCAACTTGGGATGGGCGGGTCATGGTGGAGAGATCTGACAGGATGTGGTCCGCTGGAGAAGGGAATGGCAAACCACTTCAGTATTCTTGCCTTGAGAACCCCATGAACAGTATGAAAAGACAAAATGATAGGATACTGAAAGAGAAACTCCCCAGGTCAGTAGGGGCCCAATATGCTACTGGAGATCAGTGGAGAAATAACTCCAGAAAGAATGAAAGGATGGAGCCAAAACAAAAGAATACCCAGCTGTAGATGTGTCTGGTGATAGAAGCAAAGTCCGATGCTGTAAAGAGCAGTATTGCATAGGAACCTGGAATGTCAGGTCCATGAATCAAGGCAAATTGGAAGTGGTCAAACAAGAGATGGCAAGAGTGAATGTTGACATTCTAGGAATTAGCGAACTAAAATGGACTGGAATGGGTGAATTTAACTCGGATGACCATTATATCTACTACTGTGGGCAGGAATCCCTCAGAAGAAATGGAGTGGCCATCATGGTCAACAAAAGAGTCCGAAATGCAGTACTTGGATGCAATCTCAAAAACGATAGAATGATCTCTGTTCGTTTCCAAGGCAAACCATTCAATGTCACAGTAATCCAAGTCTATGCCCCAACCAGTAACGCCGAAGAAGCTGAAGTTGAAAGGTTCTATGAAGACCTACAAGACCTTTTAGAACTAACACCCAAAAAAGATGTCCTTTTCATTATAGGGGACTGGAATGCAAAAGTAGGAAGTCAAGAAACACCTGGAGTAACAGGCAAATTTGGCCTTGGAATACGGAATGAAGCAGGGCAAAGACTAATAGAGTTTTGCCAAGAAAATGCACTGGTCATAGCAAATACCCTCTTCCAACAACACAAGAGAAGACTCTATACATGGACATCACCAGATGGTCAACACCGAAATCAGATCGATTATATTCTTTGCAGCCAAAGATGGAGAAGCTCTATACAATCAGCAAAAACAAGACCAGGAGCTGACTGTGGCTCGGACCATGAACTCCTTATTGCCAAATTCAGACTGAAATTGAAGAGAGTAGAGAAAACTACTGGACCATTCAGGTATGACCTAAATCAAATCCCTTATGATTATACAGTGGAAGTGAGAAATAGATTTAAGGGCCTAGATCTGATAGATAGAGTGCCTGATGAACTATGGAATGAGGTTCGTGACATTGTACAGGAGACAGGGATCAAGACCATCCCCATGGAAAAGAAATGCCAAAAAGAAAAATGGCTGTCTGGGGAGGCCTTACAAATAGCTGTGAAAAGAAGAGAAGCGAAAAGCAAAGGAGAAAAGGAAAGATATAAACATCTAAATGCGGAGTTCCAAAGAATAGCAAGAAGAGATAAGAAAGCCTTCTTCAGTGATCAATGCAAAGAAATAGAGGAAAACAACAGAATGGGAAAGACTAAGGATCTCTTCAAGAAAATCAGAGATACCAAAGGAACATTTCATGCAAAGATGGGCACAATAAAGGACAGAGATGGTGTGGATCTAACAGAAGCAGAAGATATTAAGAAGAGGTGGCAAGAATACACAGAAGAACTGTACAAAAAAGAGCTTCAAGACCCAGATAATCATGATGGTGTGATCACTGACCTAGAGCCAGACATCTTGGAATGTGAAGTCAAATGGGCCTTAGAAAGCATCACTACGAACAAAGCTAGTGGAGGTGATGGAATTCCAGTGGAGCTATTCCAAATCCTGAATGATGATGCTGTGAAAGTGCTACACTCAATATGCCAGCAAATTTGGAAGACTCAGCAGTGGCCACAAGATTGGAAAAGGTCAATTTTCATCCCAATCCCAAAGAAAGGCAATGCCAAGGAGTGCTCAAACTACCGAACAATTGCACTCATCTCACACGCTAGTAAAGTAATGCTCAAAATTCTCCAAGCCAGGCTTCAGCAATATGTGAACCGTGAACTTCCTGATGTTCAAGCTGGTTTTAGAAAAGGCAGAGGAACCAGAGATCAAATTGCCAACATCCGCTGGATCATGGAAAAAGCAAGAGAGTTCCAGAAAAACATCTATTTCTGCTTTATTGACTATGCCAAAGCCTTTGACTGTGTGGATCACAATAAACTGTGGAAAATTCTGAAAGAGATGGGAATACCAGACCACCTGATCTGCCTCTTAAGAAATCTGTATGCAGGTCAGGAAGCAACAGTTAGAACTGGTCATGGAACAACAGACTGGTTCCAAATAGGAAAAGGAGTACGTCAAGGCTGCATATTGTCACCATGTTTATTTAACTTATATGCAGAGTACATCATGAGAAATGCTGGACTGGAAGAAACAGAAGTTGGAATCAAGATTGCTGGGAGAAATATCAATAACCTCAGATATGCAGATGACACCACCCTTATGGCAGAAAGTGAAGAGGGGCTAAAAAGCCTCTTGATGAAAGTGAAAGTGGAGAGTGAAAAGGTTGGCTTAAAGCTCAACATTCAGAAAACGAAGATCATGGCATCTGGTCCCATCACTGCATGGGAAATAGATGGGGAAACAGTGGAAACAGTGTCAGACTTTGTTTTTCTGGGCTCCAAAATCACTGCAGATGGTGACTGCAGCCATGAAATTAAAAGACGCTTGCTCCTTGGAAGGAAAGTTATGACCAACCTAGATAGCATATTCAAAAGCAGAGACATTACTTTACCAACAAAGGTTCGCCTAGTCAAGGCTATGGTCTTTCCTGTGGTCATGTATGGATGTGAGAGCTGGACTGTGAAGAAGGCTGAGCGCCGAAGAATTGATGCTTTTGAACTGTGGTGTTGGAGAAGACTCTTGAGAGTCCCTTGGACTGCAAGAAGATCCAACCAGTCCATTCTGAAGGAGATCAATCCTGGAATTTCTTTAGAAGGAATGATGCTAAAGCTGAAACTCCAGTATTTTGGCCACCTCATGCAAAGAGTTGACTCATTGGAGAAGACTCTGATGCTGGGAGGGATTGAGGGCAGGAGGAGAAGGGGACGACGGAGGATGAGATGGCTGGATGGCATCACTGACTCGATGGATGCGAGTCTGAGTGACCTCCGGGAGCTGGTGATGGACAGGGAGGCCTGGCGTGCTGCGGTTCATGGGGTCGCAAAGAGTCGGACACGACTGAGCGACTGATCTGATCTGATCTGATCTGCACATGTTGCTGCTGCTAAGTTGCTTCAGTTGTGTCCAACCCTTTGCAGCCCTCCAGGCTTCTCTGTCCATGAGATTCTCTAGGCAAGAATACTGGAGTGGATTGTCATGTCCTCCTCCAGGGGAATCTTCCCAACTCAGGGATTGAACTCTCATCTGCTTATGTCCATCTCCATGGGCAGGCAGGTTCTTTACCACTAGCCCACCTGAGGAGCCACACATGCACATACTTGTGCACAAAAGTATAGAAAATGGACTCCAAAATATACAACGGCTTTATTTCAGTAATTGGCCATGAGACACTGAAGGAGAGTGGGCCGACGGTGGTGGGACATTAGCTTTGTATAGTATACTTTTTTACATAACAGAATGGGGCATTAGCTAAGTGGTTATGTCCTTTAAAATAATTACTGAAAATAAAAACAAGAAAATATTGTTTGTTGTTGTTTAGTCACTAAGTCGTGCCTGACTCTTTTGCAACCCCATGGACTGTTGCCTGCCAGGCTCCCTCTGTCCATTGGGTTTCCCAGGCAAGAATACTAGAGTGGGTTGCCATTTCCTTCTCCAGGGCATCTTCCCAACCCAGGAATCGAACCCACATCTCCTGCATTGGCAGGCAGATTCTTTACTCCTGAGCCACCAGGGAAACCCACAAGAAAATATTAACAGCTGTTAATTGTAAGAATTGGGAATATAAGTGCTTATTATATTCTTCTTTGCATGTCTCTGTAGCTTTTAAATTTATTAAAACAAAAAGCCAAGAAGGAAAACATTTATTAAAATATAAAGGAGTGAGCAGTTGAAAACAAAAGAACCTAGTTCTGAGCATCCTTGCTTCCTAGCAACCAAACTAATCAATGAAGGAAATGCAATGGATTAAGCAGTCCCCTATGTTTGCCACTTCACCAGAAGAAAGAAACTTTACCATAGGTCTTAAGTTTGAGTGGATCTTAATATGAAGGACCTTGAACGAACTTAATGTTTTTGAAAGCAATACCACGCGATGTGTAAAGACATCTCAGTAGTGCTGTAGGTGTGTTGAATCAGCTCTCAGTAAGTAACCTGGAATACTGTGAAATTATACAGGTATACATCAGGCATGTTGCAGGTATGTTCAGTTCCAGATCACTGCAATAAAGTGAATATTGCAATAATGTGAGTCACATGAATTTTTTGGTTTCCCAGCACATTTAAAAGTTACAGTTATACTTTAGTGTGGGCTTCCCTGGTGGCTCAGAGGGTAAAGAATCTGCCTGCAATGCAGGAGACCCAGGTTCGACCCCTGGGTTGGGATCATTTCCCGGAGGAGGAAATGGCTACCCACTCTAGTATTCTTGTCTGGGGAATTCCATGGACAAAGGAGCCTGGTGGGCTATAGCCCATGGGGTCACAAAGTTGGACATGACTGAGTGACTAACACTTTTCTTACATAGGGTAGTCCAGAAGTCCCCAGTCTTTTTGGCAGCAGGGACCAGTTTCATGGAAGACAATTTTTCCATGGACTGAGGGGAAAGAGGGGATGGTTCAGGTGGTAATGCAAGCAATGGGGAACCATGAGGAGTGGCAGATGAAGCTTTGATTACCTTCCATGGCCCAAGTGGGTGGGACCCCTGGTAGGTCTGTTAAGTGTGCAGTGGACTTGTCTAAAAAAACTGTATATACCTTAATTTAAAAATACTTTAGGGGACTTCCCCAGCAGTCCAGTTGTTAAACATCTTCCCTTTCTAATGCATGGGGTATGGGTTTGATCCTTGATTGGAGAGCTAAGATTCGACATGCCTCACTGCCAAAAAACCAAAACATAAAACAGAAACAATATTGTAACTAATTCAATAAAGACTTTAAAAATAATTTATCGCTTAAAAAAAAACACACTAACCATCATCTGAGCCTTCAGGGAATCATAATCTTTTTATTGGTGGAGGGTTTGAAATTTTGCAAGAATTATCAAAACATGACACAGAGACATGAAGTGAGCAAATGCTGTTGGAAAAATGATATTGGTAGACTTGCCTAATACAGGGTGGCCATAAACCTTCAATCTGTAAAAAACACAGTAAACCCAAGCGCAATAAAATGAGGTACGCCTTCGATTTTGTGTAGGCAATCCAACTTCAGAGATGAGACACAAATAGATGCCTTTCTCCTAATCTGGTTTAGCATAAATCTTGGAGAGGAGAGGAGTAAATGCCTAGCATACCCTCGGTTCTCAACCATTCTTCTTCCCACAGCAGATGACATCACACGCGGGATGCCCTCCCAAGGGTATTCTCAGTAGCAGGCACAGTTCTTACATGAGAAAGTGCATCATCATCCCAGCGAAATGAGGTTCTCTGACAGTCAATTACACTGACAGGTATGACTATCCAAGTATGAGTACAAATCATTCACAAGCACAGCTAATTTAATTCGTACTAATCATCATCTTGGGGCTCTCTTTTTTTTTGACTGAGACAAAATTTTGTTTTGATGCTGTGGTTGAAACTCTTGTCTTAGGCCAGAGCTCTCCATTATCTGTTGTTTTCTTCAAGCTTTTAAGAAGTGCTTTACGTAGGCAATGTAGGAGTACTGATTTGGTAGGGCAGAAAGAAGGTGGTTGTCTCTGTCCCAGTTTCTATGGCCCAAGCTAAGGAGGAGAAAAGGTGTCTGAAAGAGACACCGCAGCTGTCATGCCCAACCCTGACAAAGACCTGCTCCTGTGCTTGGGAGGTGGCTTTAGGATCACGGTACAGGAGAAGGAGCACTCAGCTAGCAGTGATGGTCTCAGCTATGTCTCTGCCTCTGACTTCCTGGGTGACCTCAGGCCAGTCACCCCAGTGGTGGCTCTCCCTCTCTCTCTCTGTCAGCTGCAAGGATGGAACTAGACAATGGCTTCTAAGCCCTGGGACCCGGGATGTCAGGAAACCTGATGGTGTTGGCAAGATTGACCTCTGTGATACCCGTGGCCCTCTGCAAAATCAAAACGTGAAGCTCCGTGTCCAAAATTTATTAAGAATTTCAAGAAAATAACAACAGAGCATTAAATCAATGGTGGAACTTTTTTAATTCAGGGTGCTTTGATTGCATAGATTCCCAAGCCTATAAAGCCAGTGCTTTATCAGCCTGCCATGGTGGAGCTGGTTCACCTCTCAGGGCAAGTGGGAGGGAGCACATGTTAGGTTGTGCTCAGACACAGACGAGGCAAAGGGCGAGTAAGAAGGGCCCAACACAGTGTGCGGTGAGGGTGAGGGTGGGGGCACAGAGGGGCTTGACCCATCGTCTCTTCTGCCTTTCCAGATCTCGGTCGTGGCAGGACAGCCCCAGATTTCAGAGACTTAACTTTTAAAGATCTTAACTTTATTCTGAAAGTCAGGCAAAGTCTGGGAGTGTAATTTTGCATAGCAGCTTTTATGCAAAAATCCTAGCAGTCACCCCAGTTATCGTGCTCAAGAAGCAGGTAGGTGATGCTGAAGTCTCAGCCAGTCAGGGTCAGTGTGTTGGTATGAAGTGGAAACCTCCAGCTCGAACACCAACCCCCATATAGAATAACAACTTTCTGCCTTCTGCCTCTGTTATCTTGCTTAAACAGCTTTTGCTCACCAGCCACCACCTCCACTTCTGTAATCTTGCTTGCTCATTGCATTGGTGGGAACCTAAGCTGTCTGGGGAGGGGGGATCTGATCTGCTTTAGCGGGAAAGTTCTGAAGACCCAGAAGTCTGTCCTGTATAAAAGATACCCAGAACAAAGCCTGGATGATCAGCCTCTGGAGGTGACTCCACTGAGCCCACACCAGTGCTGAATAAACCCTGTTTTTCTGCATCTCCGAGTGCTGCTTGTCTCTTTCTGCCACCATGGTTTCTATAACAGGTAGAGCTGTCTTGGATATTTGACATGTGAGAACAGACTTCACTGTTGATGGTCAGAAACATTGCTCTTCTGCCTGATGTTGAGTTGTGGTGTCCAGCCTTTGCCCTCACAATGAACACATTTACTTCTAGGCACATCCCCAGATGTCAGTGAGGATCCTTGACCCCTCAGTGTATGGAACCCCTCTTCAGTGTATGGATCATGGACATGACCTCCTTTAGGGCCCCTTCTGCCATCCCCATCACTTCCCTTACTGGACTTGAAGAAATGAGTGTGCTTTTTGAAAGAGAGAGAGCCCAGGGCTGAAGGCCGGAAGACCTGAGGTTCTCCCATTTATAAATTGAATGGCCAAAGAGAAGTCATTTGTCCTCCTGTGTTCCCAGTGAAAAAATGGCAGTAAAATATCTGTCTCCTGGGGACACCATGGCCCTAAAATAACATAATATATACACTTAAAAATAAAATCATGGCAACTACGGGATATAACCTGCATTTCTTAAGACCCCCAAAGCTTCATGGATCCAAGTCATGATGATGATAATAATCATCTTTAGAGCTAGCCCCCAAGGCAGAAACTGCTGTAATCCCAACCCCCCAAATCCTTTGAGGCTCTGTATTTATCTGTACCATCTAGAAAGGGATGCACATGCAAATGAGCAAAGTCACATCAAAATTTGGAGAAGAAAAAAACACGAGAAGAGGTTTAAGAGATTTACCTCACCAATCTCTTAGTAATTTTCGTGCTCATTATCAGTAAGCTGTGTTTTTCTTGTAAAAGAACTACTTGGGCGTGCAGTGACTTGAGATAATTAAGGATGCATTTACATTTTATGGAGCCACTAATGCCCTCAGCATTCAAGGATCTGGCTTTAGTTGCCCATGATACTTTCCTCCAATCAGTGAATATTAAAATATTTAACCTGTGGTCAGGCAATAACCTCTCAAGACACTGGGACTTGATTCAGTGATGTTAAGAGGTCAAAAGGGGATTTGTCAACAAAGAAAAACCATAGCTCCTCTCCAAATTCCACTTCTGCAAATGTTTTTCTCCTTTCTTAACTGTTTGAAGGATCTTGTAAAAATTTCCCAGTTAAAATAGGAATTGGAAGGTCCACAGGGTAACTTAGGAAAGAATAGCTTTTAACATGGTTTCCAAAGGACAACACACACACAAAAAGCAATGTTGCAAATAACTGTCCCTGTGAACAATGAGGATCAGAAGAAGATAGAGAGTTTGACCAGCTGTTTTTCTGAAATCTCTTCCAGCTCTAACATCCATATAGTTGTACAGAGGTTAGGATGCATGATCACCCAGTGTCCTAGTCCTCTGGGTCTCCTGGAGCAAAAAGATTCAGGCTGTCCTCAGTAATATGAAATTTGCCTAGACCTCACCTGCAAAGAGAAGAGTCTGGCCACACGTAGCTCCTGAAAGCCGTCTTTTCCACCGACAGAGGATGGAATTTCCTTTGCAAATCTAACCAGCCATCCTGCAAACTGACATAGGACCTGGGAATGAGATGGGCTGAAATTGTATGCCTGTGTTACACTGCCACCCTCTTATTTGGCCAAGTGCATGTAAATAATTGAACAAAATAAATTGCAGCCCAACACAGTCCATACAGCAGCAGGCAGTCAAAACCATCTGGGACTAGATATGTGAAGAAGAGAGTATAAAAACAGAGTATTTAGAAGTCTGATCTGTCTGTGGTTCTAATTTTCAAAGTCAGAAGAGATGAGTCCCCTAGGAGACTGGACCCTGCTTAGAAAGACACCTGAACTAGGCAATAAAATAATATGAAAATACCAAAAAATAAAAATAAGGAAGAGAAATAGACACGTAACTTCAGCACGGGACTCCTGTGGTATCTTGCAACACCATGCTTCATGAACCCCAAAGAAAGTGAAAAATCTAGCTAGTGATATAAATCCTCGCCAGCTGAATTATTTCACATGTTGCAGCCTGACTTAAGTTATTCATCGCAGAGGCTAGCAGCTCCCCGATGCATCCTTCCATGTCACTGGACAGGGTAAAAATAATAAATTGGCCATTGTGAGACACTCTGAGTTCTGTGGGGTTGAGCAGAGCATATTTTATATTCTTCTCTAGGAACTGCCTCTTGTTGGTAGTAAATGGTTGCCAGCGCTGCTGTTTCTCAATAGACAAGTCCTAGAAGTACAGATAATTCAATTTTCATTCACTCTTAGGTCTCCTGCTACCCATGTTCTTCCCTGACACCGACAAGGCTGTACCTGTCTTCTCGGCCTGAGGCCTGAAGTAGTGCTGGTATGGTTGGCCCCTCGCCAGAAGAGATGATGAACCATTCTGAAAAACCTCTCACCCAGTGGGTCCAGAGAGCACAAACTGTCCACTGGTCATTTTAGCTGATTCTTCCTACTTAGCTCATTTCTTCCCAAGAACATAGATGCCAAGGCGTTGACTCGATAATCAACTGGGTTTGTATTTAAGTTTTTCAGGGTCTCCATTACAGTAGAAAATATCATAACACTGGTAGCATCCACTGTTACATTGAAATTAAATTACTACTTTCATACTGTTGGCATGACATGTACAATTCCTGCACCTCCTTGGAAAACAGTATGACGAGTTATTAAGGATCATTAAAACATTAATACAATTTGAAACAATAACCTTACCTATGAAAAATTCATTCTAAAGTTATTACTCAACAGTAAAAAAATAAGTGAGGTATGTATGCATGTAACCAATTTTGATACACGTGGCTACATGGAACAATATATCCCAGACGATGTTAAAAGATAAAAGTTCAGGGAATAGAATATATTTTATGATGTTAACTATGAAAGAAAACATTGATCTATACAGGGAAAAAATGATAAAGGTGCAAAAATTGGTATTAGGGAAATCAGATTATGTATAATTTTCCTGCACTCAAATCTGCCCTCAATACTGCTTTTACATTAAAAAAAAAAGCTTAAAGATACTGAGAATGTCGATCAGTATTTGGCAGCTCTTCTGAAACTGGATCTGAACAACTCAACTGTTCCAGTTGTTTTGGAACAAAGTAAGAGAGGACGTTTACCTTTTTCATTGTTTTTAAATAACCAGGCATAGGGTCTTTAATCTCACAGTTGGCTTCTTTGTTTGAACATTTCACCTTTAATTATCTTCATGATCCTCCACATGATTTTAAAAAGCTGAGAGGTATACTTTGGTGTTTCCACAGTCTCTCTCCTCTACTGTCCTGAGATTCTTAATTGCATTTTTAAAGAGCCCTCATCCTCCACTTGTAAAGGTAGAATGCAGAGACAAGAACTGGGCTTGATGACAATCTGCCTGCCAAGAATTCAAACCACAACACACTACAAACCACTCAGATAGGAGGCCCTCCATCCAGAGCCATCATCGGACAGTATAAAATGTAAACCACATACCCCCAAATAGCACATATTGTGGGTGGCCGTGGCACTGGCAGTTGGAAAGATGAATAAATGCAATTAAGAAACCAGGCAAGGACGTAAACATCCCATGTAGCTTACAAAAGGCCAGCCACATTGTGTTTATTTTAATATTGTTTAACGGTAACACCTAATAAAGAGAGCATCCTGATTGTGTGAACTAAATTTTCAGTCATAATGAATGCTACAAACTTAACCTCCCAAGTTTAAATAGGCTACAACGTCTTGGGAAAAATGCAAGAAAAATTATTTGATAAAGGTGACGGTTTTTCACACCTGAAAATAATGTTTTTCTTCCAGCCTATCTTGATCAACAGTCAGCAGCAACACATTGCAGATATAATCTCAAGACCTTGTGGCATGTACTTGTCACTACATGCATAACTTACTATGGACAGAGGATCACGGAGATTTTGAACATAATTTCCCACACGACAGGAGATTAAATAGACCACACTGGAAGAAGGCAAGAAGAAGCTAGGTCTCTGGAGTATCAAAAAGTAAACTTCAGCCAGTTCTGGAAACAGATAAACAGCAGGAAATATACTTTCAGATGGGCTACTTTCTCAGTAGCTGCTGCTTTCAAGAACTCTGGGGAAAGGATGAGTTACTGGGTAAGAATGTAATAGGAAAAGGGCCTTCCCTGGAAAGATTTGGAGTGGAGGGAAATCAGCATCTCCTCATTTATGTCTTACTTTCTTCTCTCCCTTTGTGACACCCCTTTTCTTGAAGCATAACCTAGCCCCTGAACATGTCACCTGTCCCCTGAACATGTCACCTGTCCCCCCATTGGAACCTACTCTTGAGACTGCATTCCTGATACATGCAGTGAGGTGTTAAGTCAATGCTGTACCTTTCATTGTGTGTATAAATATTAAGCTTTCTTTCTATGCTGTCTTTCAATGAAGGAGCATCAGACATCAATAAACAAGACATTGAGGAACAAGAGAATTTCCCTGTATCCCAGGAACCATTCTTCCCAGTGTCCTCCAGAATGACCTTGATCCTGCTTTGCCTAGTAACTCAGCTGGTAAAGAATCCACCTGCAAGGCAGAAGACCCCAATTCAATTCCTGGGTTGGGAAGATCCCCTGGAGAAGGGATAGACTACCCAATCCAGTATTCTTGGGCTTCCCTGGTGGCTCAGATAGTAAAAGTATCCGCCTGCAATGCGGGAGACCTGGGTTTGATCCCTGGGTTGGGAAGATTCCCTGGAGGAAGCCATGGCAACCCTCTCCAGTATTTTTGCCTGGAGAAGCCCCATGGACAGAGGAGCCTGGCGGGCTATGCAGCCGCAAAGAGTTGGATGCTATTGAGTGACTAAACACAATCACAGGATTATTTTGAGGATTAGATAAGTTCATCCTTGGAAGTTTGTGGAGCCATGCCTGATGCAAAAGAAAGGCACAATATGTATTAACTATTATTATTATCATCATTTGATAGAAAAATTTTCTGAAACAAAAGTCACATGAAAACATCATCAATCATAAAATACATGTGAATGAAAGCATGTAGGAAGCTAGTTTATGATGCAGAACAGCATAGTGGTAACAACACAGGTTTTGAAGGTCGGCCGTCTGGGCTCCCATCCTGGTGTCACCACATGGCTGCTGTGTGACCCTGGGCCTCAGATTCCTGACTGGAAAAGTAGGGAGACTATTTATTCCATAGAGTTGCTGCAAAGATTAAACCTGCTAAGAAATTTAAAACCCTGAACAGTGACTGACACAAAATCAACACCCAATGAATGGTAGCAGGAAGAAAAAGAGTGCTCTTCAACTAAAATTTTGTCCCCATAAAATGTTTTGAGAAGGAATGTGTGTTTGAGAATCTTACTGTTGGAGCTGGGGCTACAAATAAGCCCCAAGAGGTGAACAAATGGAAAAATCAGTTTTCAGGGTTTGCTGGTCCCTGGGCTGGAGAAGGAAATGGCAACCCACTCCAGTGTTCTTGCCTGGAGAATCCCAGGGATGGGGGAGCCTGGTGGGCTGCCGTCTATGGGGTTGCACAGAGTCGGACATGACTGAAGCGACTTAGCAGCAGCAGCAGCAGCAGGGCTGGAGAATATTTCAAAGATGTGGGGGCCCAAAGCCCGAGCCCCAAATTAGGCAGACTTGCCATTTAGTCCTTGCCAAGTGCAGGGCCAGCCATCTCAAAAGGAGGGAATGAAAAGAAAAGCAAATGGAGGCTGAGTTTCACAGTTCAACCACTTCTAAACACACTCCCATATGAATCTCTTGTCTTCCCAAGGGAGGATTGAGGGAGTTTGTGGTGAAAGACTGGAAACCTTCCCTTCCTTATTTTTCCCTCTTGTAGAGAGAAAGAGAATGCCATGCTCTCACCAGGAACTTGCAGATTATAGAAATGTCTACCAACACTTGGTTTTGATTAATGTATCTGTCTGTTTCTAATATCCACATGTTCTATGTGGAGAAACTAAGTGGGAATTTCTTCCAAAGCCATCTGATAGACACACTAGAAGTATGTGATACTTTGTCTTCAAGATGACCACCACAAATTCCTCCCCTCTCTATTTGAACATACCATCCTTCCATCTAGAGATGAAGTTTCTTCTTTCACCTTGTTGAATTTGAGCTAGCATACAAGTGCTTTTTCTGGTACAATACAGCAGAAGGATGCTGCGTGGACTCCTAGGCTAGGTTACCAGATACCTTACAACTTCTGCATGGCAGTGTTGGAATATTCACTCTGGGAGAAGCCAGCTTCTATGTTAGAACCTGACTTCCCTGAGACCCCCATGCTGTGAGGAACGCGAAGAGTCAGACACGACTGAGCAACTGAACTGAACTGAACTGAAAGGGATACCTAGCCAGCCTCCAGATATTCCATCCAGCCTGAAAGACATGTGGGAGGAAAGAATGCATTGTAGACATCAACTTGGTCAGTTCTTCAGGAGACTCCAGTCCCAGCTGCAGTCCTGTGAGAAATTCCAAGTGAAAACCACACAGATGGGCCCAGAAACACACAGAACCTTGAGATAGAACAAATAATAAAGTTTTCAAGTCACTGAGTTTTAGGATGTTAGTTATACATCAGTTGGTACTGCCTTTATCACATTTTTCAATGAACCCGCCTTTGTTTTTTGATCTCACTCAAATGGTGCTTGAACAACTGAGACTAATTTTTATTCAGAGAAATTTAATGTTAAAAGTTTGTTTTGGTGTTATCTGAACAAAACTACAAAATTCTCCTATGCAATCTCTATAAAAGATTGTTTTCTAATCCTCAATTAAAATGCATTAAAAAAGCAAATGAAATTGGGCTCTTTCTACAAGGCTAAATGTCATATCTCTAATGCAAATAATAGGCCTGATAACAGAGAATGAATATTTACCATGAAACAAATTTTCTATCATTTGATGCCAATTAAGATTGTAATTGCTTCCTCAGTATCACCAGATCATTCACAGTTTCAGGAAGTAGGAGTATATTTGGTTACATTTATTTAACTTGTGTAAACTCTTGTGATCTGTTATTTCCAGAGTAAAATGGAATTTTAAACCAGAAACATTTCTGATCTAATATTCTGCAAATGTAGGCCTTAAAATCAGGTATATTAGTTAAGCTAATTGTGCAAATGAGTCCATATTCACAAGCTTGGTGCTCAAAGGAACTTAGAAAGATAACGAAAGGTATAACCAATTTCTAACTTATTTAGTCCTCCTTGACAATTAAAATCTCTTTTATAAATTTGATGAATTTTTTTGTGAAAGGCATTCTTTTAATATATGGCTATGATATAGATTTATATAGAAGAAGACAACTATGTTTTCCCGCAAGGGTTATTTTTCTAAAGGCCAAAGAGGTTCTTCTACAAGATTGTGCTTATTTCTTTGGTCTAGGAAGCCAGGGTACCTGGGACTTGCAATCTTTCAAGTCCTTTGCACACAGGGTTAGCATCTTCTCTGAGCTTCTGTTTACCCTCCTGGGGCAAAAAAAGAGAGAGAGAGAGACAAAGACACAGAGAGAGAGAGAGGAGGATATGTGGGATTTAGGAATTAGACACATGAACTCATTCATGTAAAAAGTGACCAGCTTGAACTCTGACTCTTATGGCAAATGATACATACATAAGAACACAGGAAGAGGAGAACTCTCCAATTCCCAAAAGCCCAGGCTGTTCAGTTGAGCATTTTGAACACCACTGGAAGCAGCTTATGTTAACTCTTATGGACAACACGTAAATTGCTGTATTGATATAACTTCTACCCAAGAGAATCTGGCAGAATCACGTCTGTGTTCAGGGTTGGTATGATGTTGGTATTTCTGCCCCAGGGGACATTTCTGCTGTTTTAAACCATTCTATCCCCAGTCCTACAATTTCAGGTCATTGCAATCCACTATCCAACCGAACATGGAGGGCAGAGCAACCCTGTCTTAGAATTGCAGATGAAGTGGCTGGGACAAACATATGAGAGCCTACCCACCATGGGCCTTATAAACAGGACATGTGTATTCCTTTTGCATTCTACCATGGATATTGGTGAGCTTTGGGATAAAAGATATTCAACATTTAGTGTATACATGCTCAGTCACTCAGTTGTGTCCAACTCTTTGTGTCCCCAGGGACTTCTCTTCTGTCCATGGAATTTTCCAGGCAAGAACATTGGAGTGGGTTGCCATTTCCTGCTCCTGGAGATCTTCCTGACCCAAGGATTGAACCTGTGTCTTCTGCACTGGCAGGTGAGTTCTTTACCACTGTGCCACCTGGGAATCCACAACATTTAGTAGCAACTGACATATTGGGCTTTGGTGAGGGCCTATGAATCACTGTTGATGGCTCTGAAGCATTGCAATTGGTTGGTGCTTGTAGCCCTGAGATGTTAGGATGGCTTTCAGGCCTCTTCTGGGGCTTCCCAGGTGGTGCAATGGTAAAAAAAAAAAAAAAACATATATATATATATGCCTGCCAATTCAGGAGATGCAGATTTGATCCCTGGTCAGAAAGAGCTCCTGAAGTAGGAAATGGCAGCCCATTCCAGTATTCTTGTCTGGAGAATTCCATGGACAGAGGAGCTTGGCAGGCTATGATCTATAGAGTCACAGAGAGTTAGACACGACTGAGCACTTAGGCACATAGGCTGCTCCAGGAATTCAGAACCAAGTGAAGGAAAAGGTGGTGGAGTGGGGGAGATGGAATGGGGAAGCATATAAAGGAGGATATTTAGATAAATCTATTGAAGAGGTAGTCTGATGAGATTGAGCTTCAAAAATAGCAAAAACTAGGCTTTTATTTTGACATATGTTTGAATTATCTCTGTTACCAAAAATAGAACCCAATTGTAGACTGAGAGAATTGAATTAGAAATGTATTTTATGTTGTTTTCTAATTTTGGCTGCACTACATGACATGTGGGATTGTAGTTCCCCAAACAGGGATTGACCCCACTCCCCCTTGCAGTGTAAAATTGGAGTCTTAACCACTGGACTGCTGGGGACATCCCTAGAATTTTAAAAATAGTGTTTTGAGCAATTCTAAATTCAACAAATATTGACATGAACACACAGGTTTCTATAGGAAGCAAACATGACTCAAGCCAGATAGACATTATCTGGTAGAGGCAGCCCAAAGTGATTATAGTTTGCTTTTATTCTCTATATGAATGGTAAATTTGTGAATTTCCACCCAGTAACAAAATCAATAAAACTGTGATTTACATTTCACAATCTAAAATGGCTGATTCACATAAAAAGAAATGCATTTGAGTCAGTTCTAATGAGGTAGATGAACCTTAGATTTATTATAAAGAGTGAAGTGAATCAGAAAGAGAAAGATAAATATAGTATTCTAACGCATATATATGGAATCTAGAAAAATGGTACTGAAGAATTTATTTATAGGGAAAAGATGGAGAAACAGACATAGAGAATAGACTTATGGACATGGGGAGAGGGGAGGAGAGGGTGACATGTATGGAAAGAGTAACATGGAAACTTACACTGCTGCTGCTGCTGCTGCTGCTAAGTCCCTTCAGTCGTGTCCGACTCTGTGCGACCCCATAGACGGCAGCCCACCAGGCTCCCCCAACTCACACTACCATATGTAAAATAGATAGCCAACAGGAATTTGCTGTATGGCTCAGTAAACTCAAACAGGGGCTCTGTATCAACCTAGAGTGGTGGGATGGGTAGGGATTTGGGAAGGAGATTCAAAAGGGAGGGAACATATGTATATCTATGGCTGATTAATATTGAGGTTTGACAGAAAACAGCAAATTTTCTGTAAAGCAATTATCCTTCAATAAAAAATAAAAAATAATAAAATGGCTGATTCATACACTTTTGAAAATACAATTTTATTTTCTACAGTTATACTTTTTCTCTTGTTTAGGAAATTTACAAGGGGACATACCTCAACCTTTGCCTCATGCTTTGTGAATATTGTCTCTAATGATTTTTCTGAAATTTCTCTAAGGAGCCATCAGGACACCTAGACTTTATGTTGGCTTTGAGAAAATAGCAAAAGCCAAAACAGAGAAGTCAGAAATTTGAAATCCTATAAAAGCTTGTAGTGGTTCATTTAAATGGATGCTATTTTGATTGTCTCTAACAATAGTAATTGAGTATCATGCTGACACAGGTAGTACAATAAGCCCTCGGCTCGTGGATTTAGCATTCACAGGCTTGAGTGTTCTTAAATGACCCTGAAAGTCCATAGCATGTAGTAATTTGTAGTTTCACCGAGACGTGACTCTGAACTGTGTGCCCTGGGAGGCAGGAATGAGTCATTTAGCTCAATCAGTTCAGTTAGTTCAGTCACTCAGTCGTGTCCGACTCTTTGCAACCCCATGAACCACCACCAACTCCCAGAGCCTACCCAAACACATGTCTATTGAGTTGGTGATGCCATCCAACCATCTCATCCTCTGTTGTCCCCTTCTCCTCCTGCCCTCAATCTTTCTCAGCATCAGGGTCTTTTCAAATGAGTCAGTTCTTCCCATCAGGTGGCCAAAGTATTGGAGTTTCAGCTTCAACATCAGTCCTTCCAATGAACACCCAGGACTGATCTCCTTTAGGATGGACTGGTTGGATCTCCTTGTTGTCCAAGGGACTCTCAAGAGTCTTCTCCAACACCACAGTTCAAAAGCATCAATTCTTCACTCAGCTTTCTTTAGAATCCAACTCTCACATCCATACATGACTACTGGAAAAACCATAGCTTTGACTAGACAGTCCTTTGTTGGCAAAGTTATGGCTCTTTTAATATACTGTCTAGATTGGTCATAACTTTCCTTCCAAGGAGTAAGCATCTTTTAATTTCATGGCTGCAATCACCATCTGCAGGGATTTAGGAGCCCCCAAAAATAAAGTAAGCCACTGTTTCCACTGTTTCCCCATCTATTTGCCATGAAGTGATGGGACTAGATGCCATGATCTTCGTTTTCTGAATGTTGAGCTTTAAGCCAACTTTTTCACTCTCCTCTTTCACTTTCATCAAGAGAATCTTTAGCTTTTCTTCACTTTCTGCCATAAGGGTGGTGTCATCTGCATATTTGAGGTTACTGATATTTCTCCTGGCAATCTTGATTCTAGCTTGTGCTCCATCCAGCCAAGCGTTTCTCATGATGTACTCTGCATAGAAGTTAAATAAGCAGGGTGACAATATACAGCCTTGACGTACTCCTTTTCCTATTTGGAACCAGTCTGTTGTTCCATGTCCAGTTCTAACTATTGCTTCCTGACCAGCATGTAGGTTTCTCAACAGGCAGATCAGGTGGTCTGGTATTCCCATCCCCTTCAGAATTTTCCACAGTTTGTTGTGATCCACACAGTCAAAGGCTTTGGCATAGTCAATAAAGCAGAAATAGATGTTCTTCTGGAACTCTCTTGGTTTTTCAATGATCCAGCGGATGTTGGCAATTTGACCTCTGATTCCTCTGCCTTTTCTAAATCCAGCTTGAACATCTAGAAGTTCATGGTGCCATGACTTTATTCTCTACTTGTTTCCTTATAGAAGTTTTATGGGCTGGGGGATTTGCAAAGGTCTCAGGGACTTCTTCACAAACATTCTCATATCTAATATAATGTTTTAACAGTAGTAAAAGGGTAAAGGGGACAGATATATAGACTGCAATGATGTAATACAATTTCAGTGTGCTGTGCTATGCTTAGTCACTCAGTCATGTCTTACTCTTTTCAACGCCATGGACTGGAGCCCACCAGGCTCCTTTGTCCATGGGGATTCTCCAAGCAAGAATACTGGAGTAGGTTGCCATGGGCTCCTCTAGAGGATCTTCCCAACCCAGGGATTGAATCTAGGTCTCCTGCATTGCAGATAGATTCTTTACCATCTGAGCCGCTAGGGAAGCCCAAGAATACTGGATTGGGTAGCCTATCCCTTCTGCAGTGGATCTTCCCAACCCAGGAATCAAACTGGTGTCTCCTGCATTGCAGGCAGATTCTTTATCAGCTGAGCTACTAGGGAAGCCCACAGTTTCAATATAGAACACTGAATGTGAAATCTTGATGAATACTTATTTTATTGATTTCTTATGAACTGGAATAATGCCTGTTAAACATCTAAGACATGATGGAAGTTTCTTTACATATTAATTCCTTTCCTTTGCTTCTTATTTGTTATTTAAGCAGTTATTTGGTAGCTTCCACTTAACAATGAACTTCCTTTGAACTAGATGAAGGGAAAAAATATCAGAGGCTACCACTGCTTCTTTATTTTTGTTTTTTCAGGATTTGAACAATGTTTAGTACAAAGTCTCCCTAAGATAAGGAATCACTGTCACAAAGCCCACCCACACTTGATTTAGCAGTCTATATTCATGTGTAGTGACAGAGGCATTGTTTATACATTCTCTTAATCTGCAGCCTCATAGTGTAACAGGATTAGGAATCTGGGCCCATATGCAGATGTTAGGGTGTGTGGCAAAATTGAGACATTTCAATAAATTTGCTTTTGAAGATTAGGAATGGAGGCTTGATATAACCATTTGGCTCTTCTCAGTGTCTGAACACAGAACCTCAATAATCCTTCTGATGGAAATCTCATTAATATGTGTTTCAGATCACATTATATTAATACACATGTCATGTCTGCTTAAAAACCAAGTAAGCCTTATTTTTTCATTAAGGTGATCTTTTTTAAGTGAGTGAATGTTTCAATAAATGACACTGAAATAACTTTGCTCATAGATTTGGTATGAGCAAATATTTGCTCATATTTAGTTAATATACACATGAAAGATGATCCAGAATGCATCCATCATTGTTCTAAAGCTCAGGAAGCTGAATGTCATTTGATGCATCCTTGTGACAGATTGTCATAATGAGAAGAGCCTAAGATTTTATCTTTGTGTTTGGACTTTTCGGGGGTGAAAATTTTTAATAATGCCGCATCCCCTAACCCAGGTTTCTAAGGTACTGCACTCTCTTAGGAATGACAAACAGCAGAAATCAGCCAATTGCTTGATCATCAAAAACGTGGATACAGTAATTCATACTAACAGGGATACTGAATTACCTTTCCTCCAATCAAAATAATGAGAAAGAAGTTATACATTTGCATGAAAATAGAAATTTAGGGTGGCATTACAGTTTTCCAGTTGTAATCTGCTCTTCCGCCACTCCCGACTCCTTAACTGCCTGAGATTTACAAACTGCTTCAGCAACCATCAGCCAAGAAATGTACATGTCATCTGTAACCATCAGCCAAGAAATGTACATGTCATCTGCAAATCACAGATCTTGACTCGAGTGATTGCACAGAGAGAAGTGCTGAAGGGTTTGTGGTGGCCAGGACAAGACTTAAAAGTGATGCGAAATAGAGAGCAAAGAGGGCTGCAATTGCCTTGGAGCCTAAAATAGACTGAGCTTCAATGCCATAGAAAAAAATCACCAGCTTCTCCATCATTTCTTTAAAGGTCAAAATTTTTGTAGGTGGACTGGGAGAGCAGCGGATTGCAGATGCGTTTAACAGCAGGATATTTTCCGCTGCCATGACCAGTTAAGGAAGATTTTCAAAAACACATCTGTTGGTAAACAGTTTGGCCCTACCCTGGGTCATTCGCCTTCTCTGGTCTCCTTGCTGCATGGATTCTTACCTGGGTAGAGTCCCAAACCTCACATCAGTCAAAGCTAGGCTTTCAGTACAGTCCATTACGTTTCTTGTAGAGGTACCTCAGTGGCTTTCAGGGAGTTTTTATGATGTGGGGCTGCCTCTTCCCAAATGCCCGAAGCACACACATGAGGCATGCAGGCACAGAGCGTGGTGCACCATTTCTGCTTTGGGCTGCTGGTTAGCAGGTGGGCACCAGCACTCAGCCCTCAGTGCCAATGGCCCATTTTGAGCCAATGGAGCTCATGGAGTTCCCCAAAGGACCCAGAGGGGCCCAGCTGTGTGGGTGACCTCTCTAAGAGGTCTACCATGCTATACTCTACTCTCAGTTACTAAAAACAGGTAAGTCATTCTGCAAACCCAACCTAAGCCCACAGTCAGAGTTAGACTGAGTGGTGGAAATCTTTCATCTCTGCCCATATTTGCACACTGATCCTCCAGGGCTTCCCAGGTGGCTCAGGGTAAAGAATCTTCCTGCCAGTGTAGGAGACGCAGGAGAGGTGGGGTCAATCTTAGGTCTGGAAGATCTCCTCGAGAAGGAAATGGTAATTTATCCCAATATTCTTGCCTAGAAAATTGCATGGACAGAGGAGCCTGGTTGACTATAGTCCATGGGGTAGCAAAGAGTTGGACATGACTGATCAACTGAGCCCACATGCATCTCCTGGGATGCATAGCAAAAATGATGAAGCTCCAGGAGCTCCTTCAAGAAGCTCTTCCAAATGACACCCATCACAGGTTCTTCATGGTGAGTATATCTCTAAGAAGGAATGTGGGATGATAAGGTCCCAGTAAAGCTAAATCCCCAAAGTTTTTCCTTTGGGCCAAAGGCATGTACGGAGAAGGCAATGGCAACCCCCTCCAGTGCTCTTGCCTGGAAAATCCCATGAATGGAGGAGCCTGGTGGGCTGCAGTCCATGGGGTCGCTAAGAGTTGGACACGACTGAGTGACTTCACTTTCACTTTTCACTTTCATGCACTGGAGAAGGAAATGGCAACCCACTCCAGTGTTCTTGCCTGGAGAATCCCAGGGATGGGGGAGTATGGCGGGCTGCCGTCTATGGGGTCGCACAGAGTTGGACACGACTGAAGTGACTTAGCAGAAGCAGCAGCAGCAGCAAAGGCATGTAGAGGGCTTCGCAGGTGGCTCAGTGGTAGAGAATCTGCCTGTAATGCAGGAGAGGCGGGTTTGATCCCTGGGTCGGGAAGATCCCCTAGAGAAGAAAATGGCAACCCACTCCAGTATTCTTGCCTGGAGTATTCTGTGGACAGAGAAGCCTGGTGGGCTATAGTTTGTGGGGTCACAAAAGAGTCAGACATGACTTAACGACTAAACAACAAAAGCATGTAGAAACCACAGATTTGCTCTGCTCCAGTTACCTTGGGTCAGAAGGAGATCCCAGTGCCAGTTAGACTTTACACTTTATCTGACCCACCTGCCTGCAGCAGCCAATAACACCCCCACATGTGAATGAATGTGACCGTGTGTGGGTCCCTAGAAAGGTGTATGGTGGGAACTTACCATTCACAGTTTTCCCATAGGTATTATCCACATGGAGGAATGCATTCAAGTTGCTATGGCCAGGTATTCAGTGTCATTTGTTGGATGCGGGGCACCCTGAGGATGGCTCAGAGCTCACACATTCCAAAAGGATGTTACTGGGTTAGGGAGGTTTAATGTCTTAAATCATTTCCCCTGGAAGTGACATAAGATGGTCTTCCCTCCCACACTTTCTAATCCCTGATTTTCCATTTGGCAAAGAAATAATAGGAATTAACATTAGTCCATTATATCAGATCAGATCAGATCAGATCAGTTGCTCAGTCGTGTCCGACTCTTTGCAACCCCATGAATCACAGCACACCAGGCCTCCCTGTCCATCACCAACTCCCGGAGTTCACTCAGTCTCATGTCCATGGAGTCAGTGATGCCATCCAGCCATCTCATCCTCTGTCATCCCCTTCTCCTCCTGCCCCCAATCCCTCCCAGCATCAGAGTCTTTTCCAATGAGTCAACTCTTCGCATGAGGTGGCCAAAGTACTGGAGTTTCAGCTTTAGCATCATCCCTTCCAAAGAAATCCCAGGGCTGATCTCCTTCAGAATGGACTGGTTGGATCTCCTTGCAGTCCAAGGGACTCTCAAGAGTCTTCTCCAACACCACAGTTCAAAGGCATCAATTCTTCGGCGCACAGCCTTCTTCACAGTCCAACTCTCATAGGTTCCTTAATTGGTCCTTTACCTCAAGCAGAAGAGTGGTAACTAAGAGAGGGACAGATTTAGTTGTATAACCTTGGGCAAGTTACTTGAGCTCTCTATGCTCCAGTCCCTCACCTACAAAGGAGGACTATTACAGTGTGTCCCCAGGGCACTGTTGTGAGAATTAACTGAGTTAATATGTAAAATTGCCAAGAATAGTACCTGGCACTTAGTAAGAACTCAGTAGAGAGTTCAACTTAAAAATTTTCTGCTGTTGCTTTTGTTATTATATCTTTGCAATATATTATCCACGGTCTTTTCCTGCCCAAGGGCATATGGTTGCAAGTGGAGGATAAGGGGGTTAAATATAACAATCTGGGGAGTGGATGGGGAGAGGGAGAAGACTTCCAGGTTATAGCACTGGTGGCAAATCAACAAAGAATCCTGTGGAACTTCATTCATTTCCAAAGAGTGTTATAGTTTCTGCTCTAGTTTTCTGTTTTACCTTTTCAACTCCATACCCACTTTCTCTCTTCACAAACATCTAGATCTTTCATAGGAACAAAGTAAGATTCTTTCAAGAGTTTTCACAAGTCAGTGTAGACACGAGAATGAGTTAAGTACAAAGAACATCCATGCAAGAAACTGTGTGGGCCAAGGATGGGAAGGTGGCAATGCAGAGCTCGGGGTCAGAGTGTTTAATCTCGCACCACTATCTGTGGTCCTTATGAATGAGAACAATGGAGAGGAACACAATGGAGAGGAAAGAATTCAGTTTGGAATCACTAATCTTCTCATATGTCTTTCTTGGCCTGGCATCATTAAGGGATCCAAGCAAAAATGCTTTCATCCATCTTGTGAAATGCAGAGTGGCTTACTGCTTTGCCAGGCTGGCCTCCGCCTGTTGCTTTAAAAATGCCTAGAGCCCAGATCCTGGAAATGGTGGTTTATGTTAAAACGCTAAAGTCGTTTGAAAGCAAATGCATATAATACAGAAAATTTTAAGCAGGTGGTAGTTGTCATTACATCCGTTTTTCGAAGAGGCCTGTCTTCTGGTGATACCAATCGAAGAACTGGGTCATCTCTCAACAGTAATTTTCTTGGAGGCCATGAAATTCTTGTACTGATTTCATCCCCCTTTGGCTGAGCACGCTCTGAGTACAGCCTAGCTGGTGAGGACTCAGGCAGCCCATGAGGCTGTCATCAACCCCATCTGAGAGTTTATATCCTTAATGGGATCAGAGGTCTTATCGAGGATTCTTTGTAAATGCAACAGAGAAACTATCTTTTTCTCACTACTGCTTCCACACCTGACAATTCTATTTATCAGTTAACAATTATTGTCTGAAAGGAAGTCAAATTACAAAGAGGAATTTATGAAGTTCTTAGCAACTAAGAAGTGTGATGGAATCTAACCATTCTGTTTGGAAAACTGAAATGTGAACTATTTGACGACAGGGCTGACTTCACATCCGTTAGCACCACATCATAACGGGAATCATTAGGACATCCATTCTTGTGTTTTTGTATGTATCCAACAAGTAACAACTATATATAAAGGAAAAGGAAAGCGTATGGTTACTGTAAAGATGTCTTTAGTCCTGGCCCCCAACACCCTCCTCTGTGACTCCTTCCCAGCATCCCAGGAAGAGTGGGTTGTGCTCTTCTCACTCTCTTCAAATCTGTGATATGGCTCAGAGTTTATTTGGGGAGTTCTTTCTCTATTTAATTTTATCTACCACTGACTGAGCTCTCTTTGAGGAAAGGAATTATATCTTACTCAGTTTCCATCCCCAGTATCCATCATGAGTGTGTCTCATAGAAGGGGTTTGAGAACATTGGTCTGCTAGATACATGAATAAATCTTGGTGTTAGTCCACTAACATCAGTATTTTGAAATGATTCCTTGTTATTCTCTAAAGCTCTAGCTAACAAATACTCATTAAACTGCTAAGCCTGCTAACACCATGCAGTGCATTTTGTATCCTGAATTCACAGAATTATTCCCAAGAAGTTTCAGAATGAAAAATTCTATATTTCCAATTGAATTGCTAGACATTGTAGATGCTGTGACCAGTATGGAAAGGAACTATGTTTTTATTTATTTTATTGAAATATAGTTTATTGACAATGTTGTTAATTCCTACTGTATAGCAAAGTGATTCAGCTATACATATGTACACATTTTTCATATTCTTTTCCATTATGATTTATGGCAGGATATTGAATATAGTTCCCTGTGATATGTATAGCAGTAATCAGCTCAATACATACTACTGTAGCTCAATACACTCTACTGTAGTATAATCTTATTATTTATCCTCCCTTTATATAATAGTTTTTATCTGCTGATCCCAAACTCCCAGTCCATCCATCCCCACCTCCTCCACCTCTGTGGCGATTGCAAGTCACTCTCTATGTCTGTGAGTCTGTTTCTGTTTCATAGGTAAATTCATGTGTCATGTTTGAGATTCCACATGGAAGTCATATCATATGATATTTGTCTCTCTTTGTCTGACTTACTTCACTTAGTATGATAATTTCTAGTTGTGCCCATGTTGCTCTAAATGGCATTGCTTCATTCTTTTTTTCTGGCTGAGTAATATCCATCTTCTTTATCCATTTCTCAGTCGCTGGACATGTAAGTTGTCTCCATCTTGGCTATTGTAAATAGCGCTGCTATTTTTTGAATTATAGTTTTGAAGGAACTATTTTTAATAGTCCTTTGTGAGGGACTGCTGTCCCTTTCCTGGACATTGCCACAGCCAGGTGGAGCCTGACTGCACCTTACCTCAGATGCTCATGTCATCTTGCTTTGTGTCCTAGACCGCTCTATCACCAGGGACTGGACACTTGCCAGGCCTGCTCAGCCACAATGGAGAAGACAATCCTCCCTGTTGTGGGTGAGGATCCAGGAATAAAAGTGGCACGCTGATAATTTTAAGGCACACTCACAGTGTCTCCTAGACTGTCCCTTGGGGAAGGAACCCCAGCTTCCCATAGCAGTAATCAGCTCAATAACATCCTGTTGGATTGGTCTTCCTTCTATGTTTCACTCTTCTCTGTTCCCCACTTTTGTCTACACTGAAGAAAGCTACCTGCAAGCAAGCTTCTGTCACAGGGTCAGGCTTTCTCTTTGGGGAAACTCAGGCAAAGCCCAAGCCATGATGTCACTAACCCACCATAATGCCTATTTAAATGAGTACTTGACTTGGTTCAGGATCAACCATGATGCTTAATAAAATGAAAAAATATAATGTCCTGGTCTACATCCCCATAAAATACAGGAAGTGTATAAAGATTCTATGAGTGCGTGCTCAGTCATTCGATCGTGTCTGACTCTTTGTGACCCCATGGACTGTAGCCTGCTGGGCTCTTCTGTCCATGGGATTTGCCAGGCAAGAATACTGGAGGGGGTTTCCATTTCCTTCTCCAGGGGATCTTTCTGACCCAGGGATGGAACCCACATCTTGTGAATTTCCTGCATTGGGAGGCAGATTCTTTACCACTGAGCCCTGTGGGAAGCCCCCCAAAATTCTATATTTAAGTGTATAAAATTAACCATTCCACAGATTTTTAACAGTCCTTTAGTAATTAAGATTATTTTGGATTGACAAAAAAAAAATTTAGGCCAATGAAGCATTTTCCTAAATATTTACTTATAAAAGTGAATGAATAGATATTTCTTAAGAAGCAATGATCTTTAAATTTTATTTTGTCCCATGAAACAGAAATTGACTCATCCAGGCCAAAGTAAAAGCTACTTTGACTTTGCCTAGGTTTTTCTCCCCATCTAGCTCCCCTTGAATGGTGTTCATCACATTTGAAGTAATTTGCTAAGGCCTGTCTATTCCACTAGACTGAAGCCCCATGATGGTGAAGGCTGTCTCATTTGAAAGTGACCCATTAGCTCTGTATCTGGCACACAGTGGGTCATCAATGGAAGATTTAGGAATTTAACTGAACAAAATATAAAATGCCTGACTAAACCCTTTCCACTCCTGGGATGACTCAGAGACCATCCCATACAGTATCAGTCCTCTGACTGAATCAGTCCACAGCTCCTCATACAGCAGAGACCTAGCATAGGTGCAGGCAGGTCAGGAGAGAACAGAGAACAAAGGAACCTGATTTTCTTTACATCACAGAGGAATCTTAATATGAACTTTTCTCTAGCAAAGTCACTCAGTTTCTCTTTACCACTAGTAAAGCTGGAATAATATTAAATTTTGAATTTCTGAAGTTAAAGAGAAAATGCAGCCAAGCACTCAGTGGATTCAACTGGACAAGCAGCTGACAGTTTATTGACCCTTGAATTTAAAAAATTTAAGACTAAGATATTTGGCAATAATCATTGCATTCATGTGTGCTCAGTCATGTCTGACTCTGCTATCCTACGGACTGTAGCCCACCAGGCTTCTCTGTCCATAGGGTTCTCCAGGCAGAAATACTGGAGTGGAGTGCCACGCTCTCCTCCAGGGGATCTTCCCAACCCAGGGACTGAACCTGTGTCTTTTACATCTCCTGCACTGGCAGACAGGTTCTTTACCACTAGCACCATCTGGCAAGCCTGTCAACAATCATTAACACTGTTTAAAATATTACCCAAAGTTCTTTATGTTCAAATAAAATCTTTCCTGCTAAACTCTCTGTGGAAGAAGTCAGAACTTCATGGAAAGGGAGAACAAGCTCTTTATTTCCTCTCTCTTTTCTTCTCCCAACAAAGTAACTCCCTTCATTTTCAAAACTCATATAACACATATCTTAATCATTTAATCATAGCAACTCTCTTAGCTCTTTTCACATTTGCTGTATCTTCATTTCTTTCTTGTGCTATGAAATCACTTCTATAACAATCACTCTATAATACCACTGATAAGTAAATGACATTATTTGTCTCAGAATTAAACATGGTACAGGAAGTTACACTTGTCCAAAGACTAGTTTTAGTCTTTGCTTTCCCATTAACTGGCTCCCTGGCCTTTGTTAAATGATACACCTTTTCTGAGCCTCTCTTTCCTCTACTGTAAAATAGGAGGAAAGAGGGTTGTTTTCTAGTTCACCTCTCAGCTTCAACAGTCTGTGAATATTTTCAGAGAGGAGTCTTGGTGGATGTTTTGTTGAGTCTAGTTTTGTTTCGTAAATTGTACTGTGTCTTGGTCTTGGTCTTAAATTTTTTAATTCAAGGGTCAATAAACTCTCAGTTGCTTTTCCAAATGACAGAGCAGTCTGTCATCATAAATGATCAGTACTTTGGAAGTTGGAATACTTCCAGCAAGTTGGAGGCTTTACCACTTCAATTTCAAGGAGCAGGTGTTTTTCTGAACTGGTGCTGGTCTGTCCAAGAAGGAAGTGCAGGTGAAGTTTGAAACCTGAAAGGGTCTAGAATCTTCTCTTGGCAGAGCTAGAGATGGCTTGCAGGGGGTTCAGTTTGTGGCTTGTACACATTTCCTTCTTAGCCCTCTTTCCTGACTCTAACTGCCAAACTGGGCAAGCAATAGAAGCAACAATTTAGTCTTGGTCTCAGACTAAATCATCTGTTTAGTGATACCTTGTAAACGTTATTAACAAGCTTAAGGTAAGGGGGTACTGGTGCTATTGAGTATGGGATATATTTTGAAATTTCAGAGAGGAAGTAAACATTAAAATATAGAGGATAAAGTATATCCTGCCAATGGTGATAGCATCACTAAATCCAAATACACAACTTGAAATGATCACAATGTCAAGTCCTGTGATTTAAGATGAGATTATGTGTAAGATCATAAGCAGACCACACCGAGTCACATTTTCATCTCACTTTTTCCCTAAAGAATGATCATAATAAGAAGGAATTGATATGGTCGTTCCCCAAATTGTCCTTAAGATGGAGATACTGAGATCACAAAATCTCAGTCTCAGAAATTCAGAAAACGTATTTGGGACACTTCCTTCCATGGGAGAATTATGATTTGGTTTATGCACCCATTTTAAAGACATTCAAAATTGTTCATCAAAAACTAGAATTTTTAAAAAATGTTTTCACCTGATAGTTGTGAAAGAATAATAATTGGAATAATCATTCCTCCTCAGAAACATGCACTTGATCCTTTAGGGTAGATGTGTGTCCATTTGTTGCCAAGATAAGCTCCAAGACATTACTTCCTGACCTAAGTCAGGTGGCGCTAGTGGTAAAGAACCTACCTACCAATGTAGAAGACATAAGAGACATGGGTTCCATCCCTGGATTGGGAAGGTTGCCTGGTGGAGGGCATGGCAATCCACTCCAGTATTTTTGCCTAGAGAATCCCCAGGAACAGAGGTGCCTGGTGGGTTATAGTCCCCAGGGTCGCAAAGAGTCAGACATGATTGAAGTGATTTAGCATGCATGCATGCATTATTAATAAATATTAATTAATTCGTATATTATTAAATGCATTATTGTTAATTAATAATACACTATAATAAGTTAAGAACTTTACAAATGGCTCAAAAAACTCAAAACAGAAGGAAGAAATTTTCTAGAATTATATCCAATACTATAGAAATGATTGATGAGAAATGCATTGTCCAACCCACGGATGATCAAGTCAATTCATTCTTACAATTCTTTATCTTCTGACGGTAGAAATCTTTTTATCATCAAGTTATTGTGATATAGTTCCTTAAATCTTATCTGTCCTTTTCTGATATAAATGATACTCTTCACAAGTTTTTATGAAATATTTCAGACACAAAAGATATAGAAGGAAATGTAACAAATACTTCACTCATTGCCCAGGAATCAAACCAGGATCTCCTACATTGGAGGCAGATTCTTAACCAACCCAGCTATCAGGGAAGCCCCATTCGCTCATTGCCCGTAGGCTTAAAAAATAACATATCACAGCTATAACTGAAGAATCTCCATATACCCTTCCTTAATGCCATTCCATTTGTTCTCCTATTATCAAATACCACCCTGTGCATGTTTTTATACTTTTATTGCATGTGAATATATCCCTAAAAAAGAGTTCCCCAACCTCCAGACCACAGACCAGTACCTCCTATCAGATAGCAGCAGCATTAGATTAGAAATAAAGTGCACAATAAATGTAATGCATTTGAACCATCCTGAAAACAATCGCCCCACCCCAAGTCCCTGGAAAAATTCTTTTCCACAAAGCCAGTCTCTGGGGCCAAAAAATTTGGGGATTGCTGCCCTAAAATACAGGGAAGGCAATGGCACCCCACCCCAGTACTTTTGCCTGGAAAATCCCATGGACGGAGGATCCTGGTAGGCTCCAGTCCATGGGGTCGCTAAGAGTCGGACATGACTGAGTGACTTCACTTTCACTTTTCACTTTCATGCATTGGAGAAGGAAATGGCAACCCACTCCAGTATTCTTGCCTGGAGAATCCCAGGGATGGGGGAGCCTGGTGAGCTTCCATCTATGGGGTCGCACAGAGTTGAACACGACTGAAGCGACTTAGCAGCAGCAGCAGCCCTAAAATATTTACCTTTTTTTCATATGTTCTAGAATTTTATACAAATGGCATTATACTCCAAGTATGTGTCACCAACTTATTAATACTTTCATTAGTTTAATATTATGTGTTTGAGATTTATCCATATTGTTATATGTCATTTTGTTTATTCATTTAAACTTCTATGTAGTATGAATTTATCTTAATTTATTCATTCTCCCTGGGATTTCTTTGGAAGGAATGATGCTAAAGCTGAAACTCCAGTACTTTGGCCACCTCATGCGAAGAATTGACTCATTGGAGAAGACTCTGATGCTGGGAGGGATTGGGGGCAAGAGGAAAAGGGGACGACAGAGGATGAGATGGCTGGATGGCATCACCAACTTGATGGACGTGAGTCTGAGTGAACTCCGGGAGTTGGTGATGGACAGGGAGACCTGGCGTGCTGCGATTCATGGGGTCGCAAAGAATCAGACACGACTGAGTGACTGAACTGAACTGACCTGAACTGATTCATTCTCCTCTCCATGGATATTAATTTTTTTTTTTTATTTTCACTTACAGTGCTACAATAAGCATTCTTATATATGTAACTTCTATAAGAGTTTCTTCAGAGTATACCTTTAGCAGTAAAATTTCAAGAACTCTGAGTTGGTATCTTCAACTCCAACTCTTTGTGACCCCATGGACTGTAGCCTACAAGGCTCCTCCATCCATGGGATTTTCCAGGCAAGAGTACTGAAGTGGGTTGCCATTTCCTTCTCCAAGGGATCTTCCTGACCCAGGGATCGAACCTAGGTCTCTTGCATTGCAAGCAGACGCTTTACCCTCTAAGCCACCTGGGAAGCCCCTCAATTTTATTAATTACCAAATTACTCTCTCAAGAATAAATCACTCCCATTCACACTCTCACCAGCAGTGAATGTGTGGTCCTCTCACCTCACATTTTCTCATCGCTTTGGTTATCCAGAATTATCTTTTCATTTCTTTCTTTCTTTTTTTTTTTTTTTGGCCTTGCTGCGAGTCCTGTGGGAGCTTAGCTCCCAGACCAGGGATCGAACCCATGCCCCCTGAAGTGGAAGCACAGAGTCTTAACCACTGGACTTCCTGGCAATTCTTGGCCAACATTTTCATATTTGCTGTTTGTTTAATGTGCAGTGACATTTGACTGGGTTTAATTTACATCTCTCTCTTTAGCTCTTCTCTTGAGGAGAACAGAGGCCCCAGCAGAAGATGTTCTGAAAGTTTTGTCTCCACCATCCCAACGCCCCACCCTTCGTTCTGCCAGGAAACTCTGAGAACTCATGTGTCAGGGGACACTTCTGATGCTTCCTTCCATGTGGAAGTATGACAGTTATGACCTCTCCTCCTCAGTGTTAAGTCAGAAACTGTGAAGGGTCTGAGATTTTACCCTACTTGGAAGCTAACAAGTTAGCCTGCCATTGTTTTATGTACATAAACTGACAGAAGACACAAGACCCCTGGGTCAGAGAAACAGACCATTTATTACTCACAGCACGACTCCTGTCTGATAGAATTACTCAGTACGTCATGTACACAGCACCGTGCACTGAAGCTGCCCACCGTCGTCTCTCGTTCCTGCATACCTGGGATAAATTTCAACCTCATGACCAGGATTATAATCTTTGTTTGCCTAGACAATTAGGAGAAATTCACTATGGTAAAACTTGTTCTTTTTTTCTAAATGGAGAAAAATTTAGGTATAGTATTTTTAGCCACTTGTTTAGCCAATTAAAGCTCAGCGTCACGGCCGAGTGGCCTCTGGCCAAACCCAGTTTGATCTACTTTTGAATACTGATTCTGCCATTTTCTATCTAGATGGCTTTGGGCAAGTCTCCTAATTTCTTTGAGCTTCAAAGATCCCATCTGTACAATAGTCATAGTAATGCTTGTATCAAAGAGTTGACAGACTCGGATGCACTAGAGCAGGTAAAGCCCCTGATACATGATAAATACCTCAGTGTTAATAGCAGTTATTATTCTAAAAGGCAACATTCTTTAGTGGAAGGGTATTTCCCCGAATCTTGCAGCAACCCTTGAACTGATGTGACTTCGTAATTATTGCTCCCAGGGATATTTTAGATTTGACAGATAATAACCACTGCCATTATTGGATACCCATATGCTAGATGTTTTTTTCAAGGTATAAATTATGCTATACACTTTACAGATGAGGATATAAAACAAGAGAAGTTAGGAAACTCACCTACAGTCATACAGTCAGTAAATATCAGATCTAGGATTTGAAACCATGTCTGTTTACTTCTTAGTCCTGGGTTCCTGTTTATTTATCAGTACAAATTAGAATGCATACATTTTAATAAAAGATCTAGATATCAGAGAAATTGACTCATTTTACTTAGTCATGAATATGAATATGACAGTAAGTATATTCACAATTTGAGGATAGAAATGATGCCAACATCTCTTGTGATCTTCTTTACCAGGGAAGCCGTGCTCCACTAAACACACACACAGAGTCAAACTTCTTACGTGAGTTTGGTAGTTAGCAAAGCCTCTTGAGAAAATGAAATAACCAAACAACAGAATGTGACTAAGATATTTTCTTTCCCCCTTCTTAACTAAAAGTATTTTGAAAATCCAGTCACAATTCTAAAGAAGCTCCTCCAATGCAGGAAACAATTCCAGGACAGAGATCTTTGAACTCAGGCACTCTACAACCAACTTCCTTTATACATTTCCTTTTTTAACATCCTTCTGCTGAGCAGTCAAATGAGTGATCAATACAGAAATATCAGAATTTTTAGTGTTTTCTGGTTCTGTTGGAAGGCTTTATCTGTTCTGAGCGATGCTTTAACTATATTATCTCAGAAAATGGCTTTAGTGTCAGTGGTTTAAACATAAAGAACCATGCTTAGGAAGGAATGGCATGTTTAACTTTGGTCTTTCTCATAATCTTGAGACTTATTTGAAGTTATACAATAAGAAAAATCAATGTTTAAACTCTAAAGGACTGTTAAGTTCAGGAGTCTCCTCTCCAAAGTCCTTCATGTTGCACCGGGTCATTGTTTTAATATGCAATTAAAGCGCTGTAATGCCGTAAGTGATGATGAGAGACTTTCTGTGGGATTAGTCAACCCACATTTATCTTTAGATCCTGTGCTTCCAGATGGAGCAGAATCTTGCAGTATCACCCCATCTCTGCCTGTTTGTCTATTCCTCCAAAGTTAATTTCAAAATAAGTAATTATAAGCACCTATGTGTGTCATCACCCATACCATACATTTTCTTCTTTCAAAAATTCTTTCTCCTTGCTGCTCAGATTGCTTTGCCAAAAAAACTCCAGATAAATGCTTAGAAATAGGAACTTGCTGGAAAAGGTATCCTAGTCTAAAACCAAACTGGACTGTCTGTAAATACATCAGGAGGCAACCCATTTCCCTAGCTACCTAAGGTATGTAAGAAGCCTACAGCAATTTTGCACTGTTACTTTGGGCAGCCTCTTAGATTTAACTTTTAATTACTTCCTAGGAATGACTGTCTCTACTCAATTCACTTAAGCAGATATAACTACAACTGCAAAAACTCTGTTGACTGGTGTCCTCCAGAGACCTGTTCATTACCTGTCATTAAATGTTTTAAAAGTTTGCATAATTGATCCAGCCAATAAGTCATCATTGATTTATGGGGTTCTGTGCTGAAGAGTTGCTCTTTAAAAATTCATAACACTGCTATGTGTCTTTACAATCCATTAGCTGTTTACATACCCACAGCCTTAGCATTGATTGACCTTGGACTGAGATTCTCATGGACTTCTTTTTTCTGCAAGTCCTCAGTATAGAAAAGCAATACTTCAGGCTTCTCCCTTGACAGCTATACTTTGATTTTTTTCCCCCTCCATCAAAACGGAAACTTTACTTGAAATGATGAATAAATAAAGCATATTCCATAAACAGCTCTTCACTATTATTTAAGCTTATGGGCTGCGTTGTGTGAATCTCCTTTCCCCACCATCAGATTCAAGTGTGTAAATGTTCTAAAAGGCTTTGAAAGTTTTATGATGATTTCAGGGGATGGAGGAGTAATAGCTGAAGAGTGAAGCTATTAGTTTTAATATTTATATTGAGTGCTCTGAAACATTAATGTGACAAGATGTAAGATCAGTGCAGTGGGATATATTTACTTCACAACCATTGCCATGTGCCCAAAAAACCCCGTGTGTGTGGGTATTTGTGTGTCTGTGTGTGTGTGTGTGTGTGCATGCGCATTTATTTTCTAAAACTTTTGAGGCCAAGGTTCTAACATTGTTTGCAGATTATTTTTGTTTTTCATGAGATTTAAAGTTCTGATTGACAAATCCATTAGTGTTTCTCGGACTTGCACTATTTTTAGGAAGCAGGGATGGCCTGCAAGACAAAGGTTGACACACTGGTTTGTTTATTTGTGTGGGCCTTCGTTAGAACAGTACTCTGAGCCTGCCATGGTGAATACCAACCACCAGATTAGTAACATTTTGTCCTATCTTTACTTCCAGTTGTGTTTTAGGGACTCTAAATCTGGATTGCGAGGGCTTCATAACAAGAGCCAGTCTTGGTGATTTTACATGGAGGTGAAATGAGGCAAGGAAGTTCTGAGCTCTGAACTCTGTCATTTCTGAATTCAGCCTCAGGTTCACCCTGACAGGCCGTGTGACTTTGTGCATGTCCCTCTACATTCTCCAGCTTGGTTATTGATTTTTAAAAGGAGAATAATAATTTACCAATTCATATACTTCTTGCAATGATTAAATAAGAAAATCCCTGTAATGACCTGACACAGTAAATATTCCCAATCATTATTACCACAATCGTAAGCAAATACCTTTAGAGTGCCTGTAATGTACAAGGCACTGAATTTGCACCAATTACTAGATGTTTTAAAGTATAATATATGGTTCTTATTTTCATGATATTAAGCATCTCTTGGGAAAGCAAGAACATTTGCCCAACTTAAATCTCAAAACAAGGGCAGAGGTGTTGTACTAAAACTAGAGCAGACCTAAAAGACCCACATTTAGGTCCAAGCCCTGCTGTTTGCTGCCTGGACAACACCAGGCTTGTCAGTCAGTCTCTCCGAGACTACTTGCACATGTTGTGAAGTAAGGATATTGATATTTCACCTCACATAATTGCTGTAAAGATTAAAGAAAAGAACAAGAACAATGCTTGTGGTAAATGGTCCTTGTGTCCTTGTGTTAGTCGCTCAGTCAAGTCTCTCTTTGAGACCTCAGGGACTGTAGCCCACAAGGCTCCTCATGTGGTGTGTTCATACAGTTCCAAGTTTGGGGAGTTTAGACAAACTTGAATGGCCAGACGACTTCCTAGCTATTTTTGGATGTCCACAGCAGTGAAGGCATTCATCATGACATAAATGAGACAGAAAGCAAGCAATGGTAAGAGATTGGTGAGGGAAGACCTTGCTTTATGCTGGATGATCATGGCAGAGTGGGATTGGGCAGGACATACGAGGACACTTTCCGTATCACTAGGCAAAGAAGATTAATTAACTATGAGAGTACTCAAAGTGGGATGAGTAAGGAACAGAAAGCAAAGGAAAGAGAACCGAGGTCCACAGGGAGGATCAAGGCGTATGTGGTATGTGGGAGCTAAAAAATGAGCCGGGGGAGATGGCAGCACCTGTAGTGTTGCAGGAAGGGGGACCCCTTCCAGGGCCCGAAAGTGGGCTCTTGTCTAACATTCAGAAATGAATTGTCTGAGGAGACACATGAGATTTTATTGGGAAGGGGTGCAAGGGGGGAGAGAAATAGGGTAAGGGAAGCCAGGAGAACTGCTCTGCCACACGGCTCCCAGTCTCAGATATTATGGTAATAGGGTTAGTTTCTGGGTTGTCCTTGGCCAATCGTTTTGACTCAGAGTCCTTCCTGGTGGTGCACGCATTGCTCAGCCAAGATGGTTGCCAACGAGGATTCTGGGAGGCAGTTGGACACATGGTGTCACCTTTTTACCTTTCCCAAATTCTGGTTGGTGGTGGCTTATTAGTTCTGCATTCCTTACCAGGATCTCCTGTCAAAACAACTCATCAAATGGTTACTATGGTGCCTGGCCAGGGTGGGCGGTTTCAGTCAGTGTGCTTCCCCAAACAGGAGTGCCAGGATAGATCCTGTAACCCATTTTTTTTCTATTTTAAAAAAGCAGTATAATATTATAATAAAAATTAATTTTTGTGTTTTAATCTAAGTAAAATATATCCATAGTTTAAGACAGCAGTTTTAAACTTGGATGTATGTCAAAATCACTTGGGAAGCTTTTAAAAATTCAGTACCCAGGCCTCACCTCAGACTAATTAAATCAGAATCTCTGGAGGTGGGGCCCAGACATCAATCAGCATTTTTAAAGCTCCCAGGTGATTGTGGTGCAAGCAAGGTCAAGAACCACTGGTTTAAAGCATACATTTTGTACTACAACAAAAAAAGAGCTATTCCTAGGCTCTACCGCATCCCTTCCCTTAGCATCATATTGCAAAGGCCATAGCTTCTCTCTTCTGTTTTCCATATGTTAGTCTCTTTGATTTTGAAGATTTTCCTTAGATGCATGGAAATCCTTGACCCTCTGTTCATGTTTAAGAACGAGGTATTAAAAAGATTATGGAAAATTCCTTAGCATGGTTTATGCAAGATTCCTTCACAATTGTTGGGTTTTCTGGTAGGTAAGTAAGTGGTGAGCTGGCTTTTTAGTTGAAGGAACTTCATATGTCAACATATTCATAGCCTTTTCTCTGGGATTCTTCATTTTCTTAAGAGCAGACTCCTCCAGACTCCTGCCTGGGCACTTTATGACTGGATTTCTCAATCTGTGGACAGTACAGGGAAACAATGTGAAGTTCTCTCTAATTGATATACCTGCTGTCACTTAATGCCCTATTTTTGGCCTTTGCACCTCATCCTTTGCCCTCTGATGTGGCCGTGTTCCCCAATCCAGAGCCTCCTTGGTTCAGCCTTTTCAGAGATTAAATCTCTATTTTCTGAGGTGAATGTGGAGGAGGGTGGTGAATTGTGGGAGGTGGTGGGAGGGGAGAGGCGAGGAATAGAATCTGGTTGTTTGGACTGTGCAGTGGCCCCAGGGGGTTCCCAGGTGGCTCAGTGGGTAAAGGATCTGCCCAATGCAGGAGACACAGGAGATATGGGTTTGATCCCTGGGTTGGGAAGACCCCCTGGAGGAGGTCATGACAACTCACTCCAGTATTCTTACCTGGAGAATCTCATGGACAGAGGAACCTGGCAGGCTATAGTCCATAAGGTCACAAAGAGTTGGACATGACTGAAGCAACTGGGCATGCATTCATGCAGTGGCCCCAGGAGTCCAAAAGCTCCACATCCTAACATACCTTCCTCTAATTCTCACTGATTTCTACTGTATCTCCTTATTTCTTAATCCCATTATGTTGTACCTGATGTCCAACCTTGATTATTTTTTCTGGAGTTTTATTGGCTAAATCTGCTGATTTATTATGGGTGTTTATCCCCTGCAAATCTTTGTATTTTAACTTCCTCTCTCTGCTGAATCATTTACCACTCTCCGTTTACTTCCCATCTACCAAAAATATCTTAGCTTTTCTTACCCATTGTCTCCTTTCCTGTTTCCTCGTCCCTGTGTGTTTATATAATTTTGGTTTTCTTCTTTGAATATTATTTTAATGGAAATGGGAGAGGAGAGAGATACATGTGGTCAATCTTCCACACCTAAACAGAAATCCCAGGGGAAAGGGGTGGGGGAGAAGAGTTGTGATTGTTTTTAGAAACAGTATGCAGAAGCATAAAGAAACAGTTAAAAGTAGAGTCATTCCATATAAATGAGGGGTAGAATTCCTCTTCCCATCTTCTCTCTTTTCCTTTAAACCCAGATAAACTCTGAGAATGCAGGTGGAAGAAAGTCCTAGTGCAAACAAGGAGTGGTCACAGGTGAAGACTGTGGTCTTCCAGCTCTTCTCTTCTGGGTCTTTTTGCCAAAATACGCAGTGACCAAGGAGCCATGAGGGAGTCCTGCTATGATTTTTCCATGGTCCTTTTTCAGATTCTGTCACTCAACAAAAATTCCTTAAGTATTTTATTCCTTGGGATGCTTAAGATTGCCTGGGGGTGGCGGCGGGGTGGGGGTGGGGGGGAGCGGTGCAAAATAGCCTCTATGCTCAAGGCACTGAAAAGCCAGGAGAAGGCTGGTGGGGAAGTGACTTTCACATCACACACTCTTTCAAAGTCTGTCCCAACTTACATGTCCTCCAGAGCTCAGAGGGCCTCCTACCAGTCCCCGCCTTCATCTTGATGATCAAAATGCACGAATCTCAAGAAGTTCTGCAGGGGATATTCATAGAGGGCACAAACAAATGGGGAACAGGTACATGTTGCCCCTACAATCCAACCAAGTCCTAATTCCACTGCCCCGCACAGCTCCCTGGTCTCAATGGAAACCTTGAAGAATGGAAGCTGTAGGCAGTGGCAGTTCATATCCTCATACTCAAAAAGTGTTGCTCAGGCATCAAATTCAAAGTGGGAAATATGTATCAGCAGATGAAAGTCTTGATGAGCACATTCTCATTTTAAACTTCTTTTTATCCTCTCTTTTTCCTTACATGCCTACTTGTCCTTTCCTCATTTAAAGGATTTGCTTTAAGCACCATCCCAAATGCTCACAAGGAGGCAAATAAATATGCTTTGCTTGTCCCCAGCTACGAGTCCTCTAATGTAAAGGTTACATGGCAAATATTTTCTATCCCAAATGTCAAAACAACCATGGACTTCCCTGAGGGTACTGTTTTTCAAAAACTCTGTGAAATCAGGTTGGCAGGCCAAGAAAGACGAAATGCTGCCACCACACACATCCCTCGAAAAACCCCAGTAAATGGCATACTCACAGTCCAGACAGTGACACTTGGGAACACCCGAAGCTAGGGCTCTTGGGAGCTCAGGAGGCATCATGGGTAGCAAGTACAACCACAGCCACCCACCATCCACACACTCCTAGTCAAGCCCATGGCCCTCACACCATCTCCTCAGATTTCCTGACAAGAAAATCTCCAGATGCACACACCTCACTCAGAAGGAATAATTCGGCTTAAAAAACTTTCTGTGGGAAAAACTAATACATCTCTGTAGGTTTATTGTCAGAATACCAAACTCCACGATGCAAATATAATAATATCAGCAGCTTTCTTGCATGTTCTTCCCTCTGTGGAATTCCAAATTGCTTACCCACCACAGGACAAATCTGACATAGTAATTCAGGTTGGTGGGCAAACTCTGGCAGCATTTTTACAGATCTTTCTTCTCCCTTCTTGGTAAGGGGAGGGTAGGAAGAGAGAAAAGAGATGTGAGAAAGTTATTATCTTGTTCACAGCCTTCCCTTCCCTCTGCCTGACTCAGGTTTGGGAACTTGCCTGCTTACCTGATCTTCTTTCCTGAGGGTTCTGTAAAAGGAAGAGTAAAAGTCACACTGCAAGATTCTATACAGAAAATCAATAAGAATAAAAGAAAACTTGCACCCCCCAAGGGGCTGTGTGAAATGACGGAAATGTGGCGTATTGGGAAGGACTGTAGGTGAGGGATCTTGGAGAAGAGAGGTGATGGAAAGTTAAACATAGGGACAATCGTTTGATATTTTTCTGGACTAAGTGAGTGAGAAATTCCTCAAAGTTCCCTTGAGTGAAACAATGGAAGATGAGTGAAACAATGGAAGACAATGGGTGGTGTTACCATTCGTTGCTGAGGTCTATGTACTTGAACGTCCTTAAATAACTGAGATATACAGAGAAGATTCAAATTTCTATTGGAACTGCTGCTACTGCTGCTGGTGCTAAGTCGCTTCAGTCGTGTCTGACTCTGTGCGACCCCAGAGACGACAGCCCACCAGGCTCCCCCGTCCCTGGGATTCTCCAGGCAAGAACACTGGAGTGGGTTGCCAGAAGGAAATGGCACTATTTATTGGCACTATAATGCTTTAACTATGACTCATTGCAGAAGCTTTCTCAACCTACCCAGAGTGTAGCTCTGTACAAACATGAATTATCTACCCAACTCTTCTGTCACCTCCAGTGATATTTTGTCCTATTCAGCCACTTCCTGTGGATCAGCCTTCTAGGCTGTCTTCCCTTCTCTTCCTCCAGAAATGCATCCTTGACTTTGGATGGTTTTTAATCCAGAGTACTCATTGAACTGAGCACTATCCAATAAATGGAGAATAATGTTTGAACCAATGAAAAGTTAAGGACTCTTTGACTGATATGCTTAATACCTTTTCTCTGCCCATCTAGGTTTACAATTCCTCATCTCGGTCTAGACCCCTGGGGGCTTACTAGCATGGCCTGATTAATGAAACACCTTGCTCTGATTTCCAGTTGAGTTTGTCCTGTGAGAAGCACCAGTAGGAGATCTAGGGATAGGAGTTGAAGCTGGTTGTTTATTCTTCAAACTTGATTCCTCCTCTCCAGCAGTGTTCCTCAACCGAAGACATAGCCTCAGTCTAGAGACCCTCTCCCCCCACTCTCCTTCCTGGGCTATGATAACCAGTACTCCACTGAATGACCAATTCAGGCCTGGAGTTCATTTGCTCTGGAGTTGGTGCTACCCCTATGAGTTTTCCCGTCTCCTCACCCATATCCTTGTCAACAGTCTCTTTGTTAGACTCCCTTCAAATTATCCAATTAGAATCTGCCATCTGTTTGCTGCTGGGATCCTGACTGACAAGTGTGGCAGAATGAAATTTAGCCTACCCAGAAGGCTTATTTATTGAGCCATTATAAAAATAAACATAAGCTGATTTAAAAAAATCATGTTAGACTTAAGATATGTAAGAAAGCATTGCATGCATGCTAAGTCACTTCAGTCATGTCCTACTCCGTGTGACCCTAAGACTATAGCCTGTCAGACTTCTCTGTCCATGGGATTCTCCAAGCAAATATACTGGAGTGGGTTGCCATGCCCTCCTCCAGGGGAATCTTCCAAACCCAGGGATTGAACCCATGTCTCTTATGTCTCCTGCATTGGCAGGCGTTGTTTTTTTGTTTTTTGTTTTTGTTTTTGTTTTTAACCACTAGCACTACCTGGGAAGCCCAAGAAAGCATCAGATTGTAACAAATAAATCATATCAATAATATGGATTTCCTATAGCTAGGAAACTTATGATTCCAATCACTGTATTATAAGAAAGGCTGTTTAAAATCTTATATGATTATCTATTTTTTTAACTTCTAAAAGAAAAGATCCCAAAGCACTGCTTTCTACAAAGGAGTGGAGAAGGGTACAGTTTAATCCTAATAGAATGAGATGAGAAGGATATGGCTGGGATAAGTAAAAATTATGACCAAAATTAAAATGAAATAGAAGAATTAAGATCTGTAGTAGAAGAAGCAGTAAAGAGTAGAACTGTCATTGAATAAAATCAGTGGTTACAAAGGAGTCATTTGAAAAGCTTTTTCATAACACAGAGGAAATATATGCAGAGAAACAGCCAAAAGATCGGCTGAGATCTAAGTGAAGCGACTAAACAGGTGACATACAAGATAAATATTCAGTAAGCAAAGTTTTCTAATATATCAGAATAATTACTGAGAAAATAGAATGGAAAAAGATTCCATTCATGTTAAAAATATAAATAAGTTAATAATATAAAATAATTAATATATTTGTTTATATTAACCACAAATTGATGTTTGGGGTTGTACATGTAAAACCACAGAACTTTATTTAGTTATAACAAAAAATGGAATTCAATGTTATTTTAGTGGATAGGAAAATTTACTATTGCAAAAGTATCAATTATTCACAAATTAATGTAGAAATTTAAGTGCAGTAATGACCAGAAGTCTAATGGGACTTTTGTTTGGTGTGGCATGAGGATGACAAGGACTTGACAAAGGATTCTGTATTTATACAAGAAAATGTATCCAAAAAAAATCAAAGAATTTTGAAAAACAAGCATAAAGAAAAATGACTGTTATAAAGTTACAATAATTAAAACACTATTACTTTTACAATAATTAAAACACTACTACTTTTACAATAATGTAGAATAATGGAAAGGGGGAATACATGAAATAGAATACCTATTCCAGAAATAACAGTATCTTTTAGTGTATAATGAGATGGTGCCAGTGCTAAGTAGCATCAGTCATGTCTGACTCTCTGCGACCCTATGGACTGTAGCCCTTCAGGCTTCTCTGTCCATGGAATTCTTCAGGTAAGAATACTGGAGTGGCTTGCCATGCCCTCCTCCAGGGGATCTTCCCCACTTAAGGATCAAACCCACATCTCTTATATCTCCTGCATTGGCAGGCAGGTTCTTTACCCCTGGTGTCACCTGGGAAGCCCCAGTGAGATAGTACTGAAGAAAAGAAGAATTATTCAAAGCTTGGTGCTGAAACAAGTGGATACATTTTGGAAAAAAATATGTTCGTTTTTGCCTCACCTACCTACACCAAAACCAATTCTAAATGGTTTAAAGAGCTACACTTTAAAAATGAAAAATAATACTTATACTAGAAAAATAATACTTATACTTTTGCAGCCTCATGGACTATAGCCTACCAGGTTCCTCTGTTCATGGGATTTTCCAGGCAAGAGTACTGGAGTGGGTTGCCATTGCCTTCTCCACGAACATAAGTCATTAGGAAATACTTTGTTAGTTTTAAAATTAACTTCTATATGATATAAGATATTAGAGTTCAGGTAAAATATTAGAGTAACTGCTGTAACAAAGGGTCAACAATATAATGGCTTAAAAAAACAAAGCATTTTATGTACTCTCACCTAAGAGTCCAAGAGGTGTCACTCAGGTTTCCCTAGGTTCTCTCAAATTCCTTGCTCTGCCATCTTCTAGGGCATTGTTGTTGCCTGTGGTTAGAGCGAATCTGTGCCACAGCCAGTCCTCTAGGTGGGAAGCAGGGGAAGGATGCACTCTCACCATCTTAAAGACCTGGCCAGACAATGGCAACCATCACTTCTGCTCACATTCAATTGGCAGAGAGTTGGCCATCTGGCTCCACTTAACTGCAAGAGAAGTAGAACACCCAGTCCACACGCTCAGTTATGTGGCCTGTGGAAAAGGGAGAACAATTTTACGTGGAAAATAGCAGTACCCACCGTACCATCAAAAAGACAGTTGAAAGGCAGAGAGAAAAACAAAAAATCTGCAGCAAATATGGGAAAAGGTTGTCATCATTATGATACAAAGAAGTCTATAGAGGCAATTCAAATTGAACTAATGCACCAATAAAATGGACAGAAGACATAAACAAACAATATAAATGTCTCATAAACATGAAACTTGGCATTGGTTGCAACCAAGAAAATTAAAATGGAAATAATTAAATGCCATTGTTTATCAATTTGTTTGTCAAAATCTTTCTTAATGGCCATTCCCAATGCTAGCAGTGTGGTGAGACAACTTTATTGAGTATAATAAATATCAGAGCATTCACCCTTTGTAAAATGTAAGATTTTTCACCAAAAGGCTCAACTATGTGCTTCTTCTGGAACTCTGAATTCATGTTAAGAATCTACCCTAAGGAAATAACCCAAGATATGGTCAAAGCGGTGTGTACAAATATGTTCACTCTAGCACAAACAATTGGAAATAACCTAAATGTCTGACAATAAGAATGGCTAAATAAATTATGTGTAGGGAGAATACTACTGCTGTCTCCATGTCACCATTTCACTTTATAGACAACTTCTGTCCACACTCCCACTTGGGAAGTGCTGGCAAGGAGAATATATTAAATTTCTTCATTCTTTACTCGCTTCTTTCCCAGAGAGAAATAGCTTATGGTTTTCATAAGGCATCATATGGATGGACCATATGCCACAGAGGTAGAGTAGGATTGTTAGGAAAGGCCAGACCTCCACCCATGCTTCCTCATAAGCAGTGTGATCTGTCTCAGTATAAAGACCCACAGGCTCCCACATTCTCCATTCTGCAAAAACTGGATTAATGTGGCAGGTCTAGAGTTTCCATGTGAGTGGCCATAGCTTAGTGTCTCAGAATTCAGTTTGTAAGTTCAGTTATTCAGATCAGATCAGATCAGATCAGTCGCTCAGTCATGTCCGACTCTTTGCGACCCCATGAACCGCAGCACACCAGGCCTCCCTGTCCATCACCAGCTCCCGGAGGTCACTCAAATTCATGTCCATAGAGTCAGTGATGCCATCCAGCCATCTCATCCTCTGTCGTCCCCTTCTCCTCCTGCCCTCAATCCCTCCCAGCATCAGAGTCTTCTCCAATGAGTCAACTCTTCGCATGAGGGGGCCAAAATACTGGAGTTTCAGCTTTAGTATCATTCCTTCTAAAGAAATTCCAGGTTATTCAGATAGACATATCCAATATTGGGAGATGTGGTGGTGGGCAGGGGGTAACTCTCAGATCCTGCTCTCTTTCTCTAAGCTAACTTCTCTGGGAAGTTCTAAATTCTGAGAATTATGAGGCCTCTTTTGATAAGGGTACTTTGTCCATACGCAGCGCCCTATGCCCATATTCTACTTCCATGTTAAAAAACATGGAAGGATTAACACCTTCAACCTTCAAAATACTAGGAGACACCTGTAAGTGAAATAATATCGGTATTGAATTATGGTCATTTTTACAGGAAATGCTATTAGGAAAATGCTATATGCTATCTAATGGAAAGGCAAGTAACTCAGACCTCATTTCAGCAGTATAGAAAGCCAAAATATATTTGCAAGAGAAAAGCATATAAAAATTCTAGATAATTCTTTTTTTAATCTTTTCAAGCTTTACTGAACTGGAATGAAAATAAGTGAAGTCCTCACAGCTCAGGTCATAATGCCCAAGACAGGGAAGCACCCAATGAAGCTGGTGCCTTTGGCTTTAATAGACAACAGGATTAAAGGGGAAAAAGCTTAGACCTACATATAGGTCTACATATAGCTTACTCCTACATATAGAGTAGGAGTAGCATCAGATAGGAGAAGGCGATGGCACGCGACTCCAGTACTCTTGCCTGGAAAATCCCATGGACGGAGGAGCCTGGTGGGCTGCAGTCCATGGGGTCGCTAAGAGTCAGGCACAACTGAGAGACTTCACTTTCACTTTTCACTTTCATGCATTGGAAAAGGAAATGGCAACCCACTCCAGTGTTCTTGCCTGGAGAATCCCAGGGACGGGGGAGCCTAGTGGGCTGCCGTCTATGGGGTCGCACAGAGTCGGACACGACTGAAGCAACTTAGCAACAGCATCAGATAACCTGATACATAAAGCTGGGACCATGGAAGGCAACTCTTTTGATGTGTAGACAGGGAAAATTTCTGCTGCCATCCATAAGGAGGTAACTAAGAAAAATTTCCAATCTCAGCCTTGGCTTGTAGGGAGCAGACAAAAATCTCCATGAGAATTTGTAACTGCTAGCCAGTCTTCACATGGGTTTGGAGCTGGAATTTGATGGCCCCAAATACCTAAGTCATGAATTTGGGTTAAAGTGTTCCCAAGGATCTGGCAGAATCACATACAAATCCCCTCTGTAGAATCATACCACAGAAAAAACTTCTGGGATCACAGATCATGAGCCCTGTCTCTCTCTCTCCCTACCCCTGCCCCCCACACACAGAAACACACAGACACTCATATGTCTGAGGTATCAAACCACCATGAAAAATCACTCATAGAAACAAAAAGCAGGCTATTAGATCTGCAAAGACGGTGGATATTCAAGTGACCAGATGCAGAATATAAGTTTAACATTTTTAAATAAAAGAAATGACTAAAAGCATGACGAAGGAATAAGGGACTAGAAAAATAAACAAGCAAGCAGATTAGAAAAAAGAGAAATAAGACTTCTAGAAATTGAAAATACAATGAATACAGTTAGAAATTTAGTGAATGGATTAAAAACCAGATTGTGTGTGTTAGACGCTCGGTCATGTCTGACTCTTTGTGACCCCATGGACTGTATAGCCCACCAGGCACCTCTGTTCATGGGATTCTCCAGGTAAGACTCCTGGAGTGGCTTGCCATTCCCTTCTGCAGGGGGATCTTCCCCACCCTGTGATCTAACCTGGGTCTCCCACATAGATGGTTCAGATTCTTTACAGTCCTGAGCCACCAGGGACTAGACACAGTAATTCCAATCTTGGGAATTTGTCATAAGGAAACAAATTAACAGCAGAGCAGTTTAAAAAAAAAAAAAGTCACAAACAAGTTCACTGTGTCAATGTCTACAAAGAAAACCTTGGAAATAATCTTTATGGCTTAATCTTTAAGATTAATAATGCTTTCACTAAATAAAATCTGTTAAGCTTCTAAAGCTTCCCTGACAGTTCAGTTGGTAAAGAATCTGCCTGCTAAGCTGCTAAGTCACTTCAGTCGTGTCCGACTCTGTGCGACCCCATAGACGGCAGCCCACCAGGCTCCTCTGTCCCTGGGATTCTCCAGGCAAGAACACTGGAGTGGGTTGCCATTTCCTTGTCCAATGCATGAAAGTGAAAAGTGAAAGTGAAGTCTCTCAGTTGTGCCTGACTCTTAGCGACCCCATGGACTGCAGCCCACCAGGCTCCTCCGTCCATGGGATTTTCCAGGCAAGAGTACCTGGGGTACTCTTGGAGTGGGGTGCCATTGCCTTCTCCGAAGAATCTGCCTGCTCTGGTTCAATTCCTGGGTCAGGAAGATCAGTTGGAAAAAATCAAATTAGATATCTGAAAGAATTAGTGAATTAATCAATGAGTCAATTAACTTGTGTTAATATTTTTAATAATATGTACAGACAGACAGAGATTCTCTCGGTCATGTCCAACTCTTTTCCACCCCACAGACTGTAGCCTGCCAGGCTCCTCTGTCCATGAGACTTCTCAGGCAAGAATACTGAAGTGGGTTGCCATTCACTTCTCCAGGGGATCTTCCCCAACTCTTGATCAAACCTGGTCTCCTGGATTGCAGGCAGATTATTTACCATCTGAGGCACCAGGGAAGCCCAGTAATATCTACAGGTATATGTTTTTATATTATAATTTACTATTTCAAGTTTACATAATTTGCCTTTGATTTCAATTTTCAGAGGACTTTTACTTATAAAATTACATTATCCTGAAAAAAATCCCATGAGATTTTTAGAGGGGACATTAATCCCCAAATTGATTGCAAACTCTTTGAAAGTAGGGGTAGAAATCTATTTTTGGTCCCCCATAAATTATTACATGCAATCAACAGATATTGAATCTGTTGAATAAATATGGCTAAATCCATTCAATGCTTCTCTAATCTTTAATGCATTTGAACAAAATATCTACTCTCTCTTTAAATTTTTTTCTCCAACTTAAAAGTAGTTCTTTTTCACAAGTGATTTTCAAATCACAAAATTGAAGTTTCCGGAATGGAAACAACATGTGTAAAGACCATTTAATTGGGTACCTAGAGACCCAGATCTGCCCTGATGTAGTCATTTGAATTTGGACAAAGGAAGAGGTATAGTTGAATTAGGTAAATATTGATGGAGTGTCTGCCAAGTGCCAGACATTGTTTGGTAACTTACATATGTTATGATCTCAGCAGTCTTTGGAGAAAATATCCCAAAGTGATCGTTTCTGTGTGTGTAACACAATGTGTAAAAGAATCATCATTTACTAGGTGCTGTATTTTGGGTCAGGCACTGTGCCAGTTTCTTGACATACATTTTTTTTTACCTCAATGGTTAACCAATTGTTCCAGCATTTACATGGCATTTTCTCATAGAAATCTCTCTGGCAAGCAGTAGAGTGTCAATGAAATAACCCCCCACATCTGCTCTGTCCCAAATGCTTCTTTAAGATCCATGGTAGGAAGAGGGGCCATAACAAAGAGAAAGACCAACCAGCTTTCCCCCACAGCCTACATTAGAGGGGGATAGGGGGCTGATACCTCTATTCCCCAAAATAACAGTGGGGAGCAGCAACTCAGTGGGGGCTTCCTGTCAGTGCCTTAGGAGGGTGGCAGGAATTACAAACAAAGGTCCACTATTTTTAGAACCTGTAAAGGATCTGCAAACTTTTGCTCACCTTTTGTTTTAACTTCATTTGTGAAAATCAGCTCATGTAATTGGGCTCTACCAGAGCTTGCTGGAAAAACCCAAATGAGTCTCTGAAGGAAATAAAACCTAACATAGATTGAAGTGGCTAAGAACAATTTGAAACCCAAGCCAGAATCACGGCAGGAATCCAGCTGGCCTAAGATACAAAAGGAACAGAACAATGAAGTCCAAGTGGACATGACTCTCCCATCCCCAGAAATCTAGGTGAAAGCTTTAAACAGAGTAATAACAATAACAAATGCTTATGTGGTACTTTTATGTATATGTATAATTTATATTTTGTTAATATCAGTTAATGACTGCAGCCATGAAATTAAAAGACACTTACTCCTTGGAAATAAAATTATGACCAACCTAGATAGCTTATTGAAAAGCAGAGATATTACTTTGCCAACAAAGGTCCATCTAGACAAGGCTATGGTTTTTACAGTGGTCATGTATGGATGTGAGAGTTGGACTGTGAAGAAAGCTGAGCGCCAAAGAATTGAGGCTTTTGAACTGTGGTGTTGGAGAAGACTCTTGAGAGTCCCTTGGACTGCAAGGAGAGCCAATCAGTCCATTCTAAAGGAGATCAGTCCTGGATGTTCTTTGGAAGGAATGATGCTAAAGCTGAAACTCCAGTTCTTTGGCCACCTCATGTGAAGAGCTGACTTATTGGAAAAGTCTCTGATGCTGGGAGGGATTGGGGGCAGGAGGAGAAGGGGACGACAGAGGATGAGATGGCTGGATGGCATCACTGACTCGATGGACATGAGTCTGAGTGAACTCTGGGAGTTGGTGATGGACAGGGAGGCCCGGCGTGCTGCAATTCATGGGGTCGCAAAGAGTCGGACACCACTGAGTGAATGAACTGAACTGAATATATATAAATACATATATTTTCTCTATTTAACCCCTTCTGGTGAGAATCATTGTTAGTCTCATTTTTTAGATGAAGACACATCTACTAAGATCACAGGTATCCCATGGCAGAGCCAGAGTTCATATGCAGGCAGTCTGACTCCAGAGTCCTAGCTCTTTACCATTAGCACACCACCTCTCATATACTTATCAGATACTCTTATTCCCAGGATGTACAGAGAATTTCAATGACTAAAGCATTCTGTGTGCCACATGTAGTCCACAACGGTTGCATAGTACTCATAGGCTGAGAATTCCCAGGAAACTTCGGTCTGCAGATTTTTTCACCTCATTTATACAACAAACCTAGGTATGACTCAGTAATTAAAGCTCAGCTTCTTCGTATGCCGGATCACTCCTGCACTCATTCATTCAGATATCATCACAATAAAGGCAGAGCTCTGGTGCCAACCCCTCCTATGATCACACTGTGATCTATAACTGCGGTTGCCTTCCTCTGAACCAAGCATCAAAAGCTGTAGGCTGGCTTTACTATAACCCATGGCTCCATGATGGGCTTCTCAGGTGGCTCAGTGGTAAAGAACCTGCCTACCAATGCCCGAACCACAGGAGACGTGGGTTCAATCCTGGGTTGAGAAGATCCTCTGGAGGAGGACATGGCACCCGACTCCAGTATTCTTGTCTGGAGAAACCCATGGACAGAGGACCCTGGTTGGCTACAGTCCATGGGGTCAGCAAAGAGTCGGACATTACTGAAGTGACTGAGCACGCACACATTGTTCCATAATAATGAGTCCTCTCCAGTTTGGCAGGAGTAGTGCAAGATCATTTACTTTGTTGGCCTAGAGGTCTACCTCTCTTCTATAAAATCCTCTTCCTTTACTCTCATTGACCTTTGCTCCTTTAAGTCCCACCGGGGCACACACCTGTGTTATGATCATGTGATACTGGTGGTCTCCAACAAGAAGCAACAAGAGAACTCTGAAAAATCTAAGTAATCTGTGAGCTTGTCTCTGATGATAGCTGGGGAGGACTGGCTAGTAGGTATGTGGAGATGAGTGTAAAAATATCAACCAGGGGTGTGGCTGGGGAGGAAATTGTACAATATATACAAGGTAGGTGATAGAAATAACTAAAGGAGAATAAAGCCAACTTCTTAGACACTACCAGAAAATAGTTTGGGCCTGGGAAGAGGTCTAGAGGCTGAAGAGCCTGAGAATCTCCTTGCATTCCCTTCCTCTTTCTCTTCTATCCCCTTCCACCTCTGAAAAGTGAAAGTCGCTCAGTCGTGTCTGTCTCTTTGCAACCACATGGACTATACAGTCCTTGGAATTCTCCAGGCCAGAATACTGGAGTGTGCAGCCTCTCCCTTCTCCAGGGGATTTTTCCAAACCCAGGGATTGAACCCAAGTGAGCCACAAGGGAAACCCCTTCCACCTCTAAACATCTTCTGTCTTGGTGATCAGAGTAGGGATTTAGGATCAGATACTCAATACCAAGGACTTCCCAGGTGGCACTAGTGGTAAAGAATCTGCCTGCCAATGCAGGAGATGCAAGAGACACAGGTTCAATCCCTGGGTTGGGAGGATCCCCGGAGGAGGAAATGGCAACCCACTCTGGTATTCTTGCCTGGAAAAATTGCATAGACAAAGGAAACCAGCAGGCTACAGGCCATGGGCTTGCCAAGAGTGAGCAACTGAGCACACACACACTCAATATCAACAAATAGATTGACCCCTTCCCTAATATTCTTTCAGTACTCAGAACCCATCTTCCCATGAATACTGAGTGTTAAAATATAGTCACTTCTTAGGAGAAATCTAACTGGAAACAGAAATATAGATGTCCACTCAACTGCAACTAGACATCAAGCCATTCCCTAAGTCAAACCTGCTCATTTAAATTACAATACCCTTCATTTCCAAGACGCCACTCTGTCTTTAGTCAATGAGAAGTATGTCTTACCATTTAAACCCTTCTGGTGGTTGAGTGGAAGATATTAGGTCAAAGAAATGAAGTTTCATCCCCACACGGCCTAGCTGCCTTCCCATGGAAAATGACACTCTGAATCCCAAATAAAGTCTGCAATGTTTACCCAATTCTTCCATCCTTGGTCATGATTGATTTCAAACTAAGTGCTGGTGTCTGTCTCATTACGTTGTCCTCAGAGTACTGTCAAGTTTGTTTTCAGAAGAAACTTTTCAGAGTATGTAATAGGCCCCAATAACAAAAAAGAATGTTGATAGCCAGAAAGAGAGGCAAGGTGTATTACTATTGCAACAACATCCTTCTGTAGAGATCAGGGGAATATGACAAGCATGACTCCTATTATTGTTCCAGCATATTGCATTCAGCTGGGATGGAGCAGAACTGTGAAAGTGTATCCTGAGGTATTTTCACTTCATGCATTTGGCATTGTTATTAGTTATTACATTTAAGATACATTGGTCTGTTTACTTCTCATGTTTCCTCACAGAGAAATGTTAACTGTGGAAAAGGAATATTTGATGTTACAAATTATCTAGCTTGCTAGTCTCATTTCCCTTTTAGTATGCAATTATTTGTTTAGCCTTCCCTTAGCAAATGAAATTTCAAGGGCATTTCATGGAATATAAAAAATATAAAAAGGAAGTAGAGCCCCATAGAATTTTTCTTTCCTCTTCTTCCTTTTTTCCCCTGTTTTTTTTTTTTTTTTTTTTTTTTTGTATTCAGAAACAGTCTTGAATCATGCATATGTATGAATCAACAAAATCAGGTTAGCCAAGAAATTGAAAATTGCACTCCACTAGAACATTTGTCTTGCTCTAGAGATCTTTGTTACGGATTTGAAGGACTAATAAAAAATCACCAGCATGACTGGAACAGATGTTTTTTATGGACATGGATTGTTAATAGTCTTTTTAGCTTCTCCTAAGGACTTGAGCAGATTCCACACTTGTCAATACCTGAAATTCTGTTAACATTGTCCAAAACATACACTAACAGGTATATTTAAAATGCCATAAGTTAAAGTGGGGCTACTGGAGATTTAGACAAAGCAGAATAAAATTTAAAAGAAGCAAAGAGAGCTAGATGCTAGATAGATAAACAGATCAATGAATAAATATATCAAGCCTGTCAATCCTAAAGGAAATCAACTCTGAATATTCATTGGAAGGACTGATGCTGAAGCTCCAATACTTTGGCCACCTGATGCAAAAAGTCGACTGACTGGAAAAGACTCTGATATTGGGAAGGATTGAGGGCAGGAGGAAAAGGATGTGGCAGAGGATGAGATGGTTAGATAGCATCACTGACTCAATGGACATGTATCTTAGCAAACTCCAGAAGGCAGTGGAGGACAGAGGATCCTGCCAGTTCATGGGGTTGCAAATAACTGGACATGACTTAGCGACTGAACAACAACAAGTATATAAGTAACAATAGATTTAAATAGATCAATACTTGAATGGAATGCACATCAGATCAGATTGGATCAGTCGCTCAGTCGTGTCTGACTCTTTGCGACCCCATGAATTGCAGCACGCCAGGCCTCCCTGTCCATCACCAACTCCCGAGTTCACTGAGGGAGTTCACTGAGCACTCACGTCCATCGAGTCAGTGATGCCATCCAACCATCTCATCCTCTGTTGTCCCCTTCTCCTCCTGCCCCCAATCCCTCCCAGCATCAGAGTCTTTTCCAATGAGTCAACTCTTCGCATGAGGTGGCCAAAGTACTGGAGTTTCAGCTTTAGCATCATTCCTTCCAAAGAAATCCCAGGGCTGATCTCCTTCAGAATGGACTGATTGGATCTCCTTGCAGTCCAAGGGACTCTCAAGAGTTTTCTCCAACACCACAGTTCAAAAACATCAATTCTTCAGCACTCAGCCTTCTTCACAGTCCAACTCTCACATCCATACATGACCACAGGAAAAATCATAGCCTTGACTAGACGGACCTTTGTTGGCAAAGTAATGTCTCTGCTTTTGAATATGCTGTGTAGGTTGGTCATAACTTTCCTTCCAAGAAGTAAGCATCTTTTAATTTCACGGCTGCAGTCACCATCTGCAATGATTTTGGAGCCCAGAAAAATAAAGTCTGACACTGTTTTCACTGTTTCCCCATCTATTTCCCATGAAGTGATGGGACCAGATGCCATGATCTTCGTTTTCTGAATGTTGAGCTTTAAGCCAACTTTTCCTCTCCACTTTCACTTTCATCAAGAGGCTTTTTAGTTTCTCTTCACTTTCTACCATAAGGGTGGTGTCATCTGCATATCTGAAGTTATTGATATTTCTCCCCGCAATCTTGATTCCAGCTTGTGTTTCTTCCAGTCCAGCGTTTCTCATGATGTACTCTGCATATAAGTTAAATAAACAGGGTGACAATATACAGCCTTGACGAACTCCTTTTCCTATTTGGAACCAGTCTGTTGTTCCATGAATGCACATAACAAAAAGTAATTAGCTAATCATCATTTTCCTCTTAAGGCAAGAGGTAACTTCTTTCTCCAGCGGAATTAACCAGGAGCACAGAAAGCACAGAATAGAAAACTCAAAATGCTGCTCCTATGTTTGCATTGATGGTGCGCCTGGATGTGCTTTCCTTGAGAATTCATATGCAAAGTTCTTTCTTTCTAAGCCCTTACAAGTCACTTTCAGTGGAGGCCAAAATTGATTTTGCAGAGACCCAAATAGTTAAGAAATAGCAGCTAACAGTCTTGCTGGTGTCACTGGGACGACTGTTTGTTGCCATCTTCTTAAACTGCATGAGTAGGGGCAAATGGGGCACCTGCCCCCAGCCTTGCCCTCTCCCTGCCCATTTCAGTTGGATCACACCCCTGCTGGACATGCCCAGTCCAGTTCAGCTTAAGGCCATCTTTCCATCTGCTTCTTCAGTTCCTGGTGTTAGCCACGTTCCTCTCATTAATGAATGATGATACAGGATAAGAGGCAGAATTAAAATCTAGGGTTTTAGGACAATGCTGTGCACTTTATTCTTCCCCATTAACCACAAAGAGATATGTTGGTTTCAAAGCCAGCTCTCTGATTGTGAATTATGTAAACTTGAAAAAGCTTGTTGAGCTCTTGGCCTCAGTTTACTCCTCTGTAAGATCAAGCTGTGTATTAGCTTTCTCTCCAGACTGCTGTGAAGTGGGAATGAATAAATCACATGAAAATGCCTAAAATAGTATGTGGCACATAGGAAGCAGTTTATAAGTGGTTATTATTACCATTTATTTATTCTTTCATTCCACAAACATATTTTTGAACTTTTCACATGTATATGTTTGGTGAAGTTATGAGGATTTTAAAAAATAAGACAAGATGCTGATCTTTCTAAAAGCTCCTATTCTAGCAGAAAAACAGATGAGTTAAATACCTACTGTCCATAATACATAATCAAAACATGTCAAGAAATGCATATGTGTAATTAGAATTTGAGAATAAGCTGAAAGAGAGAGTGGAAAAACTATTTTTTAAAATGATGTAATCATTTTTTCTTAAGTTTGATGAAAATCATCAACCCACAGAGGCAAGAAAAACTTCAACTGAGCCCAAGAAGAAAAATACAAAGAAAATTTTGCCAAGACACATACACATATAGTCAAGTTGCAGGAAAAACAAGGATAAATGGAAAATCCTATAAGCATTCAGAGAAAAACAAACATATTACAGGGAACAACATTAAGAATGATTTCTGATTGGAAATAATCCAAGCCAGAAGACAGTGACTTATAGCATTAAATTGCTGATATAAAAACCTTTCAACCTAGAACTATATAGCCATTGAAAATGTATTTCAAAACTGAAGGTGAAATAAAGATATGCTCAGATAAACAAAAGTGGAGAGAAGTCATAACCAGCAGATCCACATTGCAAGAAATCTTCTTTCAATTCAGTTCAGTTCAGTTGCTCAGTCGTGTCCGACTCTTTGCAACCCCATGAATTGCAGCACGCCAGGCCTCCCTGTCCATCACCAACTTCTGGAGTTCACTCAAACTCATGTCCATCGAGTCGGTGATGCCATCTAGCCATCTCATCCTCTGTCGTTCCCTTCTCCTGCTCCCAATCCCTCCCAGCATCAGAGTCTTTTCCAATGAGTCAACTCTTCGCATGAGGTGGCCAAAGTACTGGAGTTTCAGCTTTAGCATCATTCCTTCCAAAGAACACCCAGGGCTGATCTCCTTTAGAATGGACTGATTGGATCTCCTTGCAGTCCAAGGGACTCTCAAGAGTCTTCTTTAGGCTAACGGAAATAATAACAGAAGGAAAGACAGATCTATAGGAAGAAATAAAGAACATAGGAAATGGCAAATTTGTGGGGAGATAGGATTTACAAATGTTTTTCTTTAATTTCTTTATAAGATATAAATTTAAAGAAGTATTGTGGGGTTAGTAACTCATTAGTAATACATGAAAGTAGGGAGAGAGAGAAATGGACATATGTTGTTATGTTGGAGAAGGAAATGGCAACTCACTCCAGTATTCATGCCTGGAAAATTCCACGGACAGAGGACCCTGGCGGGCTTCAGTCCATGGAGTCCCAAACAGTCGGCCATGACTAAGGGACTGAGCACACGTGCTGTTATGTCTCTTATATTAAACATGACTTGGTACAATATCATGGGCTTCCCTGATAACTCGGTTGGTAAAGAATCCTCCTGCAATGCAGGAGACCCCGGTTTGACTCCTGGGTTGGAAAAATCCCCTGGAGAAGCAAAAGGTTACCCACTCCAGTAATCTGGCCTGGAGAATTCCATGGACTGTACAGTTCATGGAGTCTATAGTCCATCTCCGGGAGTTGGTGCTGGACAGGGAGGCTTGGCATGCTGCAGTTCATGGGGTCGCAAAGAGTCAGACACGACTGAGTGACTTTCACTTTCAGTGTAATATCAATTTAAGATAGACTGTGAGAGATTAAGGACACATATGTAATGTCTACAGCAACTAACTAAAAAATAAAGTAGGATAGCTAAAAGTTAATAAAAGAGACAAAATGGAAAAATAAAAATATTCCTTAATCCAAAAGAATCTGGAACACAGGAACAAAGAACAAACAGAAAACAAACAGCAAAATGGCAAATTTAAACTCATCAACATGAATAATTGCAGAAAATGTAAATGGATACACACAACAATTGAAAATCAGAAATTATCAAACTAGATACAATGGGAAAATAAATCCACAAGAAACTGTTGAAATGTAAAGATACAGAGGGTTGAGGTAAAAGGATAGAGGAGACATCTCATGCAAATGTAAACGTGCAAAAGCTGGTATGGCTACATTAATATCAGACAAAATGGAGTAAAAATGAGATAGTACTGAAATAAGGGAAAATATTTAATAAGGATAAATGGGTCAATTTATTAAAAGACATAATAATATTCAATGATTGTGTATCCAGAACAGAGCTTCAAAAGACACAGAGCAAAACCTGACTGGACTAAAAGGAGAAATAGATAAATACATGCTATATTTGGATATTTCAACACTCCTCTCTCAATAATTGATAGAACAAGTAGGCAGAAAAGTCATACAGATATGGAAAACTCAAATAACACTATTGGTCAACTTGATCTATATGACATTAACAGAATATGTCATCTAACCAGAGCAGAATATACATTCTTTTTAAATACACATGGAAATTTCATTCACCAAAATGAACAGTATAAACCAAATCAAGTCTCTATTTCTGTTTCAAACAAATAAAATTATAGAGTGTGCCTTCTGATCATAGTGAAATATAAAGCAGAGAAACAGCACCATAATTTTTGTTTGAGAAGATTAATACAGTTGATAAGCCCCTAGAAAGACAATTTTAAAAGGAAAAAAGAAAGAAGCTCTCAGATTACAAAAAGACGTGGAGGAAACTTAAATGCATATTACTAAGTGAAAGAAACGAACCTGACTACATACCATATGATTCCAACTATATGACATTATGGAAAAGTCAAAACCAAAGAGACAGTAGAAAGGTCAGTGGTAGCCAGGGGTTTAGAGGGAGGGAGGAAGGAGTCAGTGGTGCACAGTGGAGTTTTAGGGCAGTAGAAACTGCTCTGCATGATACCATGAGATTAGATTTATATCATCATATTTCTCAAAGCCCATTATACAAATGTCCAATACAGACAGTGAAGCCTAATATAAACTATGGACACTAGTCAACAGTAATGAATCAATATTGGCTTATCATTGTAACAAAAAAATAACACTAATTCAAGATGTTAATGATAAGGGGAAATTGGGGAAAGGGGTATATGGGAACTCTGTACTTACCACTTAATTTTTTAGTAAATGTAAAATTGCTCAAAAATAGTCCATCTTTTTTTGAAGAAGGAAAGATAAAAGAGAAATAAACAACATCATGAAAAAGGAGACGTTATTACACATATTTAGAAGATAAGGAAATACTGTGAAAACTTTGGGCCTCTATTTGATGGCATATATTAAATGGACAAATTTCTTGAGAAACATAACTTACGGACACTGAAACAAGAAGAAGCAGAAAATATAAATAGCCCTATATCTGTTTAAAAACTAAGATCCATAATTTAAAACAGTCCCAGATGATTTTTCTTGTATATTCTATCAAAAATTTTGAAAATAAACATTATCAGTCTTACAGAAGATATTTCAGGAGATAGAGAATGAAGAAATACTTCTCTGCTTGCTTTATAACTTCAGCATAACTCTGACCTTATTAGCTGACAAAGATATTACAAGAAAGAGAAATTGCAAATCAATAATTCTAACCAAGTATTAATAAATTAAACCTAGGAATAGTTGAAAAGAGTAATGCCACATGATCAAGTGGGGTTTGTCCCAGGAATTTAAAGTTGATTTAGGGGAGGAGGAGCTAAGATGGCGGACGAGTAAGACGGGGAGAATACTTTCTCCTCCACAAATCCATTAAAAGAACATTTGAATGCTGAATAAACTCGATAAAACAACTTCTGAATGCCGGCAGAGGACATCAGGCACTTAGAAAGACAGCTCATTGTCTTCAAAACGAGAAAACGAGCCCTGCGGTAACTCCTTTTGCGGAGAACTGGCGCGGACACCAGCATTCGCTATTGGCAAGTGGGGGCTGGGCTAGGAGGAGCGGTGAGGCCTGCATTGCTTTGAGAAAGGATTTGGCCTGGCTATCTCGGGCGCTATCTGAGCGAAATAACCAGACTGTCGGTTATCTACTACATCAAAAGCCAGCCCTAACTTAAGACACCACCAGGACTACCTACGGAACAAAGGGTTGCACAGAGTTGGCCGGCTGCAGGCCGTCCCACTCCCGTGACAGGCAGCCAGGGCCAGAGGCGGGCAATTATAGCCCTAGAGGGACACTGTCTAACGGAACTGTGAGTAGGTCTCTGTGCTGACTCACGCTTCTTGGGGCTCTGGATGGTCAACATCTGCCTGAGAAAGTGCGCTGTTTGTATACCCAGAAAACTGAGCGGCGGAGAGGCGATAAGTCGCAGCACCTGCGCTCGCTGAACATTTCATCACCTGCGCTACTCGGATCTGGGAAGGGCATAAAACGCAGACTCAACCAAGTCTGTGCTTCTGAGGATTATCTGAGTGCCTGAACCTGGCCGGTTTAGATTTGGGTGTTCATCTCCGCCCCCTCTGTAACAAGGCAGAGATCAGATATTGAAAAGACCTGTAAACCGCCTCAATAAAGAGAATTCAACAAACTACCAGAATATAGTAAGGACACTCCAAATTTGGCAATTTTAACAAAATGAAGAGACAAAAGAATACCCAGCAGCTAAAGGAACAGGATAGATCTCCACCAAACCAAACCAAAGAGGAAGAGATAGGGAATCTACCTGATAAAGAATTCCGAATAATGATAGCGAAATTAATTCAAAATCTCGAAATCAAAATAGAATCACAGTTAAAGAGTCTGGAGACAAGGATTGAGAAGATGCAAGAAAGGTTTAACAAGGGCCTAGAAGAAATAAAAAAGAGTCAACACATAATGAATAATGCAATAAATGAGATCCAAAACACCCTGGAGGCAACAAATAGTAGAATAACAGAGGCAGAAGATAGGATTAGTGAACTAGAAGATAGAATCCTAGAAATAAATGAATCAGACGAGAAAAAAGAAAAACATATCAAAAGAAATGAGGACAATTTCAGAAACCTCCAGGATAACATCAAACGCTACAACATTCGAATCATAGGAGTTCCAGAAGAAGAAGATAAAAAGAAAGATCATGAGGAAATACTTGAGGAGATAATAGTTGAAAACTTCCCTAAAATGGAGAAGGAAATAACCACTCAAGTTCAAGAAATCCAGAGAGTCCCTAACAGGATAAACCCAAGGCGAAACACCCCAAGACACATATTAGTCAAATTAACAAAGATTAAATATAAAGAACAAATATTAAAAGCAGCAAGGGAAAAACATCAAATAACTCACAAGGGAATTCCCATAAGGATAACAGCTGATCTTTCAATAGAAACTCTCCAAGCCAGGAGGGAATGGCAAGACGTAATTAAAGTGATGAAGGAAAATAACTTACAGCCTAGATTATTGTATCCAGCAAGGATCTCATTCAAATATGAAGGAGAAATCAAAAGCTTCACAGATAAGCAAAAGTTGAGAGAATTTTGCATCACTAAACCATTTCTCCAACAAAAACTAAAGGACATTCTCTAGAGCAATACAATAATAGTGGGAGACTTTAACACCCTACTCATATAATCTGGCTGTAATAGACAAAGTAAAGAGGAAAACATATTTACTTATGAGCCTCAAAAAATTCAGTTCACTCAGGAGAGTTTAAAAAAAAAAAAAAAAAAAGACTTATTTGCTCACTCTGTAGAGGTTTATTGACTATTTTGTGGGTTTGGTACCACTTTGGGTAGTAGGGAGGAAGAGGTGACAAATGTGATCCTGTTCTAAATAATATATTGTGGTAAAGATAGATTTACCAATACAAAATACCAAGATGTGCCTAAAGATGAGGACACCCAAACTGGACTTTTTGTTTTCTGGACTTTTCATTTCGAGAACAAACCTCCTAATATAAGATGAACTCACCATGATTTTTTTAAGTGTTCTTTGTGATTAAAAACAGAAAGCCATTGGTTAAGAAATTACATATACTCCTCCCCACCATCACTCCCCTTCTTTCTTCCCATTTCCCTCCCACCCTCATTGATCCTTTCCTTTGTCCATTTTCCCCTGCAAAAAGAAAAAAAAAAAAAAAAAAAAAAAAAATAAAGTTGATTTAGTACTCAAACACTAATCAATTAAACGCATCATATTAAGAGAATGAGAAAAACCAAATTATCATCTCAATAGATACACAAAAGTTAACTTGATTCAATGGTGAAAAGCTGAATACTTTCCCCAGAAGTTCATAAACAAGACAGAAATGTTTCTTCTCACTACCACTTTTCCACACTGTGTATTTGCCTTGCAAGTGCAGCAAAGCAAGAGAAAGAAATAAAAGCATACAAACTGTACAAGGACATAAGAATATTTATTCACAAACAATATGATTATGTATGTCAAAAATCCTAAAAACGACCCATACCGAAAAGAGCTACAAGAATCAGTGATCATTGAATCAGTTGTTGCTGATTCAACAAGTATCAGCTTACAAGGTACATGCAAATTTTAATTTAAAATTTATTGAATTTTAATATACTAGTGATTAATATACTGATTAGCAAAATTTGAAATAATGCTTTAATAATAGCACTTGAAACACTAAATGCAAATATGTAACCTATAAATTACCAAAATATGTACAAGACCTGTACATTGAAAATTATGAAACACAAGAAAAATTTAGATAACCTAAATTAATGGAAAGATACACATAGTCAAGAAGCAGTTTTACTATTGTTAAGATATTATTATGGGTTGAATTATGTTTTCCCATAATTTATAAATTAAAATATAAATCTGCAAAAAGACTTATAGAAGAATGTTCATAACATCTTTGTTCATAGCAGGCATAAACTGGAAACAACCCAACTGTCGATCATGAGATGAACAGGTAAGCACATTGCGACATGTTTGTACAATTGATACAACTCTGCACTAAAAACAAACTCTAAATAGACTTAAAACAGTATGCAAATTGTGCCTCAATAAAATTGAAATGTATATTCCATCAGAAGTCAAGAATTATTAGGAAGAAAAGTAAAGCAGGGAGAAGAAATGGCAAGTGCAGGGGAGAGTGCTTTGTGTTCTACACAGGATGAGCCAGGAAGTCCTCCTCTGTGTGGCCCTGGGGACGACATCTGAAGGATGGTTAACTGAGGAGAGGATGTTCCAGGCAGAGGGATCAGAAGGTGCAAATGCATTGAAGCAAGAGCATGCTTGTCTTTCTCAAGGAGCTGCAAGAAGGTCAATGTGGCTTGAATGACACTGAGTGTTCCAGAGGGAGTTTTGAGAGATGAGCTGCTGCTGCTAAGTTGCTTCAGTCGTGTCCGACTCTGTGCGACCCCATAGACGGCAGCCCACCAGACTCTTCTGTCCCTGGGATTCTCCAGGCAAGAACACTGGAGTGGGTTGCCATTTCCTTCTCCAGTGCATGAAAGCTACAGGGTTTCAAATCTTGTAAGTCATTGTGAAAACCAACGTTTAGCTCTGGGTGTGATGAGAAACCTCAGGAGGACTTTGAGTGGGTGTATGGCAAGATCTTTTAAGACAACTGTGTAATGAGAATCAACTCAATAATGGAGAGTGAGTGTGAAGCAAACACAGAGAGGTGAGTTAGCAGACTGTTTCAGTGGCTTGAACAAGAGTACCTGGCAATGGTGAAAAGTGGTCATGGACTGTATACATTTTGAAAGTAGTGCCAACAAGATTTGCTGGGGAACTGCATATCTGATATGAGAAAAAGAAAGAATTCAAGAATAATTCTGAGTTTAGCCTGGTCTCTGTCAGGATTTGAACCTAGGCAGTGTTGCTCCAGAACTGGCAAGTACTTACAGCTGTCTTCTGCTCCCAGAGCTCTGCTGATAGTCAGTGTTGCTGCTGCCTGTCCACTCCAGCTCAGCACAGGAACAGGCCCCACCTCTTCAGAATCATTCGGGCTCACCTTCTCTCCAAAACCTGCCTTTTCCACCTTGTTATCACTAGTCAAATCCAGTTTCTGCCTTTATGCCCAGTTCCTCTGGACTTGGCTTTCACTTAGACCATCTGGTCCACAGCTCCATTTTTGTCCATATCCTTTGCACCCTGTGCCGGCTTGCTGCTGTTGCTTGGCCTCTAAGTTGTGTCCAACTCTTTGCAACCCAGTAGACTGTAGCCTGCCAGGTCCCTCTGTCCATGGGATTTTCCAGGGAAGAATACTGGAATGGGTTGCCATTTCCTTCTCCGGGGGATCTTTTCAACCCAGGTAGATCTTTACCACTGAGCCACCAAGGAAGCTCATGCCCTGACATCTTAGGTTAGTGCTAACTCAAATTTTGCAAGAAATCCCAGGTCTGGCAAGAGGTCATGACAGTTTATATTGACCAAGAGAGAAATTCAGATAATCATAAGATTTCAAGGCAGGACATTATGGGTAAAACCATGCTCTGCACAAGGTTCCCAGCCAAAAGGTCAGTTGGGGTCTGAAATTCAGCCCACGCTTTGTCTTCTAAGTCCTGAGTTCCAGTGCTCAGCTGTGGCCTAGAAGAAGCAGAATCTTTTCTTAATTTTTCCACTCAAAGGAGATGCCTTTTATTTAAGGCACTTTTCCCTAATTTGTCCAAAGGCAGTGTAATAGTGTATTGGTTGCTCAGTTGTGTCTGACTCTCTGCGACCCCATGGACTGTAGCCCACCAGGCTCCTCTGTCCATGGGATTCTCCAGGTAAGAATACTGGAGTGGATAGCCATTCCCTTTTCCAGGGGATCTTCCTGACCCAGGGATCGAACTCAGGTCTCCTGCACTGCAGGCAGATTCTTTACAGTCTGAGATACCAGGGAAGCCCCCTTCAAAGGCATCATATTATACAAAAGAAGTCCCTGTTTCATAGCCAGACAAGCAAGATTCTGATTCACAAAGGTTGGACTTTTTTCTCTAGAAGCAACAGTGAACACCTTAATAGAGCACCTTAAACTGCTGTCTCTCTTGCTTAAAATTTTTGAAAAATTTAAGTTGAAAGAGGACACCAAGATTCACTGATACCAACACATCATAAGGCCGTTTTCCTAGGTAGCATCCTTTGCCTTTCCCACCTCGGCACGTTGTTGCTTCTCCTACACTCCAGAGGTGTTAACAGCTTTTCTTTCTGCTGAATATGGCTCCTTTTTCTCTGATGTTGTCTCAATTGAACCTGAGAAGCTGACATAATTGTGCGACTCATATCTAGTGAAAGTTGAACTTTGAACAGTAACTGGAGATCTGAGCAGATAAAGGCATCTGACAAGAGTCTGTACTTGACAACACCAGCATGCCTTCTCTTTTGAATAATAACATGAGTGAGTCAACGCCCTCTATTTCCCTGCCAGTACAATGTTGAATTCAAGTGTCACTATGACCTATTTATCGAGTAAGAACTCAATTAATTTGTGTCCAGACTCATTAATTGTTCTTAATTCACATTTGACCATTGTATTTGGTCCCTGACCTCTGGCCCCACTCTTGCATGGAAATCTCTCTCTCTCAGTAGAAACACATCACACTCTGGCATACAGCCACTCACCGTCGATTTTGGCTGGGACTCTTTCCTATCACTGTAGCTGCTGAATTTCCTTGGACATATCTCAGTGATAGGTTCACAGAGGCTTCTTTTATAAAGATAGAATTTAAAAAATTATAAGTCCTGATAAGCTCTTTCCATGGTATTATAATTCATGAACGAAGGCTTGTGCTGGTGTAAAAAGCACTAAACTAAATGCATCACACACACCAATGCATCACACACACACTAAGTACACAGGTACTTAGTGAACGTTTGATAAAGGAACAATAGTGACAGCCCTCCCCATAACTAGCTTGTGATCCAGGACAGATCACATCATCTGCTAAGGTCTCAGCGTCCTGGTCTAATATCAAGAGGCTCTAAAAGAGGGGTTCTAAATCCCCAAACACTTTAGGTTTTCTAAAACATTCCTCGGGCAAATTAAAGACAAAGATTGAAAGACAACCTGCTGGAACTCAAATGGCCTTTGAAAGTTTTTATCAGTCATTATGTGGACAACTTTGGAGACTGGCCATGTGGTCATAGGAGATAGCTAGAACAATATGTTATTCAAGAAATCCAGCCATTATTTTGCAACATATCCCGCCTCTGTTTTATTTTTTAAATGAGAATTCACCTGTAGGGTCTGGTTTGTTTTTCAGGAATTCAGTAACTTTATCTGCTAAGTAATTCATTGGAGAATTGTAAAAACACTGCTGGGGAAAAACAAATCTTTAGGCCATTTAGTCTTTTTCCACCCTTTGAGTAAAATCACTGATTTTATCATGACTAGGATATTGATACATTCAAAGACAAAAAAACTGTGTAAGTAGATGAACTTAGAACAAAATCTTTGTAAGCTCTAACAGTTGGCAAATATCATCTCACTCTTTTGGGTTTGGGGCTTCCCTTATGGCTCAGCTGGTAAAGAAGTCTCCTGCAGTGCAGGAGACCTGCGTTTGATCCCTGGGTTGGGAAGATCCCCTGAGGAAGGGAAAGGCTACCCACTCCAGTGTTCTGGCCTGGAGAATTCCATGGACTCTATAGTACACGGGGTCACAAAGAGTCACGACTGAGAGACTTTTACATTCACCTTTAGGTTTCAATCTCCTCCGTAGTTATTTCAGCTCTAGAGTTTAGTCACAGACACATCACTAACCCGGGATTAATAAGACTTCATCTCTACTTCACCTCCAACTAGCACTCTTCAGCTATGAGAAATTGCTCAAAAGTATCATGAAATTTAAAATTTGGGAGGGAATATAGAGGTTAACCCTGCAATGCAGAATCTCTTAGAAAAGAGTCTCTCTTCTATACCCTGGGTAATTTTGTGATGAAAAATAAACAAGACCTTACTATTTTCTGCCTCTTTCCATTGCTGGAAACATATGGTAGAAAGATCTCTAATGACCACATCTATCCTTTGGTCCTAGTTCTGCTTTCTGAGGCAACAGAGAAAATTAATAATTGCTTACATACTTTACGCATTAAGTGTATATATGAGTGTGGGCTTCTCTGGTGGCTCAGTGGTAAAGGATCTGCCTGCAAATGCAGGAGATGCAGGTTTGATCCCTGGGATGGGAATATCCCTTGGAGAAGGAAATGGCAACCCACTCCAGTATTCTTGCTTGGGAAATTCCATGGACAGAGGAACCTGGTGGGTTACACAGTCCATAGGGTCTCAAAAAAGTCTGACACAACTTAGTGATTAAACAGCAACAATAACAGTATGTATGATTACTTCATTGAAACAGAGTACAAGAGATTTCTGCATTAAACACCTAAACAAATGAACAAAATATATGAAACAAAATTTTTTGACATTGGCAAATAGACATCATAGGACTGTAATCTTCAAGAAAAGGGAAATGAGCAAAGTAAGCCTTACAGTTCTGCAGCTTATTACCTGAGGCAATTTTTAGGCTGCAGGACAAGGAAGGGTACCTAAATAGATCCCAAAGGTCTCACTTAGGTCAAGAGACAGACATGGAAGTTCTAGAAGATGAAACAGCTCTAATCTGTGGGAAAGAAAGTCAATGAAGATTGAGCTATGCAGACAGAAAGAGACAGTCTTTGAAGATTATTCTACACATGTATGAGAATAAATTCCCCCAAGCTCAGGGAAATTTTCTGGAAAATGATAGATCAAACAATTCCCAAAGCTCATTCCATGTTCCCACCAGACACAGTGGACAAATCTCATATTACATGGGGCATCTGGCAGAATCATCAGAAGGGTATGACTTTAGTAGCCATATTAAATTACCCATAAAATAAAGACTGCTCTAGATTTGCCCTAACAAGTTTAAAACAAGCCCCAAAAGAATCCAACTGATTTCAAGTGATTTAATTGTATACCAGAATATGTCCAACACGATTTAAAAAAATAAAACTAAAGTCAACACCCAACATCATAAACTTCACAATTGCAGGCATTTAACCAAAATTTATCAGCCATGAAAGGAGCAGGAAAATATTACATTCAACCAGAAAGAAATAATTAAGTACTAGATTTAGGCACAGCAGTGACAGATGACAAATTTAGCAGACAGAAACATTGACACATATATTATAAATATGCTCCATAGGTTCAAGAATATAGAGAGAAACCTGAATAGGATGAAGACACTCATGGAAGATTGTTTTTTAGAAGACCAGATTGGAACTTTAGCAATAAAAACTAAAATGTCTCAAATGAAAAGACACTGGATAAGATCAATAACAGATAGCTTAGACACTGTGAAAGAAAAAATAAAATCAGTGAAATGAAGACATTGCAATAGAAATAATCGCAAATGAAGCACAGACAGGAAAAAAGACTTTGAAAATGAACAGAGCAGCAATGATTTGTGGAGCAATACCAGGTACATGCCATCAGACTCACAGAGTGTGAGTGGACAAAAAATATTTGAAGTTATAAGTGCCAAAATTTTTCCAAATTTAATAATAACTACAATCCCACAAATCCAATCACCTTCAAAATGAATAAACACAAAGAAGAATGCACTAACATATAACATAATCATATTGCCTAAAACCAATGATAAAGAAAAAAAAACATATATTCAGAATTTAAAAATTGGTACATCACAAATGCAGAAAGAAAGATAAGAACATATTAGAGTTTTTGTCTACAACTGCTTAAGGCAGAAGACAGTGAATTGAAATCCCTAAAATGCTTAATGAAAACCCTGTCATAATACTTAATGGAATTCTATACCCAGTGGAAATAGCTTTAAAAAGAAAGGCAAAATAAAAACTTTTTCGGATAAATAAAATCTAAGAAAATTCATTGCCAGCAGACCAGCACTAAAGAAATATTAAATTCTTCAGGCAGAAGATAAAATGATACTTAATGGAAATTTGGACATACACAAAGAAAAGAAAAGAACTAGAAAGGGTAAGTATGTAGGTGTCTTAGTCTGTTTTGGCTGCTGTAATAAAATAATGCAAACTGGGTGATTTATAAGCAACAAACATTTATTTCTCAGGTTTTCAGAATCTGAGAAGTTCAAGAACAAGCCACCAGCAGATTTGGTATCTGTCAAGAACATACTGCCTGGTTCATAGAGAGTGTTTTTCCTTGTCTTCACATGGCAGAATGAATAAGGGAACACTATGGGTCACTTTTACCAGGGCATTAATCCTATTCATAAGAGCCCAGTCCTCATTACCTAATCATAGCCTAATGGCTCTGCCTCCTAATACCATCACCTTCAGTGTTAAGCCATGAATTTTAGAGGGACACACATATTCAGACCACAGCAATAGGTAAATATAAAATACATTTTTCTCACATTTATAGCCTTAAAAGAAAAATAGCTGGCTAAAGCAAAAATAATACTATATTTAGGGTTTATAACATTTGAAAAATTAAGATATTTAACCATTGCACAAGGGTGAGGAAAATAGAACTACACTACCATAAGTTTCTTACTATATATGTGAAATGTCATGATATTATGTAAGGACAGGATAAGCCTCCCAGTTGGCTCAGTGGGTAAAGAATCTGACTGCAGTGCAGGAGATGCAGCAGATGCAGTTCAATCCCTGAGTCCGGAAGATACCTTGGAGGAGGACGTGGCAACCCACTCCAGTATTCCTGCCTAGAGAATCTCATGGACAGAGGAGCCTGGCAGACTACAGTCTATAGGGTCGCAAAGAGTTGGACACCACTGAAGAGACTGAGCAGGCAGGAGTAAGTTAAAAATGTATATTGTAAATTCCAGAACAATCACTAAAAATAAATAAATGAGTGTACAGTTACTAAGCCAATAATGGAGATAAAATGGAATCCTAAAGAAACACATAATCCAAAAACAGGCAGGAAAATAAGAAAAAGGGAACAAAGAAAAGATAAGGCATTTTAAAAAGCAAATCAGTTCAGTTCAGTCACTCAGTCATGTCTGACTCTTTGCGGTCCCATGGACTGCAGCACACCAGGCTTCCCTGTCCATCACCAACTCCCAGAGCTTGCTCAAACTCATGCCCATCAAGTCGGTGACGCCATCCAACTATCTCATCCTCTGTCATCCCTTTCTCCTCCTGCCTTCAATCTTTCCCAGCCTCAGGGTCTTTTCCAATGAGTCAGTTCTTCACATCAGGTGGCCAAAGTATTGGAGTTTCAGCTACAACAACAGTCCTTCCAATAAATATTCAGGACTGATTTCCTTTAGGATGGACTGGTTGAATCTCCTTGCAGTCCAGGGGACTCTCAAGAGTCTTCTCCAACACCAAATTTCAAAAGCATCAATTTTTCGGCACTCAGCTTGCTTTATGGTCCAACTTTCACATCTATATATAACTACTGGAAAAACCATAGCTTTGACTAGATGGACCTTTGTCAACAAAGTTACGTCTCAAGTTGCTAAACTTAAACCTGACAATACCAATATTTAAATGGAAATGGTCTAATCAGATCAGATCAGATCAGTCGCTCAGTCATGTCCGACTCTTTGCAACCCCATCAACTGCTGCACGCCAGGCCTCCCTATCCATCACCAGCTCTCGGAGGTCACTCAGACTCACATTCATTGAGTCAGTGATGCCATCCAGCCATCTCATCCTCTGTCGGCCCCTTCTCCTCCTGCCCTCAATCCCTCCCAGCATCAGAGTCTTCTCCAATGAGTCAACTCTTCGCATGAGGTGGCCAAAATACTGGAGTTTCAGCTTTAGCATCATTCCTTCCAAAGAAATCCCAGGGCTGATCTCCTTCAGAATGGACCGGTTGGATCTCCTTGCAGTCCAAGGGACTCTCAAGAGTCTTCTCGAACACCACAGTTCAAAAGCATCAATTCTTCAGTGCTCAGCCTTCTTCACAGTCCAGCTCTCACATCCATACATGACCACAGGAAAGACCATAGCCTTGACTAGGTGAACCTTTGTTGGCAAAGTGATGTCTCTGCTTTTGAATATGCTATCTAGGTTGGTCATAACTTTCCTTCCAAGGAGTAAGCGTCTTTTAATTTCATGGCTTCAGTCACCATCTGCAGTGATTTTGGAGCCCAGAAAAATAAAGTCTGACACTGTTTCCACTGTTTCTCCATCTATTTCCCATATAGTGATGGGACCAAATGCCATGATCTTCGTTTTCTGAATGTTGAGCTTTAAGCCAACCTTTTCACTCTCCACTTTCACTTTCATCAAGAGGCTTTTGAGTTCCTCTTCACTTTCTGCCATAAGGGTGGTATCATCTGCATATCTGTGGTTACTGATATTTCTCCCGGCAATCTTGATCCGGAAATGGTCTAATACTCCAATTAAAAGCAGAGACTCTCAGATGGGTTAAAAAGTAAGATCCAAACATATGCTATCATAAGAAAGCTTCTTTCAGAACAAAGCTGGAGGTATCACACTCCTTGGTTTGAAACTGTACTACAAACCTGTGTGGTGATCAAAACAGTATGGTATCAGCACAAAAATAGACACATAGATCACTGGAACAGAACCGAGAGCCCCAGAGTAAAACCCACACATAAATAAACAATTAATTTGTGACAAAAGAGCCAAGAACATATTAACACAACAGGGAATGGACATCTCATCAATAAGTGGGATTGAAGGAACTGGACAACCACATGCAGAAGAATGAAACTAGACCAGTACCTAACACCATATACAAAAATTAACTCAAAAAAAGATTGAAGACTTGAATATAAGACCTGAAACTACAGACCTCCTAGAAGCAAACATAGGTGGTTTGTTTTTTTTGACATTAGTTCTAGCAATATCATCCCAGATATGTTCCCTCAGGCAAGGGAAACAACAGCAAAAATAACCAAGGACTACATCAATATAAAAAGCTTCTGTACCAAGGTTTCTTGTTTAGGGTGGTAGATTCTTGCTGATGTATGGCAAAACCAATACAATAGTGTAAAGTAAGTAACCTCCAATTAAAATAAATAAATTTATATTTTTAAAAAAAGCTTCTATACAGTGAAAAACATTGTCATCGAAATGAAAAAAAATAACAACCTATTGAATGGGAGGAAATATTTGCAAGTCATACACACACACACACACACACACACACACACACACAGTGATTCACAGACTCTATTATTTCCCTTTGCAATATGTATGTCCAACTGTCCATTGATTGAGCCAGCCATCACCAAGTCAGTATTTATCTCCACACACATCTACATGCATATTGGCTGATAGCATCAGACAGTCTAAGAAACATTCCTCACTGCCTGAGAATCTCTGGCTGACAGAAGGCCCACATTTCAGTATATACTCTTTCCTTTATTTTTTTTTTTTTTTGCTTCAACAGTCAAGATTGTTCTCACACATTATGATGAGTACACCAACATCAAGTAGTAGCTTCTCCTCCATAGCAAGGTAATTAACACCATTCTTGATGTAAATTAGCAAACTGACCAACTCGTTCTCCAGAGAAAAGAATGGCACTCTCGCTCTTACTTTTGCTCTACTTCTTCTTATACTGTCAAATAAAATCCTAGTCTTAGCTAAGTGATTATCTCGCAGCTTTGAATTGCTTTGCATAACATGTATCTATTCATTAATCATTCAATCATGGAACCACGAAGCCAAGATTGTCAGCGAGTCTCCTGCCAGAGGGACTGGCTTTGATGGGTTACAGCTCAAGTGCTTGCCTGCAGCTGACAGGTAAATCTCTTAAACTACCTAACAACAACTATCACAGACACTGCTTATCTTCTAGTACCTCCATTCCCTTCCTAGAACGAATTTACGTGGACAGAAACTGAAGCAAGAGAAGGGGGGTGGGGGTGGATAGTAGAAAATGTAAAGTTTTTGTATTTTTTTAAGTCTCTAGTATTATGTAAGGTTCTCTGCATGTATCACAACTGATCATCAAGAGAGTTTCTTGAGGAAAAAAAAGTATTTTTTTCCTCAAGAAACTTACTCGCATACTCCCTTTGTCTTCCACATCTATAAACAAAATATTCCCTTTTTATTCCTCAGTCAGTCAGTTGATTCAGTCACTCATTCATGTCTGACTCTTTGTGATCCCGTGGACTGCAGCATGCCAGGCCTGCCTGTCCATCATCAACTACCATACCAGAGTTTACTCAAACTCATGTCCATTGAGTCAGTGATGCCATCCAACCATCTCATCCTCTGTCGTCCCCTTCTCCTCCTGCCTTCAATCTTTCCCAGCATCAGGGTCTTTTCAAATGAGTCAGTTCTTCACATCGGGTGGCCAAAGTATTGGAGTTTCAGCTTCAACATCAGTCTTTCCAATGAATATTCAGGACTGATTTCCTTTAGGATGGACTGGTTGGATCTCCTTGCTGTCCAAGGGACTCTCAAGAGTCTTCTCCAACACCACAGTTCAAAAGCATCAATTCTTTGGAGCTCAGCTTTCTCTATGGTCCAATTCTCATATCCATACATGACTACTGGAAAAGCCACAGCTTTGACAAGATGGACCTTTGTTGGCAAAGTAATATGCTTTTTAATATGCTGTTCAGGTTGGTCATAACTTTCCTTCCAAGGAGTAAGCGTCTTTTAATTTCATGGCTGCAGTCACCATCTACAGTGATTTTGGAGCCCAGAAAAATAAAGTCTGATACGGTTTCCACTGTTTCCCAATCTATTTCCCATGAAGTGATGGGACCAGAGGCCATGATCTTCGTTTTCTGAATGTTGAGCTTTAAGCCAACTTTTTCACTCTCTTCTTTCACCTTCATCAAGAGGCTTTTTAGTTCCTCTCACTTTCTGCCATAAGGGTGGTGTCATCTGCATATCTGAGGTTATTGATATTTCTCCCAACAATCTCGATTCCAGCTTGTGCTTCATCCAGCCCAGTGTTTCTCATGACGTACTCTGCATATAAGTTAAATAAGCAGGGTAACAATATGCAGCCTTGACATACTCCTTTTCCTATTTGGAACCGGTGTGTTGTTCCATGTCCAATTCTAACTGTTTCTTCCTGACCTGCATACAGGTTTCTCAAGAGGCAGGTCAGGTGGTCTGGTATTCCCATCTCTTTCAGAATTTTCCAGTTTATTGTGATCCACACACTCAAAGGCTTTGCCATAGTCAATAAAGAAGAAATAGATCTTTTTCTGGAACTCTCTTGCTTTTTTGATGATCCGGCAGATGTTGGCAATTTGATCTCTGGTTCCTCTGCCTTTTCTAAAACCAGCTTGAACATCTGGAAGTTCACCATTCACGTATTGTTGAAGCCTGACTTGGAGAATTTTGAGCATTACTTTACTAGCGTGTTAGATGAGTACAATTGTGTGGTAGTTTGAGCATTTTTTGGCACTGCCTTTCTTTGGCATTGGAATGAAAACTGACATTTTCCAGTCCTGTGGCCACTGCTGAGTTTTCCACATTTGCTGGCATATTGAGTGCAGCACTTTCACAGCATCATCTTTCAGGATTTGGAATAGCTCAACTGGAATTCCATCACCTCCACTAGCTTTGTTCATAGTGATGCTTCCTAAGGCCCACTTGACTTCACATTCCAGGATGTCTGGCTCTAGGTGAGTGATCATACCATCGTGATTATCTGGGTCATGAAGATCTTTTTTGTATTGTTCTTCTGTGTATTCTTGCCACCTCTTCTTAATATCTTCTGATTCTGTTAGGTCCATCCCATTTCTGTCCTTTATTGTGCCCATCTTTGCATGAAATGTTCCCTTGGCATCGCTAATTTTCTTGAAGAGATCTCTAGTCTTTCCCATTCTGTTGTTCTCCTCTATTTCTTTGTACTGATCATGGAGGAAGGCTTTCTTATCTCTCCTTGCTATTCTTTGGAACTCTGCATTCAAATGGGTATATCTTTCCTTTTCTCTTTTGCTTATCATTTCTCTTCTTTTTCTCTTATTCCTCATCTAGTCCCTAAATATTATTTTGTGTTTCCCCATCCAAAATACATCCCTCTAATAAAGTAAGGTACAAACAAACATGCTTTTAACTACCAGGAAATCCTACACTTATCATGGATGGTTCTATAATTAATAGCTTAATAGTTTTTCATTATCAGTAGGTTTTATGTACTTTTTATGTAATTAGTTTATAAATTAGTTATCAAATTTATTCAGGTCCATGATAGAAACTCAAAATTGGACTCTAAAATACACACACAAAAAAATGTTCCTCACAACAATGGCCACATATAAAACCAAAACGCTGGACTTGAACTTGACAAGGTATTTGAAATCACACAGCTTTAGAACCGCTAATAACTATGAAACCTAGTATGCCCTGCAAAAAAAAATCAGAGGCAATTCTTACTAAAATAAGCAGTAAGTTTCACCCTTCCTTTCTGATGTGTTCTAATTATTTCATGATGAGAGATTATCCCTATCCTTTGAATATTTCATAATTTATCAAGTGTTTTCAAGTACTTCATCTGAGTTTGGGTTAAAGGTTTGAGCTTCTTCACTATGTGAAGGAGTATCCATTAGCAGGGTGGGAAAAGCTTAGGGGATTTGAACTCCTGGAAATACAACCACCTGAGATGTCAGAGTGGCAAGACTTCTCTGATGGATTGTTGATGTCATGACTCTGTACCACAAGTGCAGAGCGTACCAAGTATACTGGGTTGTAATTTGTCAGTGAGGACAAACCAAATGTTAATATTTATTAATTATATTGATTGTTAATAATGTATTACAGAATTGCATTTCAATTAATTTGTTAAAGAATTTTAGAATGTGAACTATGAAAATGGCAAACTACTAGGCAAAACTATGCATAGTTACTCAGATTACATCAAAAAGTCCTTTGCTCTTAAAATCATAAGGTAAACACCAATTTTGGCAAAGCAAAAATTTAGGTGACAATTATGCCACAGGAGAATTTGATATATCTGTGCCTGCAATTAAAAGGTCATTCAGTGAATGGAGGGAATTTATATTTAGTGTGCCAAAAACAGCTGCAACTTAGATCCAAGAGAGAGAAGAGGTGGATCTTAAATCACCTTTGCTTCTTCTTGTTACTCTATTCACAACAATTTTTTCTTGTTTCTCCAACAGAATTCATATTTGGTATGTAGCTTAGAAAGCTAAGGAGTGAGAGGGGGCATCCAAGTCCATGGGACTCGATGGCACTGAGGCTCTGTGTGACCTATTCTGTGCCTTTTTGTAAGCTGGTACTATTCCCTTGCTGGAATCTGTTTTCCTATTAAAATAAGATATGACAAAGATTGGGATATCTTTACTTGATCATAAATGTTAAGTTTCATATTTAGATCAGCATAGGTGTGGGTATAAATGAGTGGATTTGGGGAGGATTGCCAACTGTTTTGAGGGGAAAGTATGTTCAAGAAAAGGGGATAGGGTCGTGTAATGGAATTAGACAGCTGTTGTAGAAAGAGCCTGAACTGTAGACAAAAGACCCAAGTTCAGGTTCTAAATCTTGCTGACCGTGAAACCCTAGACAACAGAAGCAGAAGATATTAAGAAGAGATGGCAAAAATACACTGAAGAACTGTACAAAAAAGATCTTCACAACCCAGATAATCATGATGGTGTGATCACTGACCTAGAGCCAGACATCCTGGAATGTGAAGTCAAGTGGGCCTTAGGAAGCATCACTACAAACAAAGCTAATGGAGGTGATGGAATTCTAGTGGAGCTATTCCAAGTCCTGAAAGATGATGCTGTGAAAGTGCTGCACTCAATATGCCAGCAAATGGGGAGACTCAGCAGTGCCCACAGGACTGGAAAAGGTCAGTTTTCATTCCAATCCCAAAGAAAGGCAATGCCAAAGAACGCTCAAACTACCGCACAATTGCACTCATCTCACACGCTAGCAAAGTAATGCTCAAAATTCTCCAAGCCAGGCTTCAGCAATATGTGAACCGTGAACTTCCTGATGTTCAAGCTGGTTTTAGAAAAGGCAGAGGAACCAGAGATCAAATTGCAAACATCCACTGGATCATGGAAAAAGCAAAATAGTTCCAGAAAAACATCTATTTCTGCTTTATTGACTATGCCAAAGCCTTTGACTGTGTGGATCACAATAAACTGTGGAAAATTCTGAAAGAGATGGGAATACCAGACCACCTGATCTGCCTCTTGAGAAATCTGTATGCAGGTGAGGAAGCAACAGTTAGAACTGGACATGGAACAACAGACTGGTTCCAAATAGGAAAAGGAGTACGTCAAGGCTGTATATTGTCACCCTGTTTATTTAACTTCTATGCAGAGTACTGCATATCACTACATGGGAAATAGATGGAGAAACAGTGGAAACAGTGTCAGACTTTATTTTTCTGGGCTCCAAAATCACTGCAGATGGTGACTGCAGCCATGAAATTAAAAGACGCTTACTCCTTGGAAGGAAAGTTATGACCAACCTAGATAGCATATTCAAAAGCACAGACATTACTTTGCCAACAAAGGTTCGCCTCGTCAAGGCTATAGTCTTTCCTGTGGTCATGTATGGATGTGAGAGCTGGACTGTGAAGAAGGCTGAACGCCGAAGAATTGATGCTTTTGAACTGTGGTGTTGGAGAAGACTCTTGAGAGTCCCTTGGACTGCAAGAAGATCCAACCAGTCCATTCTGAAGGAGATCAATCCTGGGATTTCTTTGGAAGGAATGATGCTAAAGCTGAAACTCCAGTATTTTGGCCACCTCATGCGAAGAGTTGATTCATTGGAGAAGACTCTGATGCTGGGAGGGATTGAGGGCAGGAGGAGAAGGGGACGACAGAGGATGAGATGGCTGGATGGCATCACTGACTCGATGGATGCGAGTCTGAGTGACCTCCGGGAGCTGGTGATGGACAGGGAGGCCTGGCGTGCTGCAGTTCATGGGGTCACAGCAATCTTGATTCCAACTTGTGTTTCTTCCAGTCCAGCGTTTCTCATGATGTACTCTGCATCAGATCAGATCAGTCGCTCAGTCGTGTCCGACTCTTTGTGACCCCATGAACTGCAGCACGCCAGGCCTCCCTGTCCATCACCAGCTCCCGGAGGTCACTCAGACTCGCATCCATCGAGTCAGTGATGCCATCCAGCCATCTCATCCTCTGTCGTCCCCTTCTCCTCCTGCCCTCAATCCCTCCCAGCATCAGAGTCTTCTCCAATGAATCAACTCTTCGCATGAGGTGGCCAAAATACTGGAGTTTCAGCTTTAGCATCATTCCTTCCAAAGAAATCCCAGGATTGATCTCCTTCAGAATGGACTGGTTGGATCTTCTTGCAGTCCAAGGGACTCTCAAGAGTCTTCTCCAACACCACAGTTCAAAAGCATCAATTCTTCGGCGTTCAGCCTTCTTCACAGTCCAGCTCTCACATCCATACATGACCACAGGAAAGACTATAGCCTTGACGAGGCGAACCTTTGTTGGCAAAGTAATGTCTGTGCTTTTGAATATGCTATCTAGGTTGGTCATAACTTTCCTTCCAAGGAGTAAGCGTCTTTTAATTTCATGGCTGCAGTCACCATCTGCAGTGATTTTGGAGCCCAGAAAAATAAAGTCTGACACTGTTTCCACTGTTTCTCCATCTATTTCCCATGTAGTGATATGCAGTACTCTGCATAGAAGTTAAATAAACAGGGTGACAATATACAGCCTTGACGTACTCCTTTTCCTATTTGGAACCAGTCTGTTGTTCCATGTCCAGTTCTAACTGTTGCTTCCTCACCTGCATACAGATTTCTCAAGAGGCAGATCAGGTGGTCTGGTATTCCCATCTCTTTCAGAATTTTCCACAGTTTATTGTGATCCACACAGTCAAAGGCTTTGGCATAGTCAATAAAGCAGAAATAGATGTTTTTCTGGAACTATTTTGCTTTTTCCATGATCCAGTGGATGTTTGCAATTTGATCTCTGGTTCCTCTGCCTTTTCTAAAACCAGCTTGAACATCAGGAAGTTCACGGTTCACATATTGCTGAAGCCTGGCTTGGAGAATTTTGAGCATTACTTTGCTAGCGTGTGAGATGAGTGCAATTGTGCGGTAGTTTGAGCGTTCTTTGGCATTGCCTTTCTTTGGGATTGGAATGAAAACTGACCTTTTCCAGTCCTGTGGGCACTGCTGAGTCTCCCCATTTGCTGGCATATTGAGTGCAGCACTTTCACAGCATCATCTTTCAGGACTTGGAATAGCTCCACTAGAATTCCATCACCTCCATTAGCTTTGTTTGTAGTGATGCTTCCTAAGGCCCACTTGACTTCACATTCCAGGATGTCTGGCTCTAGGTCAGTGATCACACCATCATGATTATCTGGGTTGTGAAGATCTTTTTTGTACAGTTCTTCAGTGTATTTTTGCCATCTCTTCTTAATATCTTCTGCTTCTGTTGTCTAGGGTTTCACGGTCAGCAAGATTTAGAACCTGAACTTGGGTCTTTTGTCTACAGTTCAGGCTCTTTCTACAACAGCTGTCTAATTCCATTACACGACCCTATCCCCTTTTCTTGAACATACTTTCCCCTCAAAACAGTTGGCAATCCTCCCCAAATCCACTCATTTATACCCACACCTATGCTGATCTAAATATGAAACTTAACATTTATGATCAAGTAAAGATATCCCAATCTTTGTCATATCTTATTTTAATAGGAAAACAGATTCCAGCAAGGGAATAGTACCAGCTTACAAAAAGGCACAGAATAGGTCACACAGAGCCTCAGTGCCATCGAGTCCCATGGACTTGGATGCCCCCTCTCACTCCTTAGCTTTCTAAGCTACATACCAAATATGAATTCTGTTGGAGAAACAAGAAAAAATTGTTGTGAATAGAGTAACAAGAAGAAGCAAAGGTGATTTAAGATCCACCTCTTCTCTCTCTTGGATCTAAGTTGCAGCTGTTTTTGGCACACTAAATATAAATTCCCTCCATTCACTGAATGACCTTTTAATTGCAGGCACAGATATATCAAATTCTCCTGTGGCATAATTGTCACCTAAATTTTTGCTTTGCCAAAATTGGTGTTTACCTTATGATTTTAAGAGCAAAGGACTTTTTGATGTAATCTGAGTAACTATGCATAGTTTTGCCTAGTAGTTTGCCATTTTCATAGTTCACATTCTAAAATTCTTTAACAAATTAATTGAAATGCAATTCTGTAATACATTATTAACAATCAATATAATTAATAAATATTAACATTTGGTTTGTCCTCACTGACAAATTACAACCCAGTATACTTGGTACGCTCTGCACTTGTGGTACAGAGTCATGACATCAACAATCCATCAGAGAAGTCTTGCCACTCTGACATCTCAGGTGGTTGTATTTCCAGGAGTTCAAATCCCCTAAGCTTTTCCCACCCTGCTAATGGATACTCCTTCACATAGTGAAGAAGCTCAAACCTTTAACCCAAACTCAGATGAAGTACTTGAAAACACTTGATAAATTATGAAATATTCAAAGGATAGGGATAATCTCTCATCATGAAATAATTAGAACACATCAGAAAGGAAGGGTGAAACTTACTGCTTATTTTAGTAAGAATTGCCTCTGATTTTTTTTGCAGGGCATACTAGGTTTCATAGTTATTAGCGGTTCTAAAGCTGTGTGATTTCAAATACCTTGTCAAGTTCAAGTCCAGCGTTTTGGTTTTATATGTGGCCATTGTTGTGAGGAACATTTTTTTGTGTGTGTATTTTAGAGTCCAATTTTGAGTTTCTATCATGGACCTGAATAAATTTGATAACTAATTTATAAACTAATTACATAAAAAGTACATAAAACCTACTGATAATGAAAAACTATTAAGCTATTAATTATAGAACCATCCATGATAAGTGTAGGATTTCCTGGTAGTTAAAAGCATGTTTGTTTGTACCTTACTTTATTAGAGGGATGTATTTTGGATGGGGAAACACAAAATAATATTTAGGGACTAGATGAGGAATAAGAGAAAAAGAAGAGAAATGATAAGCAAAAGAGAAAAGGAAAGATATACCCATTTGAATGCAGAGTTCCAAAGAATAGCAAGGAGAGATAAGAAAGCCTTCCTCCATGATCAGTACAAAGAAATAGAGGAGAACAACAGAATGGGAAAGACTAGAGATCTCTTCAAGAAAATTAGCGATGCCAAGGGAACATTTCATGCAAAGATGGGCACAATAAAGGACAGAAATGGGATGGACCTAACAGAATCAGAAGATATTAAGAAGAGGTGGCAAGAATACACAGAAGAACAATACAAAAAAGATCTTCATGACCCAGATAATCACGATGGTATGATCACTCACCTAGAGCCAGACATCCTGGAATGTGAAGTCAAGTGGGCCTTAGGAAGCATCACTATGAACAAAGCTAGTGGAGGTGATGGAATTCCAGTTGAGCTATTCCAAATCCTGAAAGATGATGCTGTGAAAGTGCTGCACTCAATATGCCAGCAAATGTGGAAAACTCAGCAGTGGCCACAGGACTGGAAAATGTCAGTTTTCATTCCAATGCCAAAGAAAGGCAGTGCCAAAAAATGCTCAAACTACCACACAATTGTACTCATCTAACACGCTAGTAAAGTAATGCTCAAAATTCTCCAAGTCAGGCTTCAACAATACGTGAATGGTGAACTTCCAGATGTTCAAGCTGGTTTTAGAAAAGGCAGAGGAACCAGAGATCAAATTGCCAACATCTGCCGGATCATCAAAAAAGCAAGAGAGTTCCAGAAAAAGATCTATTTCTTCTTTATTGACTATGGCAAAGCCTTTGAGTGTGTGGATCACAATAAACTGGAAAATTCTGAAAGAGATGGGAATACCAGACCACCTGACCTGCCTCTTGAGAAACCTGTATGCAGGTCAGGAAGAAACAGTTAGAATTGGACATGGAACAACACACCGGTTCCAAATAGGAAAAGGAGTATGTCAAGGCTGCATATTGTTACCCTGCTTATTTAACTTATATGCAGAGTACGTCATGAGAAACACTGGGCTGGATGAAGCACAAGCTGGAATCGAGATTGTTGGGAGAAATATCAATAACCTCAGATATGCAGATGACACCACCCTTATGGCAGAAAGTGAGAGGAACTAAAAGCCTCTTGATGAAGGTGAAAGAAGAGAGTGAAAAAGTTGGCTTAAAGCTCAACATTCAGAAAACGAAGATCATGGCCTCTGGTCCCATCACTTCATGGGAAATAGATTGGGAAACAGTGGAAACCTTATCAGACTTTATTTTTCTGGGCTCCAAAATCACTGTAGATGGTGACTGCAGCCATGAAATTAAAAGACGCTTACTCCTTGGAAGGAAAGTTATGACCAACCTAGATAGCATATTCAAAAGCACAGACATTACTTTGCCAACAAAGGTACGTCTAGTCAAGGCTATGGTTTTTCCTGTGGTCATGTATGGATGTGAGAGTTGGACTGTGAAGAAGGCTGAGCACCAAAGAATTGATGCTTTTGAACTGTGGTGTTGGAGAAGACTCTTGAGAGTCCCTTCGACTGCAAGGAGATCCAACCAGTCCATTCTGAAGGAGATCAGCCCTGGGATTTCTTTGGAAGGAATGATGCTAAAGCTGAAAGTCCAGTACTTTGGCCACCTCATGTGAAGAGCTGACTCATTGGAGAAGACTCTGATGCTGGGAGGGATTGAGGGTAAGAGGAGAAGGGGACGACAGAGGATGAGATGGCTGGATAGCATCACTGACTCGATGGATGTGAGTCTGAGTGAACTCCAGGAGTTGGTGATGGACAGGGAGGCCTGGCATGCTGGGATTCATGGGGTCGCAAAGAGTAGGACACGACCTAGTGACTGATCTGATCTGATCCAAACTTTAGCTCCCTCTGAAATAACTGAGGGACTGAACTGAACTGAACTGAAATAACATTAGAAGATTCATTGTAACATTGCAAGTAAATTTCCTATGCTATGCTATGCTATGCTATGCTAAGTCGCTTCAGTCATGTCCGACTCTGTGCGACCCCAGAGACAGCAGTCCACCAGGCTCCCCCATCCCTGGGACTCTCCAGGCAAGAACACTGGAGTGGGTTGCCATTTCCTTCTCCAATGCATGAAAGTGAAAAGTGAAAGTGAAGTCGTTCATCATGTCCGACTCTTAGCGACCCCGTGGACTGCAGCCCACCAGGCTCCTCCCTCCATGAAATGTGCTACCCAGTAGCAGCAGCTGCTGCTGCTGCTGCTAAGTTGCTTCAGTCATGTCCGACTCTGTGCGACCCCATAGACGGCAGCCCACCAGGCTCCTCCGTTCCTGGGATTCTCCAGGCAAGAACACTGGAGTGGGTTGCCATTTCCTTCTCTAATGCATGAAAGTGAAAAGGGAAAGTAAAGTTGTTCAGTCGTGTCCGACTCCCAGCGACGCTATGGACTATAGCCCACCAGGCTCCTCCATCCATAGGACTTTCCAGGCAAGAGTACTGGAGTAGTAGCAGCTAATGGCCTCCAACCCCAAAATTGAGAACACCAGAAACAAAAGGCACAGAATCATCAAACCTATTAACAAAAGATTTATTTTGTTCATTAATTAAACCCACACACACACCCCTTCTCTGAGCCAGGCACCCTACAGAGTCGTGCCAGTCCCTGATTTCCACCAGTTCAGTCTTACAGAGCAGAGAGCTCTCTTAACAAGCTGATGCCATGAAACGTTTTACAGGTGTTTTTAAATTAGCAAATCTTTTCTATACATATCCTTCTTTCTTGAACAGACCACTAAGTATGAGAACTTGAAATCCAGCCTCTGAACCCAGATTCCTCAGCCCCAGCATAGGCTCCCTGTCATTGTGTGCGTAAGTAATTGCATATGGCTTTGCTATAGGTGCCCTGGATTCTGTGAGTTACGGAAATTATGCATAGATCTGCCATTAGCACTAATGGGGGGTTACATGCACACATCCTCCACACATCGGGAAGAGAATAGACTCTTCTCATTCATCCATAATAGATCTGTAGAAAAATTAGCATGTACGCTTTTAGGAGCTGAACTCTGAAGATGCACCTTTTATGGGAAATATGTAAATAAGGGAGAGGATACACTGAAGGACAAGCGCTGTAATGTGCTCCTTTTCTGATGCCTGAGCACCTTGTCAGTTTCACCGCTGCATAAAGAAGGAGCTGGCTTGCCTCTGCAGAGACTCCCCAGCACATTCATCTCCCTGGGGGGTTACCAAATTTCCCTGGGCAGAGCTTTCTTTGCCAATTTTCTCAGGTCCCCCAGAGAAAGGAAAGCATAACTGATCAGTCAGTAAGCACTTATAATCTTTATATGAACATTTTCCATTGAAATGTTTCTTTGTTTTCTTAGAAGCTATAACTACATCGCCTTCTAATATAGCTGTCTTTGAAACGGGGAAATATATGCTCACCCTCTGTGCTCACCTTTCCAGTCAGCTGGAGTCCGCTCTAAAGGCCACAGAAATTGTCCATGCCGGGTTTTATCTATGAAAGGACATGTTAGTAGCTCAGTCATGTTGGAGTCTCTGCGGCCCCCTAGGATTCTCCGGGCAAGAGTACTAGAGCAAGTTGCCATTTCCTTCTCCAGGATTTATCTATGATAGGAAGGGGACTCTTTCTCTGTGTCTGCCACTTCCTTGCCTCAATCTTCAGAGGGAAGGAAATTATCTTCCTCCGGCCTTTCTATCAACCTCTTCTTAGCTCCTCCCTCCCAGCATAGTGGCTAATCTGACATCCATTGGGACACTAGTGGGCAAGATCGTGACAGAGAAACAGGTGTGTGTATGCTCTGTGGTGTCCAACTCTGCGACCCCATGGACTGTAGAACACCAGGCTCCTCTGTCCATGGGATTCTCCAGGCAAGAATACTGGAGTCGGTCGCCATTTCCTACTCCAAGGGATCTTTCTAACCCAGGGGTCAGACCCGTGCCTCTTGCATCTCCTGCAATGCAGATGGATTCTTTACCACTGCGCCACCTGGGATTCCCATCCTTAGGAATGAGGCACTTCCTCCTACACAGCACAGTTCTCAGGCCAGGCCAGGGCCAATCTCTTTCCTCCGCAGCAGGGCCAGCATCCTCCCTGTGCTCCCACCCTGGTGGCTTATCCCCTGCTTTCCACCCCCATGGATATTGTACCCAAGGCAAGACTGCTCTCGGGTTCAGCCTTTCTCCAAGCTACCAGCTCCACATCCTTGGTTGGCTACAGGGAACTGGAGGCTGCTCTGTATGATTTATGGGTGAGTAAGAGGAAAAGTTATGGCCAACCTAGATAGCATATTTAAAAACAGAGACATTACTTTGCCAACAAAGGTCCATCTAGTCAAGGCTATGGTTTTTCCTGTGGTCATGTATGGATGTGAGAGTTGGACAGTGAAGAAAGCTGAGCACTGAAGAATTGACGCTTTTGAACTGTGGTGTTGGAGAAGACTCCTGAGAGTCCCTTGGACTGCAAGGAGATCCAACCAGTCCATTCTGAAGGAGATCAGCCCTGGGATTTCTTTGGAAGGAATGATGCTAAAGCTGAAACTCCAGTACTTTGGCCACCTCATGCGAAGAGTTGACTCATTGGAGAAGACTCTGATGCTGGGAGGGATTGGGGGTAAGAGGAGAAGGGGACGACAGAGGATGAGATGGCTGGATGGCATTACTGACTCAATGGATGTGAGTCTCAGTGACCTCCAGGAGTTGGTGATGGACAGGGAGGCCTGGCGTGCTGTGATTCATGGGGTCGCAAAGAGTCAAACACGACTGAGCAACTAAACTGAACTGAACTGAAGAGGATGTAATAACAACTTTTATTGGAGAGTCCAATCTCAGTTCCCATGGAAGCCCTTCATGCGGAGAGTGGTTTTGAGAGTTGTATCAGGGGGTTTTCTTGGTTCCAATAAAAGCCACTAAACCTTCATACCTGGAGAAGGCAATGGCACCCCACTCCAGCACTCTTGCCTGGAAAATCCCAGGGACGGGGGAGCCTTGTGGGCTGCCATCTATGGGGTCGCACAGAGTCGGACACGACTGAAGTGACTTAGAAGCAGCAGCAGCAAACCTTCATACCATATATATAACTTCTTGAGTGTACCCCAGAAGGAAAGCAGATCTAGGTACCAATCCCATCATGAATGCCTAATAGTTAAAAAGTCTAGTAATTATTACAGTGCCTCATTTCTTCAATCATTCACTCATTCATTGTGTTGGCACACTTCTTATTCTAGGAATGACTTAACACCAGAATACTCTAAGGAAAGTGAGAGATGCCTTCACTGTGAAAAACATACAATCTACCAGAGAAGAGTAAGAAGCAAAAGGAAATTTTCAGATAGTGTGAAAAATGTGATCTTAGAAGTAAGCATAGATGATATAAGTGTAGATAAATTGAAGCATTAACTGAGACTCTGAAGCTGCGTATACAGTTCTATGGGTTTCCCCTGTGACTCAGTGGTAAAGAATCTGCCTGCAATGCAAGAGACGGAACAGATGCAGATTTGATTCCTGGGTTGAGAAGATCCCCTGGAGGAGGGAATGGCAACCCATTCCAGTATTCTTGCCTGGAGAATCCCCTTGGACAGGGAGCCTGGAGGGCTACACTCCATAGGGTCACAAAGAGTTGGACATGACTAAAGCTACTAATCACGAATGCACATAAAATACTATCTTTCACTGAGCAAAGCTCTTGAGATATGTTCAACAAGAAACTACAAAAACCAGAGTCAGTCATAAAGAAAGAATTCTAGGTGTATAACATTAAAAGTGTGCCTAAAACAGGGAGGTTTTGCTCCTAAAGCTTTTTTCGAGAAACTCGTGGGAAAGAGAGGTTTTTACTGTAACATGTTATACCATCCTTGGGACATACCTTAACACTTTCTTCTTTTGTAAATGTCCTTAAGGCTGTGACTACTAATATGGTGGTCCTCTAGGAAGTCCTATCAACAGAGAGAATTAACTGAACCAATAGTATCTGACCCATGGTTTCAAGGACTTCATATCTAAAGGGTGGATCATTCATTTAAACTCCAGGAGGATGCTTATGTCAAGCAAGGAATGACCAGAAAATTTCCAGCCAGGAGCCAGGCAGCCAGCCACTTGAAACTCAGGTCTTGCAAAGAGTATGGTGCTGCTGCTGCTGCTAAGTCACTTCAGCGTGTCCAACTCTGTGCGACCCCAGAGACGGAAGCCCACCAGGCTCCCCTGTTCCTGGGATTCTCCAGGCAAGAACACTGGAGTGGGTTGCCATTTCCTTCTCCAATGCGTGAAAGTGAAAGTGAAGTTGCTCAGTCATGTCCGACTCTTAGCGACCCCATGGACTGCAGCTCACCAGGTCCCTCCGTCCATGGGATTTTCCAGGCAAGAGTACTGAGAGTGGGATGCCATTGCCTTCTCCAAGAGTATGGTAGAAGACATGTTTAAACATAGTGCTTTATCTGATCCAGGACCTCTGTGGCCTGCCAGCAGGGGACCCTGTCCTGCAGCAGTACCTTATCCTGAAGATCCCCCCAAAGCTGGCTTTGTATCAAGGGTAGATGAAGAAGTACATAGGCAGATACAGGGACAGCTCTTCCTCTTTGAAATATAGGATTTATTGCCAGAATTCCAGTCCCAGCTCAGATCTGCAGCCCCTGCCATGCCACCCCATGCTCTAAAAAAGGGGGCACTAACCCCCAAGTTCCACTGAAATGCCCATGATCTGGAAAGTGAAGCAGCACATGCAGACACACAGAGGCCCCCTCCACTCATGGAGTCCAAGGACACGCAGTCTCAGCCCTAGGACTGCCCTGTGAACTCACAGCAATGGCATAGCTTGGGCCACAAGCTTTTGGTTCATTGTTCTTTTAAAAATTTAATAGTTCAAATCTTTTTCAGAATCATTATTTGCCTTTCCCTAAAAATGGATGTGCAATCAGATGGATAAGAGAAAAAGAGACAAGAGGCAAACCTCAAAGCAACTATTGCAATTAGAATAAAACTGAGATCTGATAACATGGAAAAACCCATGCTTTCATTAGTCAAAGAAAAAAGATTTCAGTGTCACCATAATAAGTTTGCTCCTACCAGGTCTATAGCAGGGAAATTGACATTTTTGTAAGGAAATCAAATCAGAGCCTGAAATTATATCTTTTATGTAGCTTAAAATCTCAATTAGAATGTTTTTGCTGCTATCAATTCCTATCTTGAATGACAGCATTTGGAAGGAGAGAGTTAAAGAAGGAAAAAAAAAAAAAACCGAGAAAGACTGAACTGGCATTGTACATGCAAATGAATGCATTATGGTAGTGGGGTTTTTTCCACTGAATAAATTTACATTTACATCAGTTAGATCTGATATAATTCTGCAACCAATGAAACTTAAATATATACATATTTTGTCATGAAAACCCTCATAGCCATAACCTTTTGATTAAGAGCTATTGTAAAGCTAAGAATAAATTTCAGTCAACTAACTTTAGATTTGACAACTTTTATTACTCATTTTAACCAGAAGTACACTTTAACTGGTATTTTACCAATACGCAATAGAAGTCTCCCTTGATTTTTTCTGTTAATTCTCTAGATTTTATAACAATCCTCATAAACTAATGAAATGTTATAAACTCCCACTATAAAAAATGAATAATGTAAACAGCCTGCTCTTAGCCAAGGACATGCTTATATATATGTGATACATGGCTACTCGTTACATTTTCCCACTGGACTGAAAATCAATCACAAAATTAAAGGAATGGGGAAAACTGGAGGAGAAATAATTTCTTTGAGGTTAAACAGTCACCCACTCTCCTATTTTCTGTTTATATTAGCCACTGCAAAATTAGTAAATGTAGTCCTGAGCACTTGACTTGGTCACCTAAGGAGGTGCCAGAAATTAGCATGCAAGTAAGACCACACAGGAATAAGCAATAGCAGCGCTAATGTTTTAAGTGATCTTCCAGTGTAATTACAATTTGTTTCACCGCAGTCATTACATGTGGCAAATTAGTGAAGCTGAGGCTGGGGTTTTGGGGGGGGGGGGTCTTTGCTTGGAAGAACTGTGACAAGATTATAAAAGAGTCAACTGCCACTGTGGTGTCAAATTTAGGAGAAAGATATAATTCAAAAGACCAGTAATAGTAACTATTTCTTGAGGTCTATGTGACAGACATCATCTGCTGTACTCTTAATTCTCCCAACAGATTTGTAAAATAGGCATTTCAGTTCCCATTTTACAGATGAAACACCTGAGGGACAGTAAGGAAAATTCCATGTCTAATTCCCATAGTTAGTAAGTCACAGAGGCAGATCCAGATGGGTCTTTCTCTAAAGTCCGAGCTCTTCCCACAATTCCATCCCACTCACAGGAAATTAGAAAGGAAATGGATAGTATGAGCAAAATCACAGGATTACCTTTTACTACTTTTACTAGAAATATAGGCAGAATGAACAAGGATTGTTATGGATAGCATTTCTAGCAAGTCCATTTCATTTCTAGCAACTGAAATTGTCTATCAGATCAGATCAGATCAGTCGCCCAGTCGTGTCCGACTCTTCGCGACCCCATGAACCGCAGCACTCCAGGCCTCCCTGTCCATCACCAGCTCCCGGAGGTCACCCAGACCCACACCCATCAAGTCAGTGATGCCATCCAGCCATCTCATCCTCTGTCGGCCCCTTCTCCTCCTGCCCTCAATCCCTCCCAGCATCAGAGTCTTCTCCAATGAGTCAACTCTTCGCATGAGGTGGCCAAAATACTGGAGTTTCAGCTTTAGCATCATTCCTTCCAAAGAAATTCCAGGATTGATCTCCTTCAGAATGGACTGGTTGGATCTCCTTGCAGTCCAAGGGACTCTCAAGAGTCTTCTCCAATACCACAGTTCAAAAGCATCAATTCTTTGGCGCTCAGCCTTCTTCACAGTCCAGCTCTCACATCCATACATGACCACAGGAAAGACCATAGCCTTGACTAGGCGAACCTTTGTTGGTAAAGTAATGTCTCTGCTTTTGAATATGCTGTCTAGGTTGGTCGTAGCTTTCCTTCCAAGGAGTAAGCGTCTTTTAATTTCATGGCTGCAGTCATCATCTGCAGTGATTTTGGAGCCCAGAAAAACAAAGTCTGACACTGTTTCCACTGTTTCTCCATCTATTTCCCATGTAGTGATGGGACCAGATGCCATGATCTTCATTTTCTGAATGTTGAGCTTTAAGCCAACTTTTTCACTCTCCTCTTTCACTTTCATCAAGAGGCTTTTTAGCCCCTCTTCACTTTCTGCCATAAGAGTCGTGTCATCTGCATATCTGAGGTTATTGATATTTCTCCCGGCAATCTTGATTTCAACTTGTGTTTCTTCCAGTCCAGCATTTCTCATGATGTACTCTGCATATAAGTTAAATAAACATGGTGACAATATGCAGCCTTGATGTACTCCTTTTCCTATTTGGAACCAGTCTGTTGTCTATAAAGATATTCAAATTAGAACAATAATATTGCTATAGATCTGATGATGTTTTGGCATTTATAAGTCTCTTTTGCCTTAGATAGCTAACATCTCATGATTCAACTACAAACTAATATAAAATAGTTGATGGTAGGTATACTGAATATATGCACTTTACCATCTAAAGAATGCTTCCTTATACATCATCTCATCTGACGCACATAAGAGGGTGAGATCCACACGATGGCATGGAAACACCCAGGATAACCCCCAAAGGACAACTTCTTACATCTGTAGCTCTTAAAGTTTAATAACTGCAAGAATCACTTTGCTTTCATTAAAATACAGATTCCAAGGCCCTTGACCCCCCCCCCAAAACTCTCACTCTGTGGTTTTGCTGCTGGTGGGCTGAAGAATCTGTATTTGTATCAGGCATCTAGTGATCCCATTACTTAGGGGTCAGGAGGAGATCTAGTGTCATGCTTGAGAAACACTGGTGTTTATCAGAAAATTAATGACATCATGGGTCCTCCCAGATGGCTCAGTGGTAAAGAATTTGCCTGCCAATGCAGGAATCACAAGCAATGAGAGCTCAATCCCTGGGTCAGGAAGATCCTCTCAAGAAGGAAATGCAACCGACTCCACTATTCTTGCCTGGGAAATCCCACGGACAGAGGAGCCTGGCAGGCTACAGTCCATGGGGTTGCAAAAGAGTCCAACACGACTTAGCAAAAAACAACAACAATGACAAACCCAGTGCTGGACACATAATAGATGCTCAATACATGTTCCTAAGTAAAAGTTATATCTTTTATACTCTTGTCACAGTCCCTCCAAGCAAAGCTCCCTAATCTCAGCTTCACTAATTTGCCACGTGTAATGACTGTGATGAAACAAATTGTAATTACATGGGAAGATCACTTAAAACATTAGCACTGCTGTTGCTTATTTCTGTGCTGTCTTACTTGCATGCTAATTTCTGGCACCTCCTTAGGTGACCAAATCAAATGCTCAGGACTTTATTAGTTTTGCAGTGTCTAATATAAACAATATAAAACCAAACAGCAAACTGGAGGGGGGTGGGGTGGCAAGCCATCACTGCCTACGGTCTTTGAGTCTCTGCCCTTGTCTCCCTCACCGTCTTTTATACAAGAGGAGCCAGATGGGTATTTTCTCTTAGACACACTTATTGTAATGAAATCTATAGACTGGACAGGAAGCATCCTTAAACTTCAGTCAAGTTTGGTTTTCTTTTTACATTAAATAGAAAATATTCTTCTGAGTGTTGTTTTCTCAGAAGGAATCACTGTCCTTCCCTTTCTATGGAAAGCCTTCCCCTAGACACATGAGAAAAAAAGAAGGGCTGGGGAGCATGAACCCCCTACTGTGTTGCTATGGGTGTGATTTATTGCACCTTCCTTTAATTTAAGGAGGCCCCTGCAGGGGGCCGCTGTGGTGGAATGGTGTACTGTCATCATCACACTCTTGGGCAGCACTGGGTATTTTCTAGGTGCTCTGCAATCACTTTTCTATCATCCCTACCCACCAGGAAGGACGGTCAGGGTGACCGTCCCTGCCTAGCAGGACAGGGATGATAAACCCAGAAGAGTAGGAGTCAGGCCACGCCAAGTTGATGCTGGATCCTCTCCTGCAGCCAGGATTGTAGAATCCATTCCTTTGGGAACGACAGCACTTTCCAGAGCCTCTGCAGACATCTGGGTGAGGAAAGACCAGGTGATACAGTTCAACATGTCAATTCAATCTGGTTATTTCAGGAGGAAATGTGAACCTTAATGTGTACACTTAGGAGACCCACCCACTCTCAAGGGTTGAGAAACTGAAAGCTGTGCTCAAGTTATACACAGGAGTTGTTCACAAAGCACTAAGGTTAATTTTCAACATCCACACTGCTTGTTAGCAGTTTAGTAGCCCATATCCAGTGGGCAGGCGGGAGAGCAGGGCCTCAGTTCCCACAGGAGCCCTGGCTGTTCTCAGTTGCTTGCATGTTGTGGGGTAATGCATAGATCTGAAGTGTGTTTACTTGGAGCACAAAGCAATGATTACAACTTCACCCCTGCCTCCCTCTCCTGAATACACACAATAACAAAGGGATGTGAAATCTTAACCTGCTGGATTCAGTAAAGAACCAGCCAGCATGAGACATGGGGTTGCAAACTCAAAGAGTTAGGTAGGGTTGGCTTCCTCTCTGCTGGAGGAGAGATAGTGGGGAGGTGAAGAGAGGAAGTGAGAGAAAACCTCACAGTTACTGTTTAAGAGTGTGGGCCTTGGGCAACTTCCCTGGTGGCTCAGTGGAAAAGAATCTTCCTGCCAATGCAGGAGATATGGGTATAATCCCTTATCTGGGAAGATCCCACATGCCTCAGAGAAACTAAGCCTGTGCTCCACAGCTATTGAGTCTGTGCTCTAGAGCCCGGGAGCCACAACTACAGAGCCCACTGCCACAACTACTGAAGCCCTAGTGCCCTAGAGCCTGTGCTCTGAGTCAAGAGAAGCCACCACAATGAGAAGCCTACACACCAAAACTAGAGAAGCCCCTGCTTGCCACAGCTAGAAAAAAGCCCACACAGCAATGAAAACCCAGCACAGCCAAAAATTAAAATAAATAAATAAATATTTTTAAAAAAAGAATGTGGGTCTGGTGATAATCATAAGCCTGGGGCAAGGACTAACAGCAGCATGCCTAGAGAGCTTATTAGAAATCCTGAATATTAACTCCCTGCTCACATCCTGATGGTCAGAACCTGAGGATGAAGTCTGGGGTCTGTGTTTAGTAAGTACTCCAGGTGATTTCAGTTGTGCTAAAAACTGAGAGGCCCTAGGTCAGACAGCCTGGGCTTGTATTCTGCTCCATCACTCTTTGACCTTAGAAAAGCCATGTAACCTCTCCAAGTCTCCATTTCTTCCTTTGTAAAATAGCATAACAGGAGAAGGCAATGGCACCCCACTCCAGTACTCTTGCCTGGAAAATCCCATGGATGGAGGAGCCTGGTAGGCTGCAGTCCATGGGTTCACTAAGAGTCGGACACGACTGAGCGCCTTCACTTTCACTTTTCACTTTAATGCGTTGGAGATGGAAATAGCAACCCAGTCCAGTGTTCTTGCCTGGAGAATCCCAGGGACGGCAGGGCTTGGTGGACTTCCATCTATGGGATCGCACAGAGTCAGACACTACTGAAGCAACTTAGCAGCAGCAGCAGTAGTGACTCCTTAGGACTGTTGACTGGTGAGGATCACACATGATCATGCATGTAAAACAGTTCAGTCAAGATCTGACACATAATAAACCGTTCCAAAAGGATATAGAAAAAATACACTACCCTTCTTATACTCTTTAACCTACTTCCACCCAAGGCTTGGGCTCCCCAAACCTTCCAAAATTAACTTTGGACCACCATCAACTATAACGCACAAGAAACTCTTGGATCCTGTTTAAGCCATGCATGGCCCATTCATTCATAGATCATACGCAGTTCATGGGCATTACTCTTTTTGCTATGTGCTAAGCTGCTTCAGTTGTGTCCAGCTCTTTGTGACCCCATGGATAGTAGCTCTCCAGACTCCACTATCCATGGAATTCTCCAGGCCAAAATACTGGAGTGGGTCACCATTTCCTCCTCCAAGGGATCTTCCTGACCTAGGGATTGAAACCATGTCTCTTATGTCTCCTGCATTGGCAGGCAGGTTCTTTACCACTAGCACCAAAAAACTCCTGAATCCTTCATTAGCTCTGGAATCAGCTGTCAATTCTGCCAGTGTTAGCTTGAGATTGGAGGGGGCCTTTGATGTGTCTTCCTCAGAAGACAGAGATCTCCAGAAAATCACCCATAATGTCTAAAGGTGCTTGGGGAAATAGTGGCCTTGAACTCACTTCTTGTCTTAAATTTGCTGCTTAATAAATGTTAGTATATGAATGAATATCATTCAACTTGGAAAATACAGTTGCAGGTTATGGTAGCAGGAGATTGGGCTGGGTTTCTTCTCTCAGTTTACTGCAGAGATTTATTTATGGTTCACTGATCCATTTAGAAGTGCCAGAGCAGCTGGGTTTATCATGGCATCCTGCCAATTTCACATGCATGCCAAACAAGCTCCTTTCCAGATAAAAAATTACCAAGATTTATAGCACAATTTTAAAAAGTACTTTGACTTATTCCTAAGAAATGCATTACAGAAAAACAAAAGAAAGTTAAAGTAGCCACAGACTCATTTGGGTGTTGTTAGAAAAAATAAAAGCCAAATCTTAAGACTAATGAGCCTGGTGGTTATGAAGGTTGATTTTGTGTGTGTGTGTGTGTGTGTGTGTGTGTGTGTGTGTGTGTGTGTGTGTGTGCTAAACAAAAGAAGGCAGCCAGGAGAGGAAAAGACAGATTCCAACATTACAGAGAAAAAAAAAAAAAACTAAACGTTTATGTAGTCCTATGCAAGAAAAGATCTGAGAACTTTTTCCTTTCTCCAATCCTGCCAAGACCGCTGCTGCTGCTGCTGCTGCTGCTAAGTCGCTTCAGTCGTGTCTGACTCTGTGCGATCCCATAGATGGCAGCCCACCAGGCTCCCCCGTCCCTGGGATTCTCCAGGCAAGAATACTGGAGTGGGTTCCCATTTTCTTCTCCAATGGATGAAAGTGAAAAGTGAAAGTGAAGTCGTTCAGTTGTGTCCGACTCTTACCAAACCCATGGACTGCAGCCTACCAGGCTCCTCCGTCAGTGGGATTTTCCAGGCAAGAGTACTGGAGTGGGATGCCATTGCCTGCCAAGACTAGTGCTTCTCAAATCACATTTGTGTGGTGAAGGATACATTTTTGTTCTTTAGTCTTTGCTTTTTCATTTCCTGGCACAGACCAATACCACACAGGCTATAAAGTGAAATATTTTAACAATTCAATTTGAAAAAAGAGCACACAAAATGCATGACATTGTCCATGCAGAGAAATCCTCTCCCAGGCTTGCCCTGGTGTCAAGGGAAGGGAGTAGACACTAAGAATCCACTTTTGAAATTCTAGGACTATCATGTGAGCAAAGGCTATAACATGCTTGCTCAATGTTGTAGAAGACAGGGAGAATGGTTCCCCCACCCCTTGGCCCCTGCCAGGCTGTTCCAGGCATAGCCTGCTGGTTTCACTAATAAAGGTGCATCTAGGAACCAGTAGCAGCTCAGCAGAGAGGTCCACCTGGGCAGGAGCTACAAGAAAACCTTCTTTCTCGCATTTCCCCCTTTTTTCTGGTTGAATGTATCATAAAGAGTCATAAATGACCAGTGGGAATGCAGATTTGGCCAGGCTTAGTATGCATATTAGTTATTTATCTTCTCTTTTCATTGACGTTTCTTTCACCTTGTACAAACTGAGCTTGCTGTAAAACATGGATTCCTAAGTGTGGTAAGGCCATGGTTATCAAAGGGGAAGAGAATGGGCCTGGGTCCTTCTTGGTGGCAATATTAAAAGAAGTTCAGTTCAGTTGCTCAGTCATGTCTGAATCTTTGCAACCCCATGGACTGCAGCACACCAGGCTTCCCTGTCTATCACCAACTCCCAGAGCTTTCTCAAACTCATGCCCATTGAGTCAGTGATGCCATCCAACCATATCATCCTCTGTTGTCCCCTTCTCCTCCCACCTTCAATCTTTCCCAGCATAAGGGTCTTTTCCAGTGAGTCAGTTCTTCACATCAGGTGGCCAAAGTATTGGAGTTTCAGCTTCAGCCTCAGTCTTTCCATTGAATATTCAGGACTGATTTCCTTTAGGATGGACTGGTTTGATCTCCTTGCAGTCCAAGGGACTCTCAAGAGTCTTCTCCAACACCACAATTCAAAAGCATCAATTCTTCGGTGATCAGCTTTCTCTGCTGTCTAGCTTTCACATCCATATATGACTACTGAAAAAAAACATAGCTTTGACTAGATGGACCTTTGTTGGCAAAGCCTTTGATTATGCTGTCTAGGTTGGTTATAGCTTTTCTTCCAAGGAGCAAACATCTTTTAATTTCATGGCTGCAGTCACCATCTGCAGCGATTTTGGAGCCCCCAAAAATAAAGTCTGACACTGTTTCCATTGTTTCCCCATCCATTTGCCATGAAGTTATGGGACCAGATGCCATGATCTTCATTTTTTGAATGTTGAGTTTTAAGCCAGCTTTTTTACTCTCCTCTTTCACTTTCATCAAGAGGCTCTTTGGTTTCTTTTTCTGCCCTAAGGGTCATATCATCTGCATATCTTAGGTTATTGATATTTCTCCCGGCAATCTTGATTCCAGCTTGTGCTTCATCCAGCCCAACGTTTCTCATGATGTCCTCTGCATAGAAGTTAAATAAGTAGTTAAATAAATAAAGCTGTAAATAATACAGCTTTGATGTACTACTTTGTCTATTTGGAATCAGTCTGTTGTTCCGTGCCCAGTTCTCACTGTTGCCCCTTGACCTGCATACAGATTTCTCAGGAGGCAGGTAAGGTGGTCTGGTATTCCCATCTCTTGAAGAATTTTCCCCAGTTTGTGGTGATCCACACAGTCAAAGGCTTTGGTGTAGTCAATGAAGCAGAAATAGATGTTTTTCTGGAACTCTCTTGCTTTTTTTAAGATCCAGTGGATGTTGGCAATTTGATCTCTGGTTCCTCTGCTTTTTCTAAATCCAGCTTGAACATCTGGAAGTTCACAGTTCACATATGGCTGAAGCCTAGCTTGCAGAATTTTGAGCATTATCTTGCTAGAGTGCGAGAAGAATGCAATTGTGTGATTGTTTGAACGTTCTTTGGCATTGCCTTTCTTTGGGATTGGAATGAAAACTGACCTTTTCCAGTCCTGTGGCCACTGCTGAGTTTTCCAAATTTGCTGGCATATTGAGTGCAGCACTTTCAAAGCATCATCTTTTAGGATTTGAAATAGCTCAGCTGGAATTCCATCACCTCCAGTAGCTTTGTTCATAGTGATGGTTCCTAAGACCCTCTTGACTTCACATTCCAGGACGTCTGGCTCTAGGTGAGTGATCACACCATCATGGTTATCTGGATCATGAAAATCTTTTTTGTATAGTTCTTCTGTGTATTCTTGCCACTTGTTCTTAATATCTTCTGCTTCTGTTAGGTCCATACCATATATGTCCTTTATTGTGCCCATTTTTGCATGAAATATTTGCTTGGTATCTCTAATCTTCTTGAAGAGTTCTCTAGTCTTTCCCCTTCTATTGTTTTCCTCTATTTCTTTGCATCGATCACTTAGGAAGGCTTTCTTATCTCTCCTTGCTATTCTTTGAAACTCTGCATTCAGATGTGTATATCTTTCCTTTTCTCCTTTGCCTTTAGCTTCTTTACTTTTCTCAGCTATTTGTAAGGCCTCCTCAGACAACCTTTTTGCATTTATTTTTCTTCAGGATGGTCTTGATCACTGCCTCCTGTACAATGTCACAAACCTCTGTCCATAGTTCTTCAGGAACTCTATCAGATCGAATCCTTTGAATCTATTTGTCACTTCCACTGTATAATCGTAAGGGATTTAAGTGGTACCTGAATGGTCTAGTGGTTTTCCCCACTTTATTCAATTTAAGTCTGAATTTGGTAATAAGGTGCTCATGATCTGAGCCACAGTCAGCTTCTGGTCTTGTTTTTTCTGACTGTATAGACCTTCTCTATCTCTGGATGCAAAGAATACAATCAATCAAATTTTGGTACTGGCCATCTGGTGATGTCCCTGAGTAGAGTCATCTCTTGTGTTCTTGGAAGAGGGTGTTTGCTGTGACTGGTGTGTTCTCTTGGCAAATACTGTTAGCTTTTGCCCTGCTTCATTTTGCACCTCAAGGTCAAACTTGAAATCATTTTTACTCCATAATTATTAACATTGCTTAATCGCTGATTTGCATGGACCTGGGGTGCACAATAACCTGATCCTCTAGCTCTCATCAATACCAGAGGAAGATTTTTCACCTCTGTCCCCTGACATTTCTCCCTTCTCCCATTTGTAATACTTCTCATTTTCCTCCACCTCTGCTTCTACCCTTTCAATTGTATCATTTTATTCCTCAGATAGATCCTGCTTCTCCCTCTGTCCACCCACTCCATTTCTGCCCATCCTTTTGGGGCTTATGGTCTTTGTTTATAACCTGGGGCTTCTTGTCTGCTGGCTTTTCTAATCCCAATTTTGTCCACTAAGAAGTATAACCTATGAATTGGAAGTAAATAAATACGGCAGTACTGATAATAATATGATATGTTTGCGAGGTCTCCCTTGATTCGATGAGATACCTCAGCCTCACAGAGAAGTAATGCCCTGCTCAGAACCCTCACATAGGAACATATCAAGTTGTCCTCATTTGCTCTAAACCATGAGCTTCATTCACTGGCTTGGCCCTTATTGGCTCTAACAGTCTTGGCTAATCCCTTTGTCTTGCCAATCCATTCTCTCTGAGCGTTGACCTTGACCTGCTTCCAGGTTGGGTTGTCATGACTGCTGTTTGGCTCTCAGCGCACACAGGGCCCCCAGACAGCATCCTCTCTTGTTAGGAGCACAGACTTTCAAGTCAGAACTATGCTCAAGTCTTGGGTCTGCCACTCAGCAGCTGCCTGAACTTGGGCCAGAAACTCAGAGTTACAGAGACCTAGTATATGCATCCGGGGAAGGCAATGGCACCCCACCCCAGTACTCTTGCCTGGAAAATCCCATGGACAGAGGTCCCTGGTGGGCCGCTGTCCATGGGGTTGCTAAGAGTCGGACCCGACTGAGCGACTTCCCTTTCGCTTTTTACTTTCATGCATTGGAGAAGGAAATGGCAACCCACTCCAGTGTTCTTGCCTGGAGAATCCCAGGGACGAGGGAGCCTGGTGGGCTGCCGTCTATGGGGTCGCACAGAGTCGGACACGACTGAAGCGACTTAGCAGCAGCAGCAGCAGCAGTATATGCATCATGGGAATAATGATAGCACCTACTCCAGAGGGTGGTTGTGAGGACTAAATTAGACAGTAAGGTTTAAATTAAATGTTATGTGTAAGGCAGTGCACATAATAAATCATTTCCATGTCTTTATTGATATCCTTTATATGATGAAACATTGTCATCGTACTTTTTTGTTTGTTTACTGATTTATTTTTGGCTGATCTGGGTCTTCATTGCTGCATGTGGGCTTTCTGTAGTTGAGGCAACAGGGGCTAGTCTTCGTTACAGCGTGTAGATCTCTCATTGCGGTGGCCTCTCTTGTGGTGGAGCACAGGCTCCAGATACTCAGGCTTCAGTAGTTGCAACTCCTGGGCTCCAGAGCATGGGATCAATAGCTGTGGCACATGGGCTCCACAGCATGTGGAATCTCCTGTGACCAGGAATCAAAACCATGTCCCATGCATTGGCAGGCAGATCCTTAACCACTGGACCACCAGGGAAGCCCAGCACTGAATATTATTGTAACCTGATTTTGTGGTCAGGATCCAGACCACTTCCTTTAATGGGCGACAAGCAATATTTGAAAAATTGAGCTTAAACATAAAGTATAAGTGAATATTGTAGTTGGCTCTTCTCAGCCTGACCACTCACATAGCACATGTTTATTCAGGGCCTACAGAGTACTGGTTACTGTCGTAGGTTAATAAGCAGAATCTTCTAAAAAGGAGCTGACAACCTATTGGAAGAAACAGACCCATGCAAACAAAATAGCAATCCTTATAGCAATTCTGTTTTGCTAGCTAAACAAAAATCTGAGGGGATACACCAAAGTTATATGGGGTGTCCCTGGTGGCTCAGAGGGTAAAGAATCTGCCTGCAGTGCAGGAGACCTGGGTTCCATCCCTGGGTTGGAAGATCCCCTGGAGAAAGGGATGGCTACCCACTCTGGTATTCTTAGCTGGAGAATTCCATGGACAGAAGAGCCTGGAGGGCTACAGTCCATGGGGTCGTAAAGAGTCAGACATGACTGAGCGACTAACATACACACATATCAATGTTATAAAGTGTCCTTGGGAAGCTTCCCTGGTGGCTCAGAGGATAAAGCGTCTGCCTCCAATGCAGGGGACCTGGGTTCGATCCCTGGGTTGGGAAGATCCCCTGGAGAAGGAAATGGAAACCCACTCCAGTATTCTTGCCTGGAGAATCCCATGGACAGAGGAGCCTGGCAGGCTGCAGTCCAGGGGGTCGCAAAGAGTCGGACATGACTGAGCGACTTCACTCACCCACGCACTGGGAAACTTGGCTTGTAAAAAACCTATCTGAGGTTAATGGCCCCCTGAGCTCTGGCTCCTATTGGAGGCAGCTTTGAAGACTACCTTTGAAGACCAGGAAGGGTGAGGAAGAGGGCATGGCTTCCCTGAGGTTTGGCCTCAAAAGGCACCCCAAACCCCCAAGATACAGGGCCCAGGCAAGCCTGACAACACAGTTACCATGACAGTATGATAGAGCTACCCACACATCTCAGAAAGGCAACCACAAGGTGTAAACAAAATGCCCACTTTTTAATTAACTTCTCATTGTATCTTTCTCCAGAGCATGGGCAGCAACGGCAGGGGCCTAGGACACTGCTTTCCTTTCCACTGCTGTTTATAAATTCAAAAGGCAAGAATACTGGAATGGGTTGCCGTTTCCTTCTCCAGGGGATCTTCCTGACCAAGGGATTGAAGCCGGGTCTCCTGCATTGTAGGCAGATTTTTACCATCTGAGCCACCAGGGAAGCTCAGAAAAACCATCACTGATCTCAAATTAATCTCCTTCTCCTCAGCCCAAAGGATTCAAGCATCAAGTCCATTATCTCCCAGCAAATTGCCCTGTATACTCTCTTGAACAAAGCGCATCCATGATCGTTGACATACATGTTCTGGATACAGGATAAAGGAGACTGTGTCACAGCCGTGGTGGGAGCTGTTTTCTTCCCCCTTTTTTCTTTTCTTTCTTTTGTTTTGAGGTTTTGTTGTGTTGTTGTTGTTGTTTTAAACGTCTTTTTAAAAGACAGCAGAAAAGGCTCTCCTTTAGGGAACATTTCCTGGTTCGAGGGAGGGTTAAATAAACAAATGATAACAACACCAATCAGCCCTCTTTGCTTACAGCCTGCGGAGTCAATCTGCCTCCTGGCTGCGGAGCTACCAACCAGCAAAGGCAAACTAATTAGACAGAGACAAACACTTAGGCAATCACACCTTGTGAATGTCAGCGTCTTCCTGTCATTTGGCAAGTCTCTCAGCTGCCTCTGAGCGTGAGACAACAAATCCCCTGCAAACAAGTTCCCCGCTCTCCCGTTAGTGAGACCTAACGGATCACAATGGCTGGAGGTGAAAGGTGGCAGTCTCGTCAGGTAATGACATCTCTCCAACAGCCCATATTAAAACAGCCACACTTGTTTAGACTAGCCTATTTGCACCTACCTACAGAGGGCCTTTTTAATATAATTATTAGCCTCTGCCGCCCTGCTTAGGATTGGAAAATATCGTTCATTTTCATCTTGTTGCAGCTACCGCTGCTACCTCCTATTCCATCTCAGGCACCTCATCTTCCCACAACTAAGTGCAGAAACAGGCAGGAGCCAGAAGAGCTGAATTAACAAGAACAAGTTGGCAGGTGAGCTATGTGACAAAAAAAAAAAAAAAGAGAGAGAGAGAGATTTGACAATATATTCTAATCACTACCTGTCGGTGGAAATCTTGAAAAAAAATTTAAATGGCTTTTCTCAGAGACACCAAAAAGCTACTGTAATAATTGACCAAACCCAGAGATTAAAAAAAAAGCAAAGAGGTTAGAAAAACAAGAGCGTGCAGCCAATGAACAACTGTATGTGCTTAAAAAAGAAAAAGAAACAGAATGAGACTAGAATCTATTGACAGACTGGCTTCAGGAGTTCTGATAACTGTTCACCATAGTGCAGAATTTGGCCTTTGACATGTTAAGTAGCTGGAAGGGATGGTCCCACCTGACCTCACTCTGTGTTATACAAACACATGCATCACCATGTAAAAGTTCGGCTGATACATTATAGACCTGTAGGTCAAAGACCAGAATTTATAAGTCCCCCAGATGGTTTCCATCTCTGCTTCTAACTATCCAGGTCACATTCGGGCAGAGCAGAGAGGCAATTCATCAACCCACTATTAATTGTCAAATATCTACCTTTGCTTGGAGCTGTGTTCACTTAAGAATGAAGCAGTTGACTTTCTGTCGAGATGGTTTTTAGTCTTGCTCTTTATACCTTATTGGGGCTCCAGTTACATCCTAGATTATGGTGATCCCTAATGAATGGCTATAAACAGGGATTTTTTTTTATTTGTTTAGTGAAGGATAATTGCTTTACAGAATTTTGCTGTTTTCTGTCAAACCTCAACATGAATCAGCCCTAGATATACATATATCCCCTCCCTTTTAAAACGCCTTCCCATCTTCTTCCCCATCACACCCCTCTAGGTTGATACAGAGCCCCTGTTTGAGTTCCCTGAGTCATACAGCAAATTCCCATTGCCTATCGATTTTACATAAGGTAATGTAAGTTTCCATGTTACTCTTTCCATACATGTCTCTCTCTCCTCCCCTCTCCCCATGTCCATAAGTCTATTCTCTATGTCTGTTCCTCCACCGCTGCTTTGTAAATAAATTCTTTAGTACCATTTTTTTAGATTCTGTATATTTGTGTTAGAATACGATATTTATCTTTCTCTTTCTGATTCACTTTGCTCTGTATAATAGGTTCTAGGTTTATCCACCTCTTCAGAACTGACCCAAATGTGTTCCTTTTTATGGCTGAGTAATATTCCATTGTGTATATGTAACACAAATTCTTTATCCATTCATCTGTTGATGGACATCTAGGTTGCTTCCATTTTCTAGCTATTGTAAATAGTGCTGCAATGAACAATGGGATACATGTGTCTTTTTCAATTTTGGTTTCCTCAGGGTTTATGCTTAGGACTGGGATTGCTGGGTCATACGGTGGTTTTATTCCTAGTTTTTAAGGAATTTCCATACCATCTTCCACAGTGGCTGTATCAATTTACATTCCCAACAATAGTGCAAGAGCGTTTCCTTTTCTCCACACCCTCTCCAGCATTTATTGTTTGTAAACTTTTTGATGATGGCCATTCTGACTGGTGTGAGATGATATCTCACTGTGGTTTTGATTTACATTTCTCTAATAATGACCAATGTTGAGCAAGGGATGGTTTTTTTTTAAAGGATACTAGACTGTTATTGCCTAGAGGAGGAAATGGCAACACACACCAGCATTCGTGCCTGGAAACTCCCACAGACAGAGGAGCCTGGTGGGCTACGGTCTGTGGGGTTACAAAGAGTTGAACGCGACTAAGTGACTGAGCGTTCAGGCTATTATTAACGAGAGGCTTTTGTATAAAGGAATGTATATCTTCCTATTTTCTTCCTATATTTTTTTCCCTTGTCTCTCCACCTTTATCTTCTTTCTTCACTTTCCCCGGTGGAAAAGACAGATTTTATAGAAGTCAGTTTCCAAGAGAAATCACCAGGGCCATAGCGATTCCAGAAACAAGGAATAGTCTAGGATAGATCACCAGGGGAGAAAAAAAAAGACCCCCCATAAAGAGAGTGATTAGAAGGGAGCGTTTATTTCACATTTGTTAACTTACCACTTAGTGCTAGGGACTGTGTGGTGATTGAAGTAAAAGATGAGAAACGGGAAATTCCCTGGTTTCTCAGTGGTTACAACCTGCAATTCCACTGCCAGGGGCCAGAGTTTGATCCCTGGTTAGGTAACTAAGTCAATCAGGGCCAGAAGAAAAGAAAATCAAGAAACGACTCCTGGTGCACGTACTGAGCAAGAGAGGACTAACAGTAATGAATTAATTCATTGGTTCTCTTAATTGACTAAGAGGATTCCATCTTTAATCCTCTGATTCCAAATCAGATGTATGCCTAGCAGTGCATCGACCACACTGTCAGCGCAAGATTCAGAACTGCCTGCTCAAAACTAAAATAAGGACAAAAATTCACTTTTGAAACAGCAGATGAGAGGAGTTCAATGACAAATGGCATTGTTTTTTCTAGTAAAAGACACAATTTAAAAAAAAAATAGAGAGGAAAATAAAAGAAATAAGATCAGAGTGTTGCTTTGCTCTCTCTGGCTCTCTTTTCAAAGCAGGCAACAGAAGACTTCTATACCAAGGTGAGGGTAGCAAAGCCTATGCCTTGACACTCACCCACTGTGCACATGTATAGAGCTATAGGGCTGAACACTCACACCCTCAGAACAGGCCCAAGTCACTCTACCCATTCACTGGAAAATCCCACCATAGGAGTCAGAGGTCACAAGCCACCAGGGCTCCAAAGGTTCAGGAAACCACAGATTGGAGGAAGAGATTCTCTGTTGATGCAACTGCATTGTGTCCACCAGGAAGATGGTCCTTAATATTTTTGGAGTGATCAGCCACGGCCAGGGATCCGGGAGCAAAAGAAGACAGGGTATCCTGGAGGGTGAGAAAGCTCAGGCCTTCATTCACTCATTAATTAATCTAAGGAAGCTGCCACCCCACCCTACACAGGAGTCTAGGCTGCTGTCCTAGCTTCACCCAGCCTTTGCAAGCATCAGACAATCAACCAAAGGACCACCTGGCCTCAGGAACCTTTTCAGAGCATGTTCTAATTCTAATGACTGGGTCAGTCCCAGTCAGCTCCTTGTCCACAGTATCTAACCCTGAATTTGTAGCTATGACCATAGCTAGAGCCTATGATGAGAGCAGAAAAGAAAATGATGTTCATTGCACATTGCTTCTGAAAGCAGATTCAGTTCAGTTCAGTTCAGTTCAGTTGCTCAGTTGTGTCTGACTCTTTGTGACCCCATGAATCACAGCACGCCAGGCCTCCCTGTCCATCACCATCTCCCAAAGTTCACTCAAACTCACCTCCATTGAGTTGGTGATGCCATCCAGCCATTTCATCCTCTGTTGTCCCCTTTTCCTCTTGCCCCCAATCCCTCCCACATCAGAGTCTTTTCCAATGAGTCAACTCTTCGCATGAGGTGGCCAAAGTACTGGAGTTTCAGCTTTAGCATCATTCCTTCCAAAGAACACCCAAGACTGATCTCCTTCAGAATGGACTGGTTGGACTTCCTTGCAGTCCAAGGGACTCTCAAGAGTCTTCTCCAACACCACAGTTCAAAAGCCTCAATTCTTTGGCATTCAGCTTTCTTCACAGTCCAACTCTCACATCCATATATGACCACAGGAAAAACCATAGCCTTGACTAGACGGACCTTTGTTGGCAAACTAATGTCTCTGCTTTTGAATATGCTATCTAGGTTGGTCATAACTTTCCTTCCAAGGAGTAAGCGTCTTTTAATTTCATGGGTACAATCACCATCTGCAGTGATTTTGGAGCCCAAAAAAATAAAGTCTGACACTGTTTCCACTGTTTCCCCATCTACTCCCATGAAGTGATGGGACCAGATGCCATGATCTTCGTTTTCTGAACGTTGAGCTTTTAGCCAACTTTTTCACTCTCCTCTTTCACTTTCATCAAGAGGCTTTTAGTTCCTCTTTACTTTCTGCCATAAGGCTGGTGTCATCTGCATATCTGAGGTTATTGATATTTCTCCTGGCAGATTAGTGCAATCTTTTTTAGAAATATTTCTTTAAAAGCCACTTAAAAGTGCCAGTGCCTAAGCAGTGCCTAAAACCCCAAATTCCTTTGGTTCCCAGGCATATGACTTAGCTGTTTAAACCAGTGTAGGTACTCCCAGAGAGCAGTATGAGCTGGTGAGAGATCTCATAGTGCATCTACTGGCCACTTATTCTACAGGCCACCTCTGTCCCATGACATAAAGGGTTAACCTTGACTATCTCTGTATTTGAAATGATACATTTTCCAGAAGGCTCTATAATGCTCAAATTTTGCCGGACTCTAATTATAAAAGCTGTACCAGGATCAGTTGCCAGGGTCCTCCTTATATTTTTAACTTTTCCCCTTCTGAGAACAGTAGGAAATACCACTGGCAACTGCTTGACCTAAATGACGCTATGGTTTTGGCAGAAAAGTGGTCTCAACTGAGAAGTAAGATGAAATTATGCAGCATCCAGGGCTCCATATGGCCCCTCAGTCAGGGGTACCATTAGAGTACATCAAATGCATTACCTTCTCTCAAAGAGCTGGCTGGGGGCCTTCTCACTCCATCTGACCACCTGTCCCCCTTTCCCTCTCTGTCAAAAGACTCCTTCCTCTCTTTCTATTGCACTAGTGCCGGCAAGCTCAGCCACTGCCAGTCAGAGTGGAGGTGGGGGAGGCATTGAGATATCTGGGGACCACCAGCTTGTCCCAGGGCCAGCACCCCTCAGATCTCTCCAAGACTAGAGACAGGTCAGCTGTCCCTTTGGTAGAGGGTCTAAGAGAGTCTCTGGTTCAGAATTCAAAGGTCAGTAAAAAGTGTTCATTCTTTAAAGAGCCACGAGGCCGCACAAAGAAGGGAGAAGCCTGGCCCATAAGCATATGAGCAGGGTTTCTGGGTTTCTGGGTTCCCCAAGCTCATTGGAATTGTTTGCAATGCAAAGCAGGGTCTTCACACTTGGTTCACATTCGGATGGAAATATTTTGCATCTGATTGGGAACACATGTTTGGAAGACAGAAAAATCTTCTTGTTAAAACATAATAACTCAGGAATGACAAACTGAGTGTGGGTGGGGAAAAAAATAACACAACCCACCCTCCTCCTAACTCTGCTGGAGTCAGTGCTGGCTTTGGGAGCAGCTTTCTGCAGCACTATCCTGAATGTCCAAACTGAAGACAGTAATTTTCAGCTTTTCTAGCATGACACCTCCCTCATTTCCATTCATTATTTCTTCCCAGAGAAGTTCACTGAATAAACCTGTCATTCCTGGAGCCCGCCTTTCCCCAGCAGCACACTGCAAGGCCAGCCTCCCCATTCACAGAGAGACGCGAGGAAGAGCTCTTTTTTTTTTTTTTAATTAAATTTTATTTTGCTTTACTTTACAATATTGTATTGCTTTTACCATACATCGAGATGGATCCGCCACCAGTATACACGTGCTCCCCATCCTGAACCCTCCTCCCTCCTCCCTCCCAATACCATCCCTCTGGGTCGTCCCAGTGCACCAGCCCCAGGCGTCCGTTATCCGGCATCGTACCTGGACTGGCGACTCGTTTCAGATATGATATTATACATATTTCAATGCTATTCTCCCAAATCATCCCGCCCTCTCCCGGACCCAGAGTCCAAAAGTCTGTTCTATACATCAGTGTCTCTTTTGTAGAGCTCTTCACAGCATGTAGCACCCAGAATTGTTAGGTCCTGGTTCAAACTGAAGAATGGAATTACCTTTGTAATGGAATTACCTGGGCTTCCAAAGTGGCATAGTGGTAAAGAACCTGCTTGCTAATGCAAGAGACTTAAGAGACGGGGGTTTGAACCCTGGGTTAGGAAGATCCCCTGAAAAAGGACTTGGCAACCCACCCCAGTATTCTTGCCTGGAGAATCCCATGGACAGAGGAGCCTGGCAGGTTACAGTCCATAGAATCACAAAGAGTCAGACACGACTGAAATGACTGAGCACTCATACGTGCTGAGATAGCTCAGTATAGGAGAAGACAAATTCTAACCATAACTGTCTTTATGCTTTTGAAACCTCTACCTCCTATTAAATATATAGTTCTGGCCCCAGTAAGTGCTCAACAAATATTGTTCATTAATTAATGATCAAGTCTCCTCTCCAAGCCCCTGTGCAGAAGGACTCTGCATGGTTCTCCTTAAAGGCTTTGCTGCTGCTCAAGAACACCTGTCTTCAGAAACCCCTGCTTCAAGGTGAAATTACAGCAAGAAGAAGAAGCACCTTCCCAGCAAGGAGCCAGCAGAAGGCATGACTTGAAAATGGCCAGAAGCACTTGAAAGCTCAATTTCACTTTTATCGGTAACTTCAGATTTTTTAAAAGATGAATCATTAATGGGAAAAGAAAACTTTGACTTGCTCTGAATTCACCTACCACCCCTCCTGGCGGGGGGAGATGTGGGACCTCCCTCACAGGCAGGACTTTGAGTTTCACTTCCATGACAGCTCTTCATTGCCACCAATTAAGGGTTGTGTTCAGTGATACTAACAGTTCACCCTTCTGTTTTTCAGACTCTTGTGGTCACTTAGGAACTGAGACATTTTCCTGTATTATATGGTGGCAATAGGAAAATGGAAAAGTAGCTATTAACAAGGTTTGGTTAGGGCTGAAAATTTTTATTTATGTTTTAAAATTCATTTTAATTGGAGGATAATTGCTTTGTAATGTTGTGTTGGTTTCCGGTCTACAACAACCTGAATCAGGCATAAGTATACATCTATCCCTGCCCTCTTGAGCCTCCCTCCCCTCCAGGTCATCACAGAGAACCAAGCTAAGCTCCTTGTGCTATACAGCAGATTCCCATGAGCTATGTATTTTACACACAGTAGTTTATATATGTGAATTCTACTCTTTTCAATTCATCCCACCCTCTCCTTCCCGACTGTGCCCACAAGTCCATTCTCTACATCTGCATCTTTATTCCTGCCTTGCAAATAAGTTCATCAGTACTTTTTCAAGATTCCATATATATGCATTAACATATGACACTTGCTTAACAGTAAAATCCCTCTTTCAATGAAATCTAAAGTAGAAGCCCAGATTATAAGCCAGATAAAAGTAGTGCTGCTACTATTTATGATAGCTAGGACATGGAGGCAACCTAGATGTCCACTGAGAGATGAATGGATAAAGAAGTTGTGGTACTGGTATACAGGTATACAATAGGATGTTATTCAGAATTTGAGTCAGTTGTAGTGAAGTGGATGAACCTAGAGCCTGTTATACAGAGTGAAGTAAGTCAGAAAGAGGAAAATACTGTATATTAGCACATATGTGTGGGATCTAGAAAAATGGTACTGATGAAACTATTAATAGGGAAGGAATGGAGATGCAGACATAGAGAATGGACTTATGGACACAGTTAGGGGAGGAAAAGATAGGATGAATTGAGAGAGAACAGCATTGAAAACCTTTACTGTGGATGTTTATATTTCCTTTTCAAGTGGAATGGCCTCTCTTGTCTCTGCCATATACTCCATCTCAAATTATTAACATCTTAACCATCTTCCCAAGCCCACTTCAATGCAGTGTTTTCCATGGAGTCTTGATTCTCTGCACCAGATGTGACTACTTCCTCCAACCACAGTGTCAGGCTCCCTAGGATCTGATCTTGGCCCTGCATGTTCTTGACTGTGGACCCTGGAAAAGGTACTGAAATTCAGTGTGCCCAATTTCCTCATCTGTAAACTGTGGAGAAGAATACAAGCTACTCAAAGGACTTGAAATTCAAGTAATCTAATTCATGACAAATGCTTAGGAAAGTATCTGTAAACATTTAACTGAACTTAAGTGTTATCGTCAGTTCTTACCTGTGAGTGCTAATAGAACCTTAATATCTCTAAAAGATCTTGCTTTCCTTCCTTTCTTATATGTATGGTATCTTGCCCATCTACTTCTTTCCACTCTTCTTAGATGTTTAAAGGGAACTCTCATTTTCCTCAGCCAATGGGGAAACTCTGGGCAACCTGAAGTTCTCCACTTTAGCCTAATGTACTTGGGAGTAGAAACAATGCTGCCTCCTATTTCTGTAGCTGGATATATTTATATATAGTGTTAGTCCATCAGTCATGTCCAACTCTTTGCAACCCCGTGGATTGTAGCCTGCCAGTCTCTTCTGCCCATGGAATTCTCCAGGCAAGAATACTAGAGTAGGTTTCTATTCTCTTCTCCAGCAGATCTTCCCAATGCCAGGACTGAAGCTGGGTCTCCTACATTGCTGGTATATTCTTTACTGTCTGAGCCACCAGGGAGGCATATATATATATATATATGTGTGTATACACATGTGTATATATACACACACACACACACTCACACATATATATTAAGTACATGTTGAAATTAAGTACATGAGGTTTACATAGTGCCTAGTATATTCCAAGCTCTAAGAATATATGTCTCAACTTTTGTCGACATCATCTCCTACCAAGAGGAGGAATCCAAAGCATATATCTTTGAAAATGTCCACATCCAATTCAAAAATGAGACATAACGCAAAGTCCAGTTTTGCCTTCTAGTAACCTGACAAGACGGGGAAAGTCTGACAACACATGAAAACTTTTCCCTACATGCAGAGCTGTCATCAGTACTTCCCCACGTTCCTAGTGACATATGGATGCTGCAGTGAATGCCAGAAATGTCAGTGACCAGAGCAAGGACAGTGCCCTGTCCATAGTTAGTAGTTACTATATTTATTTATTTTCACTTTGATCTGCTGTCAGCTCAGTCCTTCCAGATCCAGTCTATGAAAGAAGACTTTGAGTCTTCATTATTTTTCTTGCATTATCTGTTTTCAGGATGCAAGGTAAATCTAACAGTTTTCTACTTTTAATGTCCCTAGATTTTCTCTTTAGTCGGCATAACGCTTTCTTACATCTTTTTCTGCCTTAAACTATTATAATTTTTCTGCAAGAACTCCTTGATTCAATCTCATCTTCCCAGGGCGCTCGCACACTGGTTCTTGGTCATTCTAAGTTGCTCTGGTCATCCTGAAAGAGACCAGTCTTCTCGGTACCTCTATGTGAACATTCAGAGAGCTCTTTGGAGTGTGATTCATTTATCAGTCAGGTCCTTGTGGGGAGCATAAGACTCACTCAGATGGGATTCTGAAGAAAGTTAAGGAGGGACTATAGATAAAGCAGGTCAGGGAATCTAGTGAGGGGTGTTGAGGTGCCCAGGACCAGAAATACTGGGGAGCCATTCCCACCGTGGGGCTGAAGGGACACAGGAAGGAAATTGCATAACTGAAGCTTGGTGAGAGCTGGAGCCAGACATGAGGGAGAGCAGCCTGCAGGAGCTGTAGTCTAGAAGGATACAACTCTGCCAGGTAGGGAGATAGGGTGTCACAGCCAAGGGATTGGCTGCCTGGAGCCTAGTGCAGCGAAGAAAAGGACAAAGATGAACTCACAGGTGAGATGAGAAAGGGCAAGAAGAGAAGAACCAGCACAATGTATGTGAAAATACGCGTATCTAAACCTGTAAATGAAACTGCTCCCTGTCACCTGCACACCACAGGAAACCTCCATCCATGCAACACTCCCTCTAGGGAAGTCTAAGGAGAGTCCTCCTTATTTGACTCTGCTACTGCTGTGTGCATGCTCAGTCATGTCTGACTCCGTGTGACCCCATGGCCTGTAGCCCACCAGGCTCCTCTGTCTGGTCTTTATTGGTGTAACTAGAAAGGAAAGGCCATCTTAATTTCTAAAGAAGAAAAGTAGCATAACCTCACCCATGATGGTGATTCTCTGAGGCCCCTAAGATTTGTGCAACATCCTTCTCGTTTGGTTGCAGAAATATGTTAAGAAATTTTTCTATTAATAACTCCTGGACTAAAAATCTCAATGAATGAAGTATCCACAGATTGTGCTTATTTCTTTCAGATCCATGGCTATATTGTGGACTTTTTTTTAAGTGGACAAGTTTATGTGTTCCAATTCTAGGTATAATGCAGTGGTCTCAACCCTGGATACTCACCAGCATCACCCTCAGAACTTCAGAACTAGTACAAGATCCTGTGAGCTACCCCAGAAATTCTCAGTTGCAAATGATTAATTTAAAACTGTGGGTGTATGATTAGGAAGCTCTACATGGAGATTTTATCCAGACCTCTTTGATCTATCAATAAAGGTTAACATCATTCTGTGTTATATCTTTTAAATATCTCCCATATTATTCCCAAGATAATTTGTTATTTGGAAATATCTACACAAGGGAAATGGAAGTCACCTTTCACATAATAATCATGCTCTTAAAAAGAAATGAATTTAATGTAATTAAATAGAGATTCTTCACAGACAAAATTAAAATTAGCTTGTGGTTTAAGAGAAAGAGTGTGGAATTTCTTTGAAAGTTAAAATTATCAAACTAAAACTTGCCTGTATAGTTCTCCAAGCCCAGCTAAAATTCCTGCAGAGAATAACCAGCACAATGTAGGTGATAAAGCACCAAGCCTTCATTCCTCAACCTTTCCAATAGAATCTTGCCATCCACCCAACCTAAAGTATTCTGCTCACTTTATCTCTTTGCTTTTTATTGTTTTCTTATTCAATTTAGCATATCTCATGTTCTGGATTTTTAAAAACACTTATTTTTGTAAATATTGTATATGAACATTATGAAATTAAAGATTGTGTTCTGTTCGTTTCTACATTATTAGCCACAGTGCAAGTCTAGGTAGGTGTTCACTGTATGTCTGCTGAGTTAACACGTTACTTTGAAAACAAATAAATGCATTTCTATGTGGAAAAAAAAAATGTACCTGGTACTAATGATGCTTTATATTGACATATACCCACATTTCCCCTCATACCAACCTACAGTACCAGCCTCAACGCTTCTACACCGGGCCCAAAGAAGAAAATCTAGATCTCAGATCCAAAGACATGGTGCCTTGGTCACTGAGTTAAACACTGAGGGCACCTACTGGGCTTCTTGGACTTCCCTGGTAGCTCAGCAGTAAAGAATCCACCTGCAATGCAGGAGACTTGCCAGAGATGCAGATTCGATCCCTGAATTGGGACGATCCCCTGGAGAAGGAAATGGCAACCCACTCCAGTATTCTTGCCCAAGAAATTCCATGGACTGCAGCCCGGCAACCTCCTCTGGGAAATCCCATGGACAGAGGAGCCTGGTGGGCTACAGCGCATGGGGCTGCAAAGAGCTGAACACGACTGAGTGACTCAACAACAACAATGGACTTCTTATCTGAAACTTCAGAAAACACTCTTTTTCAGACAAATGTTTATAATTATTCAGTGGACTTTCTTGAATTTAGTATGATTTATTGATTTTCTATTATTACTGAACCTCTCTACAGGTCTTTCCTGATCATAGATATCCCCTCATTTATTTTTAAGTCATTTTTAATGATAGTTTAAAGCCATGTACAAAATGGAGAATATCATTTTTTAAAAAGAATTGCAGATAATATCTGATACTCAGAAACTTCAGTAAAAGATGTATCTGGAAATGCCACTCTTGAAATCATATACATGATGAAAAAGGACCGGAACTGATAAATTTTAATGCAGCTAAGCAAAAACCCAAGGCCTGTCACACCAGCTGGTCATTCTTGCTTTAGCCATTAAAAGTGGCCTTTTTTGTGGCTAACAACAGAAATGTCGGTCAATCAGGCACAGCTGTAGGTCTGGGCTTGGAGCCTGCTCTCAACCTTACCCCCTCCCTTTCTTTCCCCCAGGCTAGGATGGAATGAAAGGGTCAGGATTGGCAGTAGGCACAGAGAAAGGGAAACCAAGATGCTTAAACCCAGATGAGAGATTGATTGCTGCAACATCCCAGGCCTTAGCCCATTAGGTAAAGTTTAACCTTTGCAAAACAGGTCACTTGGCAAAAATGGATGGAAAATACAAACTTCAGGTTGAAAGACACGGAGGAGGCAAGGGGAGATGCTCCGCTGCATATGGCGTTCCATTAATAGGTATCACACTCCATAATGGGAACATTTTTATACAAATGTGTTCTTTGGAATCCAGCCAAGAGCAGGGCACCCTAGTGAAATCACAATGCACAGCTAATGAGCTATTTTTGGTGAATTTGGCACTAGAGACTAATAGAACCAATTTGTCCCCAAAATGTTAAATCATTTAGCACTTCTTTGGAGGTGCTAAGTGCATCTAGAACTTTTCGGGCTGTCAATAAAAATTACGGACTACTCCAAAGCCTTCGGTCTTGGCTTGCAACCCTTTATCCTTGGATTAGAGGGCTGCTGGGCACCCGAGGAGGCTCCAAGCAGTGCCTGCTAGCTGCAGGAAGCAAGTGGTTGGGCTCAGCCCGACTAATGAGAGACTAAAGAGATCGTGAGCATTTTTTATCATCCATGCTGTCAACCCACAGTTCCACTATAATCACCCAATCATCTTCATATCCTCCCCATACTCTGCCATCCACTAATTTCCTTTCACAGCACTGCCATTCTTCCAGGCCCATAATCTTAGGAATTTGACTCCTCCATCACATTTACCATTTCCCCTTGTATTCCCTCCATTCCCTCTATACCAGCTCTCAGTCCTACCCTTGGATTTCTAAAGTTGTCTACTGAAACTCCCTTCCAGCAGCCTCCCTCACTTACAGCCATCCTGCATATTGATGGAAGATGAATCCTCATTAACTAACACTCTCAAAAATTATTTACCTATTTGAAAACTTTCAGTGGCTCCCCAGTACCCACCACGTCGAGTCTAGATTCAGCTGCCTGACTTTCAAATCCCTTTATAAGATGACCCCATTCAACTGACATGGCCTCATTTCCCACAAGCTCTCTTACCCTTCTTGACTCATGAGAATCATTAGCCATCATTAAATAAATAAATCCCTGCTACTGCTCACCCTGGAGGCCACTACAAAGAGTGAGCAAGTTACACAGAGCTACCAGTGTGAGAAACAGTAAAAATCCAAAAACAAAACCTGCAGTATACAGCATCTGCCTTTGTGAATTACATTTTGGAGGTTAAAAATGCTATTCATTTTCTTGGTCTATGACCCACTCACCCTATTCCCACAAAGAAGCCCCGCTTCCCATAAACTCAAATTTGCTGCAAACCTACCAAACTATTTTTTATGCTGTAATAACAAATAAAAACAATTTCACTGCAATGACCAATTGCCCAACACACGCCCTCTGCTCTCCTTAGAGTCCTCTGCTCACCTGTACTCATGCCTCCTCTTTGCCTTCACATCTGCTTTGCTCTTCTCAGCGTGCTCCTTCCTCCCCACTCCATCCACTCAAATCCCATCCTGTAAGGCTTAGTCCTAGTTCCAATCTCCACCTGCTCATGGCTGCCATTACTAAAGACCCAGTTCTCCAGGAGTTTATCCTTGGAAGTAATATACCATGTCATTTTATATAAGGACTTGAGCATCTTTAGGTTTTAATATCCCTGGGGGTGCTGGAACCAATCTCCCAGTGATGTAAGAGGTAACCGCACAATATTATTTACTACTCAAGTTTAGTATTCTGTCTAGCACTCATTGCTGGTTACTTTAGGGGAGTCTTAGTTGCTTCTAAAGCTATGGTCCCAGTAGGTGCAAAATAAATACCTTTGGATTCATTGATACATTCATGCTTTAATTCTTTCCCTGTAGTGCCTAAAATGGTGCTAAGCATATAGCAGGGGCTCAAAAAGTCTAGCTAATCAATAATTGGTCACTTTCATGGAGCATTTTTCTTAGTCTACTCCAGATATCAGGTTGGAACATTCTCTAATCTAACAGTATGGTTACTATGCTAAAGAAGACTAACCACCTTACAAAAATTTGTGTGTCCCCTTCCCTCATATGGGCATCCCTGGTAGCTCAGCTAGTAAAGAATTCACCTGCAATGCAGAAGATGCCAGTTCGATTCCTGGGTCAGGAAGATCCCCTGGAGGAGGGATAGGTTACCCACTCCAGTATTCTTGGGCTTCCCTGGTGGCTCAGCTGGTATAGAATCCACCAGCAATGTGGGAGACCTGGGTTCGATCTGTGGTTTGGGAAGATCCCCTGGAGAAGAGAAAGGCTACCCACTCCAGTATTCTGGCCTGGAGAATTCCATGGACTATTCCATGGGGTTGCGAAGAGTCAGAAATGACTAAGCAACTTTCATTTCCCTCATATAGAATTGTCTCTGAGCAGCAGTTCCTCAGGCAGGCAGGACATTTTCCAGTTTCCTTGCATCTAAATGAAGCCATTAAGTACTGTTTACCAAGAGAATGTGAGCCAGGGTTATTTCTGGGCTAAGGTGGCTAAGAATGGATGTGCTTTCTCCTCTTTCTCTCCTCCCAGCTGCCTCCTGAATGAAGATCTCTCAAGGTTGTAGAGGATGGTGGGGCCAGATGTTGGAAGGAACTGGGTCCTTGAATCACCACATGAAGGAAGCTTCCTGCCAATTGCATTGGGCTGTTACCTTGGAGAAATAGACTTTTTTATATTTAGTTACTGAAAATCTGAGTTTTGTTACAGTTAACTAATCCACTTACCTGCCTCTGAATGAGTGAAATTGCCACTGAGGGGAAGAGCAGTTCAAGATGAGAAGCAATTAAATTCTCATGCATTAATACATGATGGGTTATCAAGGTGAAGGCTAATTGGCTTCCAAAGTGTGCCTCTGTACATTTAATGAGGAATTCAGGGATGTTCCCCCAGTCCTAACAAAATGACTTTATTGTATTTTGTAATACACTCAAGCCCGTTGTTACAAATATTATCTGAAGTTGCCTATATCTCCTATCACTGGATCAAACCGCTTCCTAAACTGCATATGTAATTGCTGCTAGGCAGCTTTGCGGGCGGAGAAGGCAATGGCACCCCACTCCAGTACTCTTGTCTGGAAAATCCGATGGGCGGAGGAGCCTGGTGGGCTGCAGTCCATGGGATCACGAAGAGTCTGACACAACTGAGCGACTTCACTTTCACTTTTCACCTTCATGCATTGGAGAAGGAAATGGCAACCCACTCCAGTGTTCTTGCCTGGAGAATCCCAGGGTCGGCGGAGCCTGGTGGGCTGCAGTCTATGGAGTTGCACAAAGTCGGACACCACTGAAGCGACTTAGCAGCAGCAGCAGCTTTGCCAGATGTTCCCCAGAACCCCCAAACTCAGAATCTCTAATACTGATCTCATCTACCTCTCCTGTGCATCTCTACCACATTCTTCCTTCCATGGAATTTGTTGTTGAAGTTAGTAGCAATCCAAGTGTCCTACATGTCTCATCTCCCACGTACAACAAATCACCAGATGTTACCTATTTCCCTTCCTCAAAATCCCACACCCTCCCTTGTTCTCTTCCCCCACTGCCACTTCTGGGTTCAGGCTCAAATCATCTCTTTCCTGAACTGTCACCATAGCCTCCTAACTGCTCTCTTCTCTAACCCAGTGGGTGGCTATCTTTTGCAGGGTATAATCATCACACGGGGACCTTGTAAAATATGCAGATTCATGAGAGCCAGCCCTGAGTTTCTGATTACTGGGCTTAGATGGGGCCTGGCAAGGTGACCCTGAAATTTGTGGTCCACAGAATATATTGTTATTTTTAGTCTAGTATCTACACTGCCACTGATATATTTTTCCATCACTCAATTCTGATTTTGCTCAACTGCACAACTTCTCCAAAGGCTATATGGTAAAAATCTAAACTTTTTTGAATGTACTTCAAAACCCTTTGTGAGTTGGTTTCTCCCTATCCACTAGCCTTAACAACCCCCACCCCGCTTCTCCACCTAACCACTGATTCTCTAATAGTTTTGTTCATCCACCTCTCTATAACTTTGCATGTTCTCTTATCTCTACCTTAGAGCTAGCCCCCAACATGCCACCTGGAGAATTCCTATTTCTTGTTCAAGTCTCAGTTCCAACAGTAACTTCTCTGGATGATGGGCCCTGACTCCCACAAACACACTTGGATCTTTCTACTCTTGTGCTCCTTCTAAATAGTCTATCTACCTCTGCCATAGCAATAATTTGCTGTGGTCTTTAGGATGCACATTTATCTTCCCACTATAGTATAAACTTCTTCAGAGAATGGGCCAAATCTTTTTATATGTATATTCACAGTACTCAAATATTGTTCAAGGAAATAATAAATTATAATAGATCAAAATATAAGAGCTAAACTATACTACAAAACTTCGAAGAACACATAGAAGAAAAACTTGACAGCCCAAGTATCCTCAGGCAAAGGGAAAATTTTCCTAGACAAGGAATTCTGAGATAGTATAACAAAAGTGAGAAGGCAGTGGTACCCCACTCCAGTACTCTTGCCTGGAAAATCCCACAGATGGAAGAGCCTGGTAGGCTGCAGTCCATGGGGTCGCTAAGAGTCGGACACGACTGAGCGACTTCACTTTCTCTTTTCACTTTCATGCATTGGATAAGGAAATGGCAACCCACTCCAGTATTCTTGCCTGGAGAATCCCAGGGATGGGGGAGCCTGATGGGTTTCCGTCTATGGGGTCACACAGAGTCGGACACGACGGAAGTGACTTAGCATAGCATAGCATAGCATAACAAAAGTATGACCTGTAAAAAGGTAAACTGGTAAATTCGTCTTCATCAAAATTAAGTTATGGGGTCCGAGATCATTAAGAAAATGAAAAGACAAGCCACAAACTGGGAGAAGATACTTGCAAATTGTATTTCTGATAGAGCCTGTATCCAGACTATATAAAGAATTCTTACAATTCAATTCAACAATTCAATAATAGGAAAACAAAAAACTCATTTTAAAATAGGCAAAATATTTTACAGACATTTCACCAAAGAAGACAAATGTATGACCAATAAGCACAGAGAAAAATGTTCAATGTCATTAGCCATTGGATAAATAAAAATTAGACCCTCAATGAAATGTCATGTCACTCTCATTAGCAAAATTGTAATAAAAAAGACAAAGTGGGATCAATCCAAGTATCCATTAACTGGATAAACAAAATTAGATTGTGGTGATGGTAGCACAAGTCTGTAAATTTACAACAAAACATTATTGCCCCTAGACAGGTGAATTTTATGATATACAAACTGTACCTCAACAAATTATTTTAAATAAAGAATAAACGATTGTTTTTCACATGTATAGATAGATATGGCTAATACCACTACAAGGACAATGGACATTTACGTACCTGCCATGTGCCGGGCAGTCATCTATAACTTTATACATGTTAACTATGTATCTATTTAATCTCACAGTAATGACACTACTGAGACTATTATTATCCCTATTTTGCAGATGAGAAACCTGAGGCACAGAGAAGTTAAATAACTTGTCCAGTGTCACATACCTGAGAAACGGTGGATCTGCAAATATTGGAAGAAAATGAAATTGCCAAATCACAGCATTTGTTATATCAAAAAAAATATTCCATTTTATTCAGAAAATAATAGAAATAAACAATGTTTGGATTGTTTATTCTTTTTCCCTTTTAGTTGTACACTGGAACCAAAATTATATAAAAGACCCAAAACTATCATTTGTTTCTTCTTTTCCATCATTTTCACTGGGTAAAACTGACATTTCTGCCTAAGCGCTACTATGGAAAGGCAGGATTTTATAGCAATACTATTGTACATCATCAAAAGCAAGCCTTACTCATCTTCATTCTACTCTATGGATCCAGGTCCTTTTGAACACAGAAGGGAGTAAAAGGTGCCAACACCTCAGATTCAGTCAAAGCAAAGCTCCTCACTTGGCATTCATGAAGACCAGCTTCACACACCTGTACTCACCTGTGTGCAAACATTGCTCCAGAGAGGCCTCCACTTTGCATTGTCATTTGCAAATCCTCCGCTAACCTGTGCCTTACCATAAGCTGTGTACATATTGGTACAGAAAATGACCGTCAGAGTCCAAGTTTATGCTCCTTATGAGTAATAAAAATTGTATTTAAGTAAAGAAATCTGTTGATGAAATCTAAGCTCAAGTATGCTACAAGTATTACTCTGAAAATGGACAGAAAAGAGTATTCAAGTTATAGGAAACCCCTATAATTTTATATGGAAAGCAGTAAATTTGAGTTTGTGTCATACTGTGCTGCACATTATCAAATCACAATATAGTCAGTCCGAGTCAAGTCACGTGAGTGCCATGATGTGAATAAAGAGACAGGGTCTCGCCTTAAAATTAAAAAAAAAAAAAAAAGACTTCTGAGACAATTCTGCTAAAGGATGCCTGACTCAAATTTACAGTGGAACGAATCATTTAAGTTCTGACATTATTGAAGATAATTTGTGCATGCCCAAAACAAGATTTCTTTCCTTCTTCCACCCTCTTTTTTCACATCCTGCCCTCCAGATTGTAAGTACTGGCTCCTTTTGGCTGAGGCTGAATCAATCATTTTCATTACTTCATTGCAAATTCTTAAGACAATCGCAGCAAACAAAAAATAGAATTTGACTTGCTGATGTTTAATTATTGATGTGGCCTTTTTAAAACACATTTGGTTCTCAGAACTGTGCTCCATTTCTCATTGGTTCCCATTCTGTTTGTTCTTGGCCTCTGTGTTCCTTTTCGATTTTCTGCAGGTTAGCAAGTGCTGCATCGTCTGCTTTTGAAATGTGTCTTTAGGCATGCTTTTGTTTGACAAGGAATGCCAAGGCTGAGCTGACAAAGTCTGTTTGAAAATCTTTTTCCAGGTATACAAGATCAGTGAGCCTGTTCAATGTATTCTGTGATTAGAATTTTTCTTCAGATATTTATATCAACATTTCAGTTTTAGGGAGAGATGTTTTCAGAGCCTACCTGTCAGACGAAACTTATGAAAGGTAAAGAACTCTATCATTTATATATTCAAATGCAGAAATACATTTGTGGTAGAGCTGACATCCTCCATACTTCCCCCTATCCCTCGTGTGGCTCAAAAGGAAGGACATAGGTTACAAGCTTCAGTCACCCCTCCTCCCACATGCAGGGCAAACATCTCCTTTGGAGTTCTCGCCCTCAAGTTACAGGATCTCAGGATTTAACTGGGAAAGATTTAGAAGGGTTTTATCACACGTGTGCATTTCCTTCAAGCTTTCTCTTTGAGGGTAGGGGAAATGGGGGCAACAGTGGAAGAAAACCCAGCTACTGAAGGAAAATTTGCCTCTATAAACATATGCACTAAGAATATGACCTCCCAATGTGTGTGTACACGTGTGTGCCCAGTTGCTAACTCATGTCTGACTCTTTGTGACCCTATGGACTGTAGCCAGGCTTCTCTGTCCATGAAAGTCTCCAGGCAAGAATACTGGAGCAGGTTGCCATTTCCTCCTCCAGAGGTTCTCCTGACCCAGGGATCAAAACCGTGTCTCTTGTGTCTCCTGTATTGGCAGGCAGATTCTTTACCACTGTGCCACCTGGGAAGCCCCCATAGAAGTTTTTAAATACCAGTTTTTTTAAAATCCAAAACATTAAGCTTTGGTATCCAATTCAGTTCAGCAAATATTCATTTTATTCTCCAGATGTATTTTTAAAGGCACAATACATTTTACCTTACAAATATAGAAAACATTATTTCAAAGTATGTTGCTGTTGTTGTTCAGTTGCCAAGTAGTATTCGACTCTTCGAGACCCCATGGACTACAGCACACCAGGCTTTCCTGTCCCTCATCATCTTCTAGAGTTTGCCCAAAGTATAAATCTATTTTAAAAAGCAACTTATTTTTGGAAAACAAGGAAGGAGAATCACCTTGGCTACCAGTTATTTATCTACACCTCACCATCTAGACTTACATTAATTTGTTGCAAGAAAAAAACACAAATAATAGTGCAATACAAAATTAGAGTGGAGAACAAGTTGATAAGCTTACAAGAGGAAATCATTTTTAAGAATTTTGTTAGACCCATGCAAAAAAATTAATTTCAAATGTGGTTTATTGAGTGATTAAATCTAGCAATTCAAGCAGGCCCCACATGTCACCCACCTGAAAACACCTCCTTAACTTTTTCAGTTAGTGGGCAGATGAACAGAACATTCTGTAGTTCCTGATATGAATTCAACAGTTCAGAGTGTAACTAATTCTGATTGACCCTCTCCTCAGTCATAAAAAATAGATTATACTGAAATACATTTGTCTCTGTTGAATTATATTTTATTAGTCAATCACATTATTGAATGTGAACATGAAGTCGCTCAGTCATGTCCTACTCTTTGCATCCCCATAGACTGTAGCCTACCAGGCTCCTCTGTCCATGGGATTTTCCAGGCAATAGTACTGGAGTGGGTTGCCATTTCCTTCTCCAGCGGATTTTCCCGACCCAGGGATCGAACCCAGGTCTCCCACATCATAGAGAGACGCTTTATCATCTGAGCCACCAGAGAAGTCCAGTCACATCATCAACAAATTCATAGATCACTTACTATGCACTAAGCACATGACTGGAAACAACACATCCTCGAACAAGTCCCTGAGTTACAATCCAGAAAAGGCAGAAAAAGAACTAGATTTTGCTCTCAACAAAGTCAAAACAAAGAGTTTAAAGATCCTTTAACGTGTCAGTAATACTAATAATGTCAGCCATTTAAAATTCTTTGCAAAATAAAATGTGATGAAGAAACAGTTACAGTGTAAGATTGTGTGCAGCTTTCTAGAAAAAAAAAATAAGAGTGTCTTAGACAAGAATGTTTTCATGTTGGATAATCCATCATTTTTCCCAGGGCAACATTGACATAACTATGTTCCTTTCTCAATTAGAGTCTGCTATCAAGAAGAACAAGTTCCCATACCACCTGATTCTGCCACTATAATGTATGAATGCCAAATGCTTTGCCAATAAATAACACTGAGGATCAGTAAATCTTTCTTGTTTTCAAGTGCTAACCTATAACAGTAATGTACATCAATTCACGTTTCTAAATCCAACAGAGGAAGGTGAGGGGAAGAGGCAGAGGCAGAAGGAGAACTGACGGAGGCAGTTTATATTTTATTGAGGTCTGACTGCCAGAGCCTTACTTTGATACCTATCCCAGAAAGCACTGGCTCTATGTGCTGTGCTCAGTCTCGTGATCTGACTCTTT